>QXTE01000268.1:1029262-1072030 GCA_003942145.1 Platysternon megacephalum
CCCAAATCCCCAGGCACTTTTGAGAAATCGAGCCCAATTGATGCCTAAGAGAGAGAAGACTCCAGTTCAAAATATTTACCTATCACAACAAGCAGCGTGTTTCCTGGCTAACCCTACAAACATCTTAAATCATCAACACTGAAATTTTATAAAATAAATCGCCCCGGTTTTCCCCTCTCTGACTGATCTCTCCCCCCCAATTTCTCCCAGCTTGGCCTATCCAAAGAGTTCCCCTTTTATTTATAAATTAATAATAATAATATATGGAGATATACCTATCTCATAGAGCTGGAAGGGACCCTGAAAGGTCATTGAGTCCAGCCCCCTGCCTTCACTAGCAGGACCAATTTTGCCCCAGATCCCTAAGTAGCCCCCTCAAGGATTGAACTCACAACCCTGGGTTTAGCAGGCCAATGCTCAAACCACTGAGCTATCCCTCCCCCCAATTTGGTCTCCAGCTGCAGTCTGTGGCTCCCATGCACTGCAGGAGTTTGGGTCGCAGGCATCGTAGGGGAAGACAGATCTGTTCTGCGAGGGGGAAATAAAAAGAGGTTTCAAATGGAATTTTAAAAAAGAAACAGAACGGGGAGTCATGTTACGGCCGCCATCTTGATCAACATTAGGGACTGAACTAGGTATTGCCAGCTCTGGAAACATGGCTTGCTTGAGCTAGCAAGCCAGACCCGGTAGAGGTGAGGGGGTCTATAAGTGACCATATTGTCTGTAGCTTGGGCACAGAGAGGGACGCGTCACACACCCTGACGGGACACTAGGTTTTGTAAAAGCTTGTCACAAAACTGAAATGACAGGCTCAATTTGACCTGACAGCGTCCCTTTTAAAAGTGCTTTTCACGTGGGTGAGAAGTGCCCAAACGACATCCCTAGAGAATGCATTCTTCTGTTTATCCCGAGATTAGATCCCATGTCAGCAGGCCCTACACATCCCGCTGTGGCAGCAAACTCCTAAGCCAGCCAGCAGATCACATGGGTAATTCGTTTAACTCAATTGAATTATTCAGAGCAACATGCAGTTCTGGAGGGTAACTAACGTTTAGAAATCAGCATGGAAAAGCCAGGCCCTTGCATCCAATTTCTGGTGTCACCCAGGCTGGAAAGACTGTGGGAAGGGTTACTGATTCGTCTGCCACAGACCATTCCTCCCTCGCTGGGGGTCTCAGCAGACAGGCCAAGGACTGAACAGGCACGAAGATCAAAGAGGCCGGACTCCTGTCTCCCCACACAGTGGTGCCTTGGCAGGGGGAGCTCGCTCGCTGCCCATGTACTGCAGACCCCATGGATAAACAGATGCCTTTGGTCTATAGGGCGGCCCACATTAGTCCTCTCATCAGCACTAAACTCACTTTGGCCTTCCACAAATAAAACCCAGCCCAACATACCTTTACAAACAGAAACGATCAAGGAGGACAGACCGAGGGAAGATCCACAAACACATGCAGACAGCGGACCCTTCCGAACAATATTCCGCTGAGTCTCAGTAGGGATGATTTATGAAGGCTGATGCTGTTGTTAACCTTTGTCCACATCCCCCCCGCTCCTGCTGGGCATCTCACAGCCCACACGGGATTGTACCAGAGCAGCCAGGACGATGATTTCATTTGATCTTCCCTGTTAGCGCCATTAGGCGCTTTGGAGGGAAGCATTCGATCAGCGTACTGCTGCAGCCTACCCATCCGACTGGCCCTTCAGATGAGATGGAGAAGTTCTCCATGTTCCTCCAGGAGACGCACACAGAAATAGTGCTGGCTGCAGAGCTCTTCGACCCAGCTACCATGCGCCGAGACCTTTTGTTTGCGATTAGCACACCCCAGCCCATGTTGGAAGCATCCATTATTCACAGGCCTTGCCAAAGACTTAGAACAGTGGGTCCCAAACTTTTTCCCCCGAAAGACCCCTTCGGCATCCGACTAGATGTCCTGCACTTCTTTCATTCTTGGTACTTCCGGAATACCCCCGCCAGCGTGGGAATGCCCTCGCCAGCGTGGGAACGTCCCCCCCCAGCATGACCTTGAATGCACAGGGAACCCCTGGTTTCGACAATTTGTTTTCAGTGTTAAACTCAATTCACAAACTCTCCATATGGACTCTTCTCTAGTTATGTTGGTGGCCTAAGCTACGTTGCCAGCTCTAGGAATTTTTCCATGAGTCCTGCGATATTTAGTGTTTTTCTTAAAGCTCCAGGAGTCATGAGAATCTCAACTTCCAGGTTTAAAAACAAACAAACAAAACCAGTTCCTAGCCCTCGTGGTTGTAGAGAAAAGCTTGAAAAACGTCACCCAAATGCCCCCATCATGCTCACCCTGAAGGCAAATAAAAAGAACCCAAACGGATTTTTTTAATTGCCTGATTTTTCATGCAAATCTCGTGATTTGGGGCCTTACACGCGATTTTTTTAAATGTGTGAGGTTGGGTAACGCTGCTGAAGTCACATGGCAATTTTTCAGCTCTCTGACTGGATGACTGGAACTCAGAGGAATAGTGAGCAGCACACTAGCGGGGAGCGGAGGAATGTTCGGGGGGGGGGGCAGGGAGGGAGTGCCACCCTGCCCTGCTATGCTCTCAGCTCTGCTCCAGCCATGGCCCTGGCCTCAGCCCCTGGCTCCCGGCCCGGCCACAGCTCTGGCCTCAGCCTCGGCCTCCTTATAGAATCATAGAATCTCAGGGTTGGGACCTCAGGAGGTATCTAGTCCAACCCCCTGCTCAAAGCAGGACCAATCCCCAGACAGATTTTTGCCCCAGATCCCTAAATGGCCCCCTCAAGGATTGAACTCACAACCCTGGGTCCTGCTCTTGGCCCCAGCTCCCGGGGAGGCCCGGACAAGGAAAGGGAAGGGTGGGGGCAAGATGTGAAAAGTTTGGGGACCACTGGCATGGGGGGTAAAGGGCTGGGGCCAGCACACCCCTGCTTGCAGCTGATCCCCATCTGCCGGAAGGATCCCTGGTGCCAGCGAGAGCAACTTTCAGGCTACTTTAACTTGTGCTGGAGACTGGGCTGGGATCCGGAAGCCCCTGGGTCAGGGACAGCCACCATTGCCATCCCCACACCAGACCTGGAGCAAGCGTGGCTCGGGTGATCTGGAGAATGTGGCCCAAGATTTCTCCATGGATCACAGCGTGAACAGAGCTCAGCCATGTTAGCCAGAGAAAATAGTCTTTTCCAGCCAGTGGTTTCATCTCTCAGGCACATACGCGCACGCACACACATGATCTAAAGGAGCGGCAATATGTTAACCTCAAGCCCGTTTGCCAATACACCCCTGCAAAAAAATAACCCCTCTTGCCGGCGCTGGGCTGTACTAGGGTGACCAGACAGCAAGTGTGAAAAATCAGGATGGGGGTGGGGGGTAATAGGAACCTATATAAGAAAAAGACCCAAAAATCGGGACTGTCCCTATAAAAATCGGGACGTCTGGTCACCCTAGGGTTGTACTCACCATGTGACAGCTGGTGGGCTCCTCCCCAGGACTTGCTGACACTCGTTAGACAGCAGGACTTTGATTGCCTTCCTCAAGTCTCGCTGGGCACGAGGCAGTGTATATATAGCTCTTTGAAAAATGAAATTACACAGCACTACACAGCTGCTTTGAGAGGAGAGACGATCCGCACATGTGGGAGTACATGATGGGTGTTTGGAAAGGGCTTGCTTTTAGACAGCGCTGGGTTTTTGGCAGAGCTTTAGGGCATTTGTTCTGAAGCTGTGTTTACGCGCCTTTGATCAGACGTGTTTAACTTTTCTGGTGCGTGACAGCAGCAAAACAAGTTTGATATGTGGATAATGAAACACTTTTTCTTTTCTTTTCTTTTTTGTTGTAAACCCTTAACAAGGTTTTGCACATCAGCAACTAAAGAGGGGACAGCAGTGACATTGTAACAACTGCTGCGTGTTAACAACAACAACAACAAAAACAGCCAACCCGCTCATTTGTTTGAGCTTTTCATCTGAACCGGCCGCATCCTCACCCGGGCAAAAAATCACACCTACATCTTCGGGAGAGTTGTAGGGCAAAGACATCAGGCTCCGGATGACTTTGGTTATAAATGATGACCCCTCTCCTGTTGAAGAGGATAAACCCCTCAAGGGTCTCTCCAAGCTTAAAGCCTGTAAACAAGCTCTCTCCAATTTGTTACAGATCCCAGCTACAGAGTCTTGGCTCTTTAGCCCAAACTTCAGAGACGCAGGCTTTTGGTGGGGTTATAGGTTCTCCTCCCCCCACCCCACTCCACCCCACCCCACCCCACGGCACTGATCTGCAGAACTTTCGCTCGAGCTGTAGCAGCTCGTGCTTTGAGCTGTGGAGGTCCCGGGTTCAAACCCCAGTGTGTCGGCCAAGGGGATGGCTGTCATGCGTTGAGATCTGGAGGGCCCTGCTTTCATTTCCTCCCCAAAGGAAGCAGGTTCCTGCCGGATGTCAGGGACACAAGGGCATCCTCTGCCCCTCTCCTTGGACACACAGCTCCATGTAGATCCAGGCTGCTTTTGGTTCCCTGGCCACGCCTGCATCCTGTCCCTCACCCATGCCTGCATTTTCCCTATGATCAGGTATCTCACACTTTGATGTCCCATCCGGGTGCCCATCTTGACATGCTCAGTTCCTGACTCTACCAGGACTGCTGTGTGCCTTGTCGACTGGGAACCAACCTGTGCCTGTCTTCATTTCCCTCGGGCCTTTAGTCCCAAGGCCAGAAACCTGGAGACATCAGGGAAGGGGAGCGAAACACTGGGTTACATGTTGCTCTGGTGTCAACCTGGAGAAGCTGGGTTCACACCGATGGAAGTCAGAGCACACTTTGGCTGGCTCTTACTGGACAGATTTGGCTTAGGGATATGATAAGGCACCAAAGACCGGGACCTTGTTGTAGAGCAAAGCCCTGTTCTGTCCTCAAACCACACTGGCCCAAGGCCAAGGACTGGCAAAATTCACTCCTGGAGCAGTGATGGGTCTAAGGTCCCAGATCTAGTAAGCCAGAGGTATAAAACTAGGAGCTGTATGCCATTTGGGGTAGGAGAGTCCCAGCTCCCTAAAGAGACACCCAGCACTTGCTTCTAGGACTGGGAGATCCCAAGACATCAGACACTAAACCCACAGCATTACATGTAAAAAAGCTGGATTTGGTCCTCCACAATGCATAAGTTTTAATTTTCATGAGTGATGTTGAGAAAGTGGATAAGGAAAAGTTATTTACTTATTCCCATAATACAAGAACTAGGGGTCACCAAATGAAATTAATAGGCAGCAGGTTTAAAACAAATAAAAGGAAGTTCTTCTTCACGCAGCGCACAGTCAACTTGTGGAACTCCTTGCCTGAGGAGGTTGTGAAGGCTAGGACTATAACAATGTTTAAAAGGGGACTGGATAAATTCATGGTGGCTAAGTCCATAAATGGCTATTAGCCAGGATGGGTAAGAATGGTGTCCCTAGCCTCTGTTCGTCAGAGGATGGAGATGGATGGCAGGAGAGAGATCACTTGATCATTGCCTGTTAGGTTCACTCCCTCTGGGGCACCTGGCATTGGCCACTGTCAGTAGACAGATACTGGGCTAGATGGACCTTTGGTCTGACCCAGTACGGCCGTTCTTATGTTCTTATGTTCTTATGTTCATCTCTTTCTGAGCCTTGTGCGGTTGGGCTCATGGTAGCGGTGATGATCTGGCTTTACAGGCGGAGGCCTAAACCGAAACACATGATACCCACCCATAGTCTTCCTATGCAGGGAGAGCGAGTGAGCGTATGTCTGTGATGCGATATGCACACACAGCGGCTGCCATTCAAAAGTCCAGAATTTGTCAATGGTCACTACAAAGAGGGATCTGAGGTACCACTATCCCCTCCAGATTTAGAATAGGAAATAATTGTGTAGGATGTTGGCATTTTCATGCTGCCACCGTATCGTACAACCTGGAAGATATACGCAGTCGTGTGTGAGAGAGGTCATTTCTCCACAGGTGGACACGGACGTGTATGTTCGGTGGTGATAAATATTTAACATGCTTTTAGTCCTGAAAAGGCCCTAGCGCTGAGGCCATCAGCCTGCAAGTGAAGACCAGGGCTGATGAATGGGTTAAACAGCTCCCAGTTATGGTAGGTTAGGATCAATCCCAATTCTCTGCTATTTGTTGAATCTTTAATGCTTTTTATCGGGAGTGGAGTTTCTTGGCAGAGGTTAGCATTTTAATAGGGCCACTTTAACTGCATAGATTTTAAAGGGATAAAAAAAAAAAAACACCCGAGGTTTTCATGCGGTCACTTTGTTAAATTAATTTTTTTTTTAGAGAGAGAAAATTAAAAAAAAAAAAAAAAGGTTTGGAAAAGCCCATTTTTCTCCAAGGCGAATTTGCTGCTTTCAGAGTCTGGCTCTCCCCTCACTCTTACTGCATGGCAGGACTGTGAAACAATCAGTTATACCCTCCCTCAGCAGATATGAACCACAGCTACTCCACCAGAAACAGTCATTTGTTCCTTCCACCTGCAGGCTTCACAGCAGCTCCTTGGAGGAGCCGGGACCTAACTGTTTCAGAAATATTTGGATGAGTCTGATAGGCAGGAACACCATGTTGTTTGTTTAGCACATTATCACTTTAGCAGCAGGTATGGAGAGAGATGCTAACATTAGGGTAGCATCATGAGGGAAAGAACTATAGGAGAGAGAGAGCGAATGTGAGGCAAGTGGTGATGACAGAAGAGGAAGTGTGATAGACATCTTCACCTGAATGTCTTTCTGCCAACTCAAACATGACACGGCCAAACCCAAGAGCTTGATCTTTTCTCCCAAGTCTTATCAGTGATGTCTTGTAAACTATGTTAAAATATCAAGCTATGACTTTAAGTTTCTAAAGGGCTTCCTGGTCCTGCTTGCTGGGTAGGGGGGTCTCTGTAGGGAAGCGTGAGATCTGGGTCTTCAGAGTCAGGTTGCAAAGAGGCAGCCTTGGTCAAGGTGGGTGAGTTGTGCCTTGCTGCCTTAGGGAGCAGCCTGCTTTGTCTCTCTCTGTTTTGGGGTTCTTGTTGTTCAGTTCTGGATTCTAAGCAATAAAGT
The DNA here is from genome assembly GCA_003942145.1 of Platysternon megacephalum. Taxonomy (NCBI): domain Eukaryota; kingdom Metazoa; phylum Chordata; order Testudines; family Platysternidae; genus Platysternon; species Platysternon megacephalum. The sequence goes on from QXTE01000268.1 coordinate 1,036,313, forward strand.
CATGTTACGTTGCAACCTTCCAGCAAGAGTGCTTATGTTTTTATCCATGCCTCTGTGTGTATGCTGTGAACAGAATATGATCCATTCCTCCATCACTGTTGGAAACACCATCACCCCCTCCTATCAGTCAGGCCTATAACCAGGGCATCATCTTTGACTCAGCCCTGTCTCCAGACCCACAACATCCAGGCTGTGTCCAAACCTCACTGCTTCTTCCTCCATAAGCACCTCTCCGATCCAGCCTTTTCTTTCTGCCCAACAGCTGAGAACTTCCCAGACCCATTTTGTTCTTCATATTATTGATTGATAATGCGATAACCGCTGGGAGTCCCCAATCATGGATCAAGGCCCCACTGTACTTGGTGCTGTACAAACACCCCACAAAAAGATGGTCCCTCCTCATCTCCCATTTTGACTCTCCCATGATGCCCTCCTTTCGGGCCCAATGTTCAGATCATGTTCCCCTCCCCCAGTGGACACAAATCCTTCCCCTGGCTCCCCCACTTTCTCCGTCACATCCAAGAACAAGCTTCTGGTCCCGATCTCCAATAAACGTCTCAGGAAAGCTCCTCTCTCTCGTTCCACTCTTCTCTCTTATCACATCAGCCCCATGCCCTCTCTTCCGCTCTGCCAGCCTCCATCGCCCATTTATCCACTGCTCTCATCCATGCTGCCCCTTGCGCACAGAGCTATCTATCTTCTTCCAATCTCACCCACTTCTATGACACCTGTGGGAAACTGGCAGCAGATTACAGTCAGGAAGTGGGGCAGGATGGGCTGCTGAAGTGGGTCCTCTTTATTCGGCCTGTGAAAACACATGTACTCATTGGCACTCCCTCCGTCCTCCCTGCCTCCCCTGGTTACAGCCACTCGTTGCACTTCGGCTTCATTAGAACGTAGGGTCTCTGGGGCAGACGGCCTCTCTTGCGTGGTGCTTTCACAGGGCCTAGCAAACCCCCGAGTGCGGCCTCTGGGCGCTCCCTGGCACGCAGAGAGTCCATACCGTCACAGAGAGAGAGGCAATGCGAAGGGCGAGTGAGAGAAGGAGCAACCGCAAAAGAGTGGGTGAAAGAACGCGCGTGGCGCAGAGAGGGGTCGGGGATGCACGAGGAGGAGAGCTCATGCATCCTGGCGCAGGTAAAAGCCACCAGCATTCCCGCTGAACTGCTTCGATGGGATCAAACGCCAGCGTGAATGGAGAAATTCAGGTGCCTGACGCCAGGCGGGCAAGGTGGCATCACCTCACTCCTCCCTTGTACCGCACAGGTTGGAATCGAAGAGGGATGCTCTTCAGGTTTTTATCTTGCTGAAGCCTCCAGGATCCTCTTTTATATGAGGCCTTTGTTCTTTCCCACACGAGGGACTGTATTCTACCCACCTTTTCACACACAGAAACCCCGTGGACTTCAATGAGCACCCTTGCCCTGAGCTTGCAGAATGGAGAATCAAAGGCATTCGGGACCCAAAATTAGGCTCAAAGCTTCCTGCCTCGGGGCCTGTTCCGCATGCGGTGAGTGCACTGGGAGGTGCAGTACGGGGAAGGGACTCTGTTTTTAGCTTCCCGATGCAGGGACTGAATCGGATCCCGCTCGCATGGGTAGGAGTAACTCTAGCCGAGTCATCGGTCTAGGCGAGATCAGAACGAGGCCCTCAGCGTTCACCCCAGGGGTCAGAGATTGGGGGGGGCAGTTACACCACTGCAGCCTCGTGCTGGCTGCTCTGGATTTCCTGAGATCAGAATCAGGCCAAGCAAGAGGAGTCTGGGACGGCACAGCAGCAGGAAAACGGGAGACCCCACCGTGAACCCAACTCTTCCAAAGCTCAAAAAAGAGATATTCGGGGGGAGGTTCAAATCCTCTTTGCTCGTGATGCATAAATTAAGATTGGACGTTTTTCTAGCAAGCCTGCTCTAGTTCAACCACCAGACATGGGCTGGCTGCAGCAGGGCCCGTGTTACACAGAGGGTCAGACTCGATTATCACAATGGTGCCTTCCGGCTTTAAAATCTGTTAACGGGACCCCCTTTGCTGTCATTTCAGAGTTCTCTTCTCTCAAAGGCGAACGGTTGCAGAGACACAATGGTCTCTCTGGGCTGCAGTTAAGATCCTTTCCCAGCAGCTGTGCCAATGCACCAGAAACTTCACATGTGTGAACTTAGGACAGAAGAGCGGGGTTTTCACCACAGAAACAGAGCTTGCCCCATCTTCTGCTATTATGTTCCTATGGAACTAAACTAATCCAGGTTGCACAGGACTATGCGTACACCTCACATACGCCACACACCAGTTCCCATGTTCACTGGCGCACACCCATTCACACACCACGCGGCTCAGTTCACACACTGCCCCACTCACACTCATTCACACACACTAACCATCCCCACCATGTCTCGTGCCCCCCTCCTCCCGTGCACACACCCCACACTTCCATTCACACACGCTCGCTCCCCGTCTCTCCTCTCCTCGTGTTGTCTCCTGCCATGCCATACCCTCAGTGACACACACGCATCACACTCCTATTCACACGCATGGGTACCACCGGCCTTCAATTACTGCACATCAGGATCACATTTCGACTCTTACATGCAAACCATTTCCATGATAATTGTCTTTTCTCATCCGCTGTTGTAAACATGGATTAGGGGCTGAGAGACAGAGATGAGCCTTCACTCTGGATGAACCTGCACGTTGTTTTTTTGTGACAACACCAATATAAGATCCAGACTTCTGTCCCTTGCAACGTGACAGCTACCAAACAGCTGGTTCCCAGCTCCGTCAATTAGAGCTTCAGAGAGATTCTATGACCCATTAGCCTCTGGCCCTCCCTGAGAAGCTGCTGCAGCTTCGAGTCCTTCCAAGAGCCCAGATTCCTCGGCATTCCCATGAAAACCTGACGTCTGCCGGCACAGAGAGAATCGGTGCATGCTCTTGTGATTGGCTTTAGTGCACCGAGGCGGGAGCTACCCGACAATCTGCGTGGGTTGGAGGCAGGGCAGAGAGATCTGTGATGCGGGGACTTGACTGCATCCCATGCGCAATGAATAAGTCAGGGCTCGACGCCCTTCGTGCCACGTAGCCTGGGGGCTCAGCCATCCCGAGGGTGGCCCGTTCGGACTCAGTTCCACCTCTGGGATACGCTCACCCCCTTGCCACGTATCGCCCCGGCACACAGCTGGGCACTCCCCTGGCTGAACAGCAGGGCGGGGGCGACACCTGGATGCCACGCAGTGCCTTGTGGCAGGTCCTGAGTGTGGAATGGGCAGAGGTCTGAGGCCCTGGGAATGGGAGATCCTTCCTATGCCACGCAGGGGGCAGCATAGAAATCAGGCACAGCGGCAGGAGCTGGTGAGACATATGCCAGCAGCAGAGCAGAGATAACAAGGGGGTGAGTCCGATACAACACCACCAGCTGATGTGCACATGGGCAGGGCGGTGGAGTGAGTCAGGGAAGAGCTGACAGTAGCAACCCCTGATGTATTGGGTGTACGTTTCCCTCCAAAGACAGACAGACCATTGCTTCACCAGGTTCTTCAGCGCGGTAACCCCCCACGCCCCCCCTGCCAACCCTATCGTCTTGTTTACAGTCCACACTGCGCATCCCCAGCCAGGAATTAGCTCCAGAACGGCAAATTACACGAGCCAGAAGGTTTGATGGAACAAGCCCATTGGGGGGCTTGGAGATGCTATTAATGGAGAACTTTCACTAATTGCTTTTGTGTAATTGGGGGCTGCTAGGCGGAACTGGGTAATAAACGAGAGCCAATTACATTTTCTCTCGGTATTTATTTTATTAAGTCGAATACATCAGCTGATGAAGGGCCCCAAGACGACGGCTCATGGCCTAGGGGAAGGGTCGTTTAATTCCCCGCTTGGGAAAGCACAGAGGGAGCTTTTCCCAGGTGCGCAGACTAAACCTCTGCGCCACGCAAGAAGCCCCGGGTCCCACCCCCGCTGCCTGTCCCGGCTACTTAGACTGGAAGTTCTGGGGCAGGGACTGTCTTTTCCTGCATGTCTGTGCCGTGCCTGGCACAATGGGACCTGGTCTTGGTCTGCGCAGCATCCGACACAACAGGGGCCTGATCTCAGTTGGGTTCTGCGCAGTCCTGATCTCAGTCGGGGTCTCTAGGTGCTACCGTAGCAAATGTAACGAGTGGCTGGTACATCCACAGCGAAGAGTTTCGCTTGCCTTGCACGGGTTCATGGAGGAGGTCACAGCTGCATCTCTTTCTCCCCATTCCTGCCCCCCCCCCGACCCTTGGCAAACCTGGGCGGCGAATGCTTATAGTGCTCTTGTGAGCGCTAGTCAGGGGGGCACAGCTAATGCACCTCTGCCGGACGTATCCAGCCAGCTGGGAGGTGTGGCCAAGCCTGCACATGCTGCTTCTTCCAAACGCTGTCATCACCGTATGGAGCCAGGCTGCCGGAGAAGAGGTTTGTACTCCAGATCACCCGGCCAGTCGCCTTGCATGCTGGATGGCTCCTGCACTCAGCGGCTACTGCTTTGCTCCCTGCTGGCGTATGCCTCTGTCATGGGGCAGAATCCTACCAGCGTCCGGCCCTTGGCCGTACAGCTCACCCTGTGTTCCCTGCCCTCATGGCATACGAGCCATTTACCGCCACCAGAGAACGTTCACACGACGGCATCACCTGGGCGACAGACTTCAGTGTCCATTTAATGAATGGAGAGACTTAGTGAACCCATGCTCACGCCCTGTCTAACTGAGCGATTATCTATGGCACGCCTCGCTGCAGTGTCTAAGCACCAGGGTATCCAAGGCACTGCTTCAGCGTTAGTGAAGTGACTGCTAGGCAAATTCAAAGGTGGGGGGAAAGCGTCATTTTGCTTGAAAAATTATTAGTAAAGTTTCTTTACAAAGTTTCTTTCTGGTTAGTTTCTTTAAAAAGACCCTGATTTATGAATATTCTTGCAGACGTACAAGCTGTGTGAGATTTGCCAAGACTCGTGGGTTCACATTATTCATGCTGGCTACTGAAATATTTCAGCCAGGCAGGCAGGGAGCAGATAAAAGCACCATGAGGCTCAGCTAACCAATCGCAAACAGCTAGCCATCAAAGCAAACAGCATGTGAACCAACTATCTGGCAAACACTTTTGAGGTCTGTCCCTAGGGACGTAGGACGGGTTTGTGCACAACTGGTGTCCAAGAGAGAGGCTAGATTCAGAGTGAACAGCATTATCAATAAATAGCTCAACCGCCTGGACTGTTAGCACTGGGACAAACTCCTCAGCCTCCCCACTCAGCATTTAGTCACTCTTTCCTCAGCAAAGTCTGCTGAAGAGACCCCAGGATGGGGCTGGAAGGGACCTCGAAAGGTCGTCTAGTCCAGTGGCTCTCAACCAGGGGCACGTGTACCCCTGGGGATACGCAGAGGTCTTCCAGTGGGTACATCAACTTATCTAGATAGTTGCCCAGTTTTACAACAGGCTACGTTAAAAGCACCAGCGAAGTCAGTACAAACTAAAATTTCATACAGACAATGACTTGTTTATACAGCTCTATAGACTATACACTGAAATGTAAGTACAATATTTATATTCCAATCAATTTATTTTATGATTATAGGGTAGAAATGAGAGAGTCAGCACTTTTTCAGTACCAGTGTCCTGTGACACTCCTGTATTTTGATGTCTGTTTGTGTAAGCAAGTCGTTTTTCAATGAGGTGTAACTTGGGGGTATGCAAGATAACTGAGACTTCTGAAAGGGTACAGTATTCTGGAAAGGTTGAGAACCGTTGGTCTAGTCCAGGCCCCTGCGCTGAGACAGGAACAAATAAACCTAGACCATCCCTCACAAGTGTTTGTCCAACCTGTTCCTAAAACACTCTGTGATGGGGATCCCACAATCTCCCTAGGTCACCTATTCCATAGCTTAACTCTCCTTGAAGTTAGAAACTTTTTCCTGATATCTAACCTACATGTCCCTGGCTGCAAACTAAGCCGATTCCTTCTTGTCCTACTTCAGTGGACAAGGAGAACAGCTGATCACTGTCCTGTGTATAACAGCCCTTAACATATCGGAAGACTGTTCTCAGGTTCCCCCCTCAGTCTTCTCTTCTCTAGACTAAACATGCCCAGCTTTTCACCTCTTCTCCGGAGAATTGCAATCGGACCCGGCCCAGCACCAAGCCACGAGCTGAAAAGCATCGGGTTGAGAAACACAAATCAGATCTTAGCGTGAAGGGAGTGAACCTCCTCTCCCTGCACTGCCCGGCATGCCAGTCATTAAAACTCCTGCCAGGGAAGGCGCGTTTCGGACCCTTCAGACCAGTGGTCCCCAAACTTTTTCGTCGACGAGCCACGGAGGACCGTGGCGGCGGACGAGCATCTGCCGAAATGCCGCCGACAAGCGGCAACGTCAATAGGCGTCGCCGCCGAAATGCTGCCGAGAAGCAGCGTCAACCAGAGGTGTCGCTGCCGAAATGCCGCCGAAAATCGGCGGCGACGCCTCGGGATGACGCTGCTTCTCGGCGGCATTTCGGCGGATGCTCGTCCGCCGGCCAGTATACGGGCGCACTTAGATGCCCCGGCGGGCGCCATGGCACCTGCGGGCACCGCGTTGGGGACTCCTGCTTCAGACAGTCCCACAGTGGATTAAGCCGTCGGGTTTACAGCTCCTTAGAGCCAGGGAAAGTGACCCTGACCAGTACATAGTCATGCACATCAGCTCTCCTGCAGCACCCTGGCACTCCGGACAGAGTTGACACCTCTGGCCTTATCAGCACCTCCGCTGCCCCACCCCCTTCCCCAGGAAGGGGGCAGGATCGCGGTGAAGGCTGCCCAAAGAGGGCAAACTGGGTGCATGATGGAAGCAAGGAATGGGTGCCAGGCTGTGGATGATTCCTTCAGGTTAGGGACTGTTCTGTCGGTGGCACCCAGAGTCTGGGTATTTCTCAGCTTCCCCTACGGCAGGTTTTGTTATGAGCAGAACGGGAGGCCTTCTGAAAACTCAGAGCAGCGCCTCGCCCAGGGCAGATGTATCATTTGTCCACACAAACATTACCCCAGAGGAGGAAAAAACAAAAATCAAACCGATTTAGCTAACCTTGGGGACCCTCTTCTATCAGTTCTAGCGGTTTGCTGGTGCTTGTGTAAATGTATCAACACAAATTCAACTGATATAAGCCAGCTTTAAATCAATTTAAGCACATCTGTAACCTACACTCCTCCTGGGTGTGGTGTTCTGTCCCCTCTAATGGCACCGAGACCACTTAGAGATTAAAGAGTCTGCGGCATTAGCTAAGGGCCATGTGGCTTTTAACTCATGCAGTAGAGGCTCATGCATTAGCTCCAGAAGGCCCAGGTTCGATCCCGACAATGGGGGTCTGTCGGAGTTATACATCCACACACAAAGTCGCATCTGTTGAAGTGAATGGGTCTGGATTCGGCCCTTTAATGAAACTGGTGCCGGGTGTGTTTGTATATGTGCTCACCTACACACACCAGGCCTTAACAATGGAGCAGGAAATACTCTGTCAGGAGCAAGCTTTCTCGTGCCATTCCGGCTGCTCCCCGGAATCAGCCAGGCTGGGGGCGAACCCACTGAATGGTCCATTTGCATCTCTGCTGGCGGGCTCAGAGGCACACCAAAAAAACCAAGTGATTTCGGTTCAATTCCTGTCTCAGGTGACGATTCAGACCAGTTTCTTGTTTTATCCAAGGCCTTTGGGGAAGGGCCTTTTGTCATTTGCTATTTGGCTGTCCAGCGCCAAGCGCGGAGGCCTTGGGGCCTGTCTACACCATGTAAATGATGAGTTCTGAGGGAGCCTTAGAAGGAAAATTAACTCTCATTTTCTGAAGCCCTTTTGCCCATGTGGCTTGGCTCCCCCCTGAGCGGAGCACTCGGCTCCTTTGTTGCTGAGGAGATGTGCTAACATGGGAAATGCATCACGCGGTGGAGAGAGCCGGCCTAAAGCAGAATCCGAGAGGCAATAGGGCAGAGAGAGGCAAAGTGATTTGCCCAGCGTTCAGCCACTCGAGGGCAGAGCTGGGATCAAAACCAAAGAGCTCCCACCCCCCCCAGCGTCATGCTCCCCGATACGAATGTTGCTTTAGCACTGCGATAGCATTGAAGACAGAGATAGAAAAACCTCAGCCCAAGAAGCACGGCTGCCTACCTGTTTGTCTGCTTATTGTTGCATCCGAAGAAGTGGGCCGTAGCCCACGAAAGCTTATGCTCAAATAAATTTGTTAGTCTCTAAGGTGCCACAAGTACTCCTGTTCTTTTTGCTGATACAGACTAACACGGCTGCTACTCTGAAACCTGTTGCATCTGAGTACCTCCCAATCCCTATCCGATTGCATCGGCTTGGCACCCTGGTGGGAGAGGGGAGAAGGTGTTTCCCCCATAGAGTGTGTGTGTGTGTGTGTGTGTGTGTGTGTGTGTGTGTGTGTGTAAACCAGGCAGCTCTCCCTGGTTTTCCAGGGCCTCACCNAAGACAGAGATAGAAAAACCTCAGCCCAAGAAGCACGGCTGCCTACCTGTTTGTCTGCTTACTGTTGCATCTGAGCACCTCCCAATCCCTATCAGATTGCATCGGCTTGGCACCCTGAGGGGAGAGATGGTGAACCAAGGCACAGGGAAGACTCGCCCAGATTCACACAGAGAGGCTGCGCTGGGAATTGAACCCATGCCTCGTGAGTCCCAGCTCAGTGCTTTAACCACGAGACGTGAGTGTGAGTGTGTGTGAATGAGTGAGCGAGAGAGCAAGCAGACAGGCTGTGCAGCTCTCCCTGGTTTTCCAGGGCCTCACCTACACAGCACATTACCACACAAACCTTGTCTCCTCCACATGGGCCCACCCACCCTCTCCCTCCTCTCCCCCGGCCTTGTTTCCATTTCCATCTCAAGCCCCTCTCCCCTGGGTACTCTTCCCTGCTTCCATTTGCGCCTATATTTTACGGCTGAGCCTGCTGTCACTCACGTAACCTTGCCTGTTTAGTAATTTGTGGCAATAAAGTGTCACTGTAGGGAAAAAATACAGCATCCCAGTGGCGTATAAATCTCCAGTCCATAAATTGCGTCCCGCCCCTCTCTTTTTATGTAAGTGTGACCATCTAGGAAGAAAAGGAGCCGCGCTGGTGTGTGATCTTACAGGAGAGCAACGTCTTAGCCACCTTCGTTAGGGACCCTAACGAGCGCCGAGTGGCTGGCGTGTGCTGTGATTGCACTGGAGCCACGGGGCCTCGGCAGAGCCCGCCAGTAATCAAGAGATTCTTACTAACGAAGAAACAAGTTGCTGAGATGCGCTAGTGACATTCCAGGCTCCCTCCCCGCCACCCTGTATCGGCCTCACTGCACCGGGCTGCAAAACAAACACAATCCAGGGATGGATTAAGAAATCCAGGGTCCCATCGGCACCGTGATGCGGACCCCCCTTCCTCTGCCCCTGCCCCCACTTGGAGAGGCCCTTACCCAACCGGAGAGGCAGGGGCAGCAGCCTAGGGGCCCCATGGAGAGACTCTGCCCCCTTGGGAGTAACATGGGTTCCCCCTCTGATCCAGAGAGGCTGGGGGAGAAGCAGGGTGGCTCCCCAGTAGGTACCCCAACAATCACAGTTTATCTGCTGGATGTGTGGGACCCAATGCACCTTTCTCCTCCGCCACACCCTAAATCCTCTACCAGGATGGTGCTGGCAGCGGCTCCCCAGAGAAGTGGGCCTTGGAGCTTGCACCCAATTGACACATCTGGGGCAACTCCCATGTCCAACCTACTGTCGCAGGCTCTGTGCAGACTCAGGCAGACGCCCCTCCATTGGTTACATTCAAGACACATTTTCAAGGTTTCTTTGCAACCATGTGGGCGAGAAACTTTCTTTTAGTGGGAGCGGGGACTCCGGTGTAATCACAGGAGCTGGGTCCGTAGGCACAGGCCTATGGCTTCACCTGTCCCTGTCAATAACAGCAGTAAGGGGCAAACCCAATCCCCTTCTCCCCCCTTCCTCAAAGGGCTCTGCCCAAAGCACAGAGCAGTGCAATGCTGCTACCAGGGGAGGGGGCAGAGCCAAACCCAATGAGAGCTCCGTGAATGCCACCAGTGCAGAGGGAACGTGGGGGGGTGCCAGGTCTGATCCATCCACCGCTTCGTGCATCCATCAGCCGTTCCCCAACCCATGCAGGGGGAAGGAACATGCAGCGACTGCACTGACAGCACGTGCTGTCCCCAGCTGCAGGAGCTAGGAATGGGAGAGGAGGAGGATGGGGGACAGCGTCCAGATGTGGAGTGGGGCCAGAAGAGAGAGCACTCCCCAATCGATCGCCATCCCGACTGGAGAGTTCGATCCAAGTCAATGGGAGGACCTGGCTGTTGGAAAGGAGAGAAAGCGAGTGGGAAGAGAGGGAGTCTGGAACGGAGAGCAAGAGAGGAGCTCTCTCTGTTGCATGTAGCCAGAGCATGGTGGCCATCGAGAAACAGCCTGGCCCCAGGCTGGCACATTCTTGCTGTGGCCTGGACTGCTCTTTGCCAGACATGGTAGAATGACACTCTTGCTGAAGGATGCTGCTTTTACCAGAAAAATGCTGTTTGCATTAGGAGATCCAGCATCGTCAGTAAGGGCTCTGTCGCGCGGCAGGTCTCAGCATTCTCCAGGGACGTGTGTGACTCCGTGGCTATTGCTCGCAGACATTCCCCTATCAATTTTCAAACTATCAATACCAGTAAGAAATACAGTCATCTCTTTAGTGTCTACTGGACAAGAGGAATGGTTTGTCTGAAGTGCTCAGACATAGCTACTGCTAGGAAAAACCCATGAGCCATGAAAGCAATCTAGGCTACGGACTATCCATATGAACACACCAAGCAGTGCATCCTACCTTGCTTTCTTTCTTCTTCTTTGTAGCCAGGGGTATTTAGTGTCATTTGGCTGCTATCCTTCTGGCTGTGCGCGCGCTTGCAATTTGTTTCGTGTACACACACACACACACACACACACACACACACACACACACACACACTCTCTCAGGATAAGAGCACCAACGAATGCCCATCATGCATTAAGCTAGAGAGTCCCATATTGAAGTTCTGTCCCTGTTCTGGCGTCCGCACTGAAATCCCAAACATTGCTTATGAATATAAATACACTTGTGAAATTTCATAGCCCGTCTAAAGCCCATACGTGGTTTTATCAAGAATACATTCGCTTCCAGTCTCACCCACTCGTCAATGGAAAATATGGGCAACAGCTAACAACTCCCTGGAGAGGGACAAACCCCAAACAAACGGAGAGGGAAGGATGTTTGGAATGTTCTGCATGAGCATGAAAAACACCACCAGGAAGAGACACGTCCCCCCAAGGGCTCAGGAATGGTGTGCGACATGGGGAGAAACACACAAGTCAGGCATGAAAATTAACATGCCGCCAATAGAGATGAAACCCATCAAACAAGCCGCCAGAGCTGGTTGCTAACTACGACCTCCTGTCTTCCCCCCCTTGCCATGTGCCATCTGCAAGTGAGAACAGACAGCACCGGCCATTCAAAGCCGTGCAACGTCGCACAGCCTGCAAAGCAGAACAGCAGCATATGGGCAACAGCCCCACGTCAAACACGCTCCGGGATGAGGCCGTGTGATGGGCCACCGAGGCTGAATGAGGCAACAGCCATTCAGGGGAGCAGCTAGGGGGCAAGGAAAACAACAGAGCATAAGCCACCCCAACCCCCAAACATGAGACAGGAGAGGAGAGAGAGATTCTTCTTTGGCTCCTGCACCCCTATCCCCAGTTCCCTGCAGAAACATGGGCTCGGTCTCCCCTCCCTTACACTGGTCTCGACCCCCGTCCCTCACTGCCCCCCGGAAAAAAACAACCCTCACACATACAATTGCAAGCACACTGAGGAACCAGACTGAGCTGACGTCCCAGAGTGGCTCCAAGCCGCTAGCTGTTTTACCCTCCCGGCGCTGGTTCTAACCCCCAAGGGTGCAACTGGGTTTAGGCGGGAAGGTCTGTATCCAGAGCATGCTGCACCCAGCGTAGTAAAACAGGGGACAAGGGTGGCAAAGGCATGCAGATCATCAAGCCCGTCTGACGGCGGGCTCGAATGAACAACTCCTGCCCCATGGAGATTGCCAGGAAACGCATTTAAGACCCCGGAGAGAAATTAGATGATAACTTTGTCCACTGGCTCATTTGTCCATTCAAAGGCTGGTGCAAGGAAGTGTGGTCCAGGGGTGAGGGGGCTAGCCTAGGACACCTGGGTTCAATTCCTGGCTCAGCCACTGACTTCCTGTGTGACCTTGGACATATCACTTAATCGACCCCACGGCTCAGCCCCCCCCCGTAAAATGGGGTGAATACTGTACCTCCCTGGAGCGGTTCGAGAGGCTAGAACGTATCATGACCGTGAGGCATCCAGATACCGTGGTGCCGAGGGCAATGCAAGTACCCAGAGAGAGTGCTTGCTGTGGCTGTGACGTCCTGAGTGGCCAATGCTGTGTAGCATCGTGACCACTACAAGGTTATTCAGAGGTTCCAAGGCCAGGAGGGACCATTGTGATCAGCTAGTCTGACCCCCTGTAGAGCCCAGGCCAGAGACCTGCCCCACCCTAATTCCCAGAGCAGATCTTTTAGAAAAACATCCAACCTTGATTTACCAAATGGTCAGTGATGGAGAATCCTCCACGCCCCTTGGTTAATTGCTCCAGTGGTTAATTCCCCTCACTCCTCTGTTCTTCTCCCCCCAGGTAAGTGGGTCATTCAAGTGCTGCTGAACCCCTGGGTATTGACGCGGATGCAACATGTAATTCCAGGGTGCTGCTGCCGTCCAGGGGAATGAAGATCCTTTTCCAGATGACCACTCCCTGAGACCACATTTCATTTGCACCTCGCCCTTCAGGGTCTGGCAGCTCCAGGCGGGCTCCAACCCAGGCAAACCGAACTGCAGTGTGCATAGCAGACTGTGCGGACTGGTCCTCCTGCCAGCCAGGCATCTTCCCAAAAGAGTGCGGCAGGGCTAATCAGGGGTGCCGTTTATCACAATTCATACAGAAGCTCCTCTCCCGCACACACGCAGATGCAGAAGAGGTGGAAGCGCCCGTAATTGGGACCAGCCCCATGCAAAATTCATTCCAGGTAATGAAAGAAATGATCCCCAGACAGATGGATTTGCTGCTCCCCCCTTTCCTTGACCTATTGCTGTTTGGCTTGGACAGCTCAACGTGGCCTTATCGGCAGATCGGCTTGCAGCCGCGGCACTCTGCCAGCCTCCCTTGTTCCAGAGCACTGGGTAATATAAATTTTTTTTTTAATATTTATGGGCCAGATCACATGCCTTATTAAGCCAGACCTAAATCATTCCTCCACCCGCCCCCACCGCCAAGATCCTGTGGAATGTGCCTGCCATTAAACACGCAATTAGCCTGCATTTACAAATCTGCAAAAGGCTCTGGCCAGCCATTCATCGCTCACCAGTGGGGATTTTATTCCTCCCACCAGCTGAGTCCATCTTGTTCACTGTCTAATTACTCACCGGCAAGCCAATTCCATTGGAACCGGCTGCAGTGCCACGAGCCACCAAAGTACTACGGCCTCCTCCTCAGCGAGCGGGAGACCGGCCGGTGTCTTTGGACAAGCGTCGGAGTCCTGCCAGCTCTAGGACACAGGCCTGGCCTGCTCCGGGCAGCTGCTGTGTGCCCTCAATTTCCCTTGACCGTGGTGAGAGGTCCTGCTGGTGCTGCGGGGGCCCAAGGGGGAAAATGGGGACATCCCTCCCCCTCCATAGAACCCCCCAGACCCAGAACTGTGCAGGGGAGAACACGCTTCTTGAGGGCAGTAAGACCCACGTGGCATCCCCTCTCCCCCAGCCATGTGGCCAGGGCCGACGAGAGGGGGGGAAGCCGGTACAAATTACCGGGGCCCGGTGGTCCGGAAGGGGGCCCGGGGCCCGGCTTCCCCCCCTCTCGTTGGCCCTCTTTAGCCGGTCTGCTCTTGCTGGGGGGGCCCGAAAAAATTCCGGAAGGGGGCCCGGCTTCCCCCCCCCCCTCGTCGGCTAAATTAGCCGGTCCGCCCTTGCTGTGGGGCCCAAAAAAAAATTTTCACCGGGGCCCGAACCCGCTCTCGGCGGCCCTGCATGTGGCCTTTCGGAGGGAGGAGCCAGCCCAGGAGCAAGTCAAGTCAGGACCGTCTGACGCTGCTGATGTCATCAGATTGTTTCCCGACATTTGCACCCTAAACGTTCCATCCTCTGTGCTGATTGGCTGCTTACCTCAACCCTCACCTGCGCCCCGCCTTCCACCCAGCCAATTCCCGGCTCGCGTAACCGCCCCCCGGAGAGGATTTCAATCACAAAACAAATGCGGAACTGACATGCCGTTTGCCCCCATCACACAGTGGTCCCTCTGCTCTTGTGGCAGACCCCTCCCCTCCATCCTTTGTCTATTTACACTGCACGCTCTATGGGGCAGGGACTGTCTCTTGCTTTATGTCTGTCCGGCACCTTGCACAATGGGGCCTGATTCTGCACTGTCATCATCCACGTGAGAAATAACGGATAAAGCGCCTGACACCTAGCAGGATCGGACCCCAGTCTCTCTGGTTGGCACACATGTTCTGCACGCATCCCGCGTCTCCCGCTAAATGAGCATCCAGCCAACAGGCTAGGAGAATACAGCCCAGCAGGGGTTAACAGAAAGGCCCCAGATGGAACGTGTCCATTGCTGACGTGGGCCCCGGGAATGATACCACCTTGGACGGGATCACTCCACAACCAGGGTTGGCTCCGTGCTTTGACGCTGTATGACCCCACCAGGAAAGGGATAGGATCAAAACAGATCAGGATGCTCTGGGCACAAGGGCATCCCAGACAGAGAGCCAGAAGCACCACCGCTCAGAACCACCACTAACCCAGGCCCCTCTTTCCCTGCTGCCTGGCTCGGGTGATTCTAAAAGCAACGTGACAGAGCTGGATTCGTACTCCTCCACTGCTGAGCACCAGCGAGCGCCAGGGGACGTATCATTCAGCAAAGCCAAGGAGAGAAACAAGCAGCGTTTTAACCATTAGCATGTGTGTAAGGAGACCCTTAATAAACTCTTTTCCCTCGTTCCTGTCTGCCTTGCTCCGGGCCACTAATCCAATTGAACAGAGCTCAGCGCTTGTAACAAAGCTGTGACACATTTGTCAGGTCCCTGACTAGACCCATGGCTAATTTTACAACACTAATTTATCTTAGCATATTATATCGCTTTAATTTCATCCCCCCGGATCCCATTACCACCGCCGTACCTTGTAGCCAATGTGTACCGGTAATTGCTATTATTAGCAACGTACTCCACTGGAGATGCCCTGCAAATAAAGGGAGCAACAAGCAATCCAGCCATCAGGCCAGCATGCATTGAATCAGAAAGGGAAGCAGGCCAGCCCGCCAGGAAAACGAGGCGGCAGAAAGAGGAGGAAAAGGTGGCACCTGGACATGGACAAATGGGACAAAATAAAGGTCAAACTCTACTTTTGGTGACACTGGTGTAAATCCGGAATGACGCCACTGGCAGCAAGGGAACCACACTAGTGTAAATCTGGAGTGACTCCACCGGCAGCAAGGGAGCCAGGCTGGTGTAAATCCGGAGTGACGCCGCCGGCAGCAAGGGAGCCAGACTGGTGTAAATCCGGAGTGACGCCACCGGCAGCAAGGGAACCAGGCTGGTGTAAATCCGGAATGACATCGCTGGCAGCAAGGGAACCACACTGGTGTAAATCTGGAGTGACTCCACCGGCAGCAAGGGAGCCATGCTAATGTAAACGTGGAGCCACTCTAATGCTCTGCATTTACACCCCGGCTTTCCCAGTTGCAATCGACTCCCGTGTGTTATGCAAACAATGGCGATTCCAATTTGAAAGTCATCCTGCCCTGCAATCTAGGGACAGATACATATTTTTTAAACGCAGCAGCCCAGAACTTCTAATGACCTCACTGCTTCTGACGGGGTTCCAAATTCAGTTCAAGGAGTTCTCCCTGCGTTAGTCAGAACAGTCCCAAGATACCTCTGGGGCCACTTCATTTTACCACTGTCTAGCCTGTGATGACACGTCCCTGTGTCACTACACAACATCTGCACATGGTGACACAACAGCTCAGCTGAGAAGAGACAATTCTATCTAGGGAGAGAAGGGCCAGCTGCTCCCCACAACAGGCTGTGCCAGGGAGGCAGAAGGGCAATTGCTTATATGCTGGACACCGGCCAGAGCAGTAGGTGGAACCCACCTACCAAGGCTAGAAGTGATATTCAGCCAGCAAAAGCCGTCAGGAGTTGGGCTTTTCATCAAAGAAGGTGCAGCGTCCCTTGCACTGGTTCGGGACTGACTGAGAGACCTGCCTGTTTGGAATCACCAGAACAACTCTGCTTTCCTGGAGAGTCTCCCAAAGAAATGCTGACCCTGCTCCGCTTAAGAACAAAGGTTGACGCTGCTTATCCAAGAATCGAGCCCAAGTCCTGCTGGCAGGAAACCTTCCCACAGAGCCCCCTTCCGTGGGCACTCCGAGATCTGCACTTTTATGTGTCGTCCAGCTGAAGCCGGATGTCTCTTCCCAAGAAGCTAAATAACTAAACAAATGGCAAAAGCACGGTCTAAAAGCTCCAAATAAATAACGAGGCAGCACCTGCCTCCTTGGCAGGCAGCATCGGGAGGAGAGGCCTGGAGGTGGGGGACACGGCACGCTAGATTCCGAGCTCCTGCATGCGCCGTCTGGCAGTGATGCTCAAAGCGAAACAAATGGGTCTATGACTAAACAACCTCTTACCTTTCCACCGGTCTGAATTCCCAGGGGTGTCCCCGATTTCTCATCAAATTCCTCGGGATTCCTCCACACGCTGCACTTGACCCTGGCGGGGTAGAACTCGGATTTCCTTTAAAAAGGAAAGAGAAAACGATGGTCAGAGATTGGCACTGCTACTTTGTCGTCACCATTTTTCTGGGTGGGATTCCCCGCGCTCACTCCTCTGGGTGGGGACCCACTTCTGGCTGAGACTCGGTAGCTGGTGGCCAGAACGGCGTGCACGGCTCATCGAGGTAAAAAATAATTCTCATAGGATTGTTCCTGCCCCACCCCGAAACGTGTGTTAATTTCGTTAGTTCAATGTATACAGACTGGGGTGGAAGAGGTGTCCGTTTGCCCCGGCGTTGTCTTTGCTCTTATTTAAAGAAATATTATGAACCAGTTTGGAAAAGAGAAGACAGAGGGGACATGATAGCAGTTTTCAGGTATCTAAAAGAGTGTCATAAGGAGGAGGGAGAAAACTTGTTCATCTTAGCCTCTAGGGATAGAACAAGAAGCAATGGGCTTAAACTGCAGCAAGGGAGGTTTAGGTTGGACATTAGGAAAAAGTTCCTAACTGTCAGGGTGGTTAAACCCTGGAATAAACTGCCTAGGGAGGTTGTGGAATCTCCATCTCTGGAGATATTTAAGCATAGGTTAGATAAATGTCTATCTGGGATGGTCTAGACAGTATTTGGACCTGTCATGAGAGCAGGGGACTGGACTCGAGGACCTCTCGAGGTCCCTTCCAGTCCTAGAATCTATGAACCTATAAACAGAACCAGCAGCAACACCCCTTAGCCACAATAAAAACGCCTAACGCAAAGAAATGACAAGCCACCTCCCCCATAGATCTCGTCACACCCAAGGCTCCGATCCTGCACGTGCTGAACTTAACGTGCTGTGGTTACATCCCATTGACTTCAGCGGGACTGCTGAGAGCTTGGCAAGCCAGTGAGCACATGTACAACCACGTGCCCATGTGCACGAGGAGCACCTAAGATTGTAAACGGAGTCAGGATTGGGGCTTTGCTCCTTGTTGGTACAGGGCTTGGGCCAAACCCAAATCAGGGCCTTAAGTCATTAGGGGAATAAATGATGAGCATAAAGTATAGCCCCAAACTTACTATGGGCATTTAACGGATCAGCCACATAAGACAGTTTGGGCTCATTAGCTTTCCTTGGTGCTTTTTTTAATGCTTTGCATTAGGGGATATTCTGCGCATAGCACATTTAGATGCTTTGCAATAGGCCAGCGGCTTTCAACCTTTTTTCATTTGCGGACCCCGAAAATATTTGGACTGGAGGTGCGGACCCCTTTGGAAATCGTAGACAGAGTCCGCGTTAAAAACCACCACAATAGGCATCTCTGCCTCGTTTTATAACCCAGTTACAACGAGTACATCTCACGCCATCGGTGCTGCAGAGGGACCTTCCCAGGAGCAGCAGCAACTTTAGGAAACGTTCGTGTCCCATCTGCATTTCGGGGGTCACCCCAAAGGCCTGGGAAATCGACAGGAGACTTTCTGTTGACTTCAACAGGCCCCGGCGAGGGTTAAAAAACCCAACCCCCAAATAAATAAATACGTGAAACCTCATTGGGCATCTGTGCGGCTAATTGAGAAACTCTCATTTGCAAAGCGCTGGGAAATAATTAAAAAGTTTTCCCGGAGCCTAAGGAGGGAAGCGGCCTGTTTGTCACGCCAGCAGCGCGTGGCGCGCTGCAATTTATCACCCCTGTCAGGTGTCAGGCGCTGAAATATTTAACTCCGCCAGCCCCGAGCCGAGCCTGCGCCGCGCCCCATCACTCACAGCAGACTCTGCCGGACATATGGGAGCCAGCGATCGAGGGAGCTGGCAATGACGGACGGAGATGACAGAGGGCTCCCCCGCCCTTCGCCGGCTCGGCTGAGAGGCCGACAGGACTGGTTTACAGCGCTGAATTGCAGATGAAGTAAACAGACAAAGGCCGGGTTGGAACTGAATCACCAGCGCCAATTCGTCACCACCTGTCGGAGAGCAGTCGGGGCTGCCCAGGGCGATGGCGGGAGGGAAATGGGAGAGAGATCCTGGATGGATGGGGAAATTCTTAGTTGCTTCCTCAGATCCATTCACAAAGATGCAGCTCCCAAGGGGTAAGCAAGGAGCACACGACCCAGGACGCTAAGGGGGAGCTTTATCCAGGACCTTGCCCAAGACAGACCCCTGGGGAGACACCCGGAGCCAGAAGAAGATAGATATCAAGGTGTCAAGTTAGAGCAGGGTGATCCAGGGGACAGGGCACGGGGCTGGGAGTCAAGGCAGTTGGGATCCTAGTCCTGGCTCTGCCACTCAGTGACCTTGGCCTCAGTTTCTCCTCCTGTCCTCTGTTTCTCTTGTCTGGTTAGACTGTAAGGTCCCCAGGGCAAGGGCTGTCTCTCCCTACGTGTGTATGTTGCACCCAGCGCAATGTGGCTTAGATCTGAGCTGGGGCCTCTACCTGGCACTGTCATACAAAGAATTAACACTAACCAGGTACGACCTGGCTAAACCCCAGGGACACCGCAAGATGACAGGATAAACCCCAGGGAAGTTTCCATGAGCAGAAGAGGAACAGATGCCTCCGGTGCAAGCTGGACCTGGGGCAGGATAGATTCCCGGCATGCAGATAAGGAGATTGATGATTTCCTGGGCACCCTCCACGCTCTTGGCCCCGAACAGTTCTAAAGACAGTCCCCGGCTGCAGAGCTGACAACTGTAGCTAGGCCAGTCCCAACACCAGGATAAGAGACAGGAGGATTAAGACAGTAGCCGGACACACAGGGCAGCACGGGACCAACCCAGGGAGTGCACACCCGGCGTTTAAAGGAAGAGTTCGTCCCTGGGCCCAGAGACGGAACGTCCACCTCCCCTAGAGAGGGTCACTGCTGCCTCCCCATGGGGCCACGGACTAGATCAGAGGAGGGTGAACTTTTTGGCCTGAGGGCTACATCGGGGTTGCGAAACTGTATGGAGGGCTGTGCCCCCCCCCCCAAACAGCCTGACCCCTTCCCCCATCTGCCCCCTCCCACTTCCTACCCCCCTCAGAACCCCTGACCCATCCAACCCCCCCAGCTCCTTGTCCCCTGACCTCCTGGGACCTCCCGCCCCTGACCGCCCCCTCCCGGGACCCCGCCCCTTATCCAACGCCCTCTGCTCCCTGTCCCCTGACTGCCCCAACCCCTATCCACACCCCTGCCCCCTGACAGGTCCCCTGGGACTCCCACGCCTATCCAACCCCCCCGTTCCCCATCCCCTAACCGCTCCCTCCCAGAACCTCCACCCCCTGCTCCTTGTNGGGGACAGCAGGGGAGGGGCCGGGCAGGATGCCCACCTCTGGACTAGATGACTCTTGAGCGCTCTTCTTGCCCTCTATTGCTATGGTTGCAGGAAAAGAGGGAGGCCCATTGGCAGGTGACATGACGGGGGAGAAGTTGCCCTCAGGCTGTCCCGTGGATAAAAAAACAACAACAACAAACACTCCAGTCTCCAGGGACTGCCCAATCCAGGACCCTTCACCAGCATGAAACCCACTTTGTAATTCTTGGGGGGGGACCAAGCACACACTCACACACCTGTATTGTGGCTATTTCCCTGGCAACAGGATGGAAACCATAAGAACATAAGAACGGCCACAGTGGGTCAGCCCAAAGGTCCATCTAGCCCAGTATCCTGTCTTCCGACAGTGGCCAATGGCAGGTGCCCCAGAGGGAATGAACAGAACAGGGAATCATCAAGTGATCCATCCCCTGTCGCCCATTCCCAGCTTCTGACAAACAGAGGCTAGAGAAACCATCCCTGCCCATCCTGGCTAATAGCCATTGATGGACCTATCCTCCATGAATTTATCTAGTTCTTTTTTGAACCCTGTTATAGTCTTGGCCTTCACAACATCCTCTGGCAAAGAGTTCCACCAGTTGACTGTGTGTTGTGTGAAGAAATACTCCCTTTTGTTTGTTTTATACCTGCTGCCTATTAATTGCATTTGGTGTCCCCTAGTTCTTGTGTTATGAGAAGGAGTAAATAACACTTCCTTATTTACTGTCTCCACACCAGTCATGATTTTATAGACCTCAATCATATCCCCCCTTAGTCGTCTCTTTTCCAAGCTGAAGAGTCCCAGTCTTATTAATCTCTCCTCATACGGAGCCGTTCCATACCCCTAATCATTTTTGTTGCCTTTTTCTGAACCTTTTCCAATTCCAATAATTTATTTATTTTTGAGATGGGGCGACCACATCTGCCCGCAGTATTCAAGGTGTGGGTGTACCATGGATTTATATAGAGGTAATATGGTATTTTCTGTCTTATTATCTCTCCCTTTCTTGATGATTCCCAACATTCTGTTCGCTTTTTTGACGGCCGCTGCACATTTAGCGGATGTTTTCAGAGAACTATCCACAGTGACTCCAAGATCTATTTCCTGAGTGGTAACAGCTAATTTAGACCCCATCATTTTATATGTAGAGTTGGGATTATGTTTTCCAATGTGCATTACTTTGCATTTATCAACATTGAATTTCATCTGCCATTTTGTTGCCCTGTCACCTAGTTTTGTGAGAGCCTTCTGTAGCTCTTCGCAGTCTATCTGGGACTTATCTTGAGTAGTTTTGTATCATCTGCAAATTTTGCCACCTCACTGTTTACCCCTTTTTCCAGATCATTTATGAATATGTTGAATAGGACTGGGCCCAGAACAGACCCCTGCGGGACACCACTATTTACCTCTCTCCATTCTGAAAATCATGAGGCACCTGCAGCACTTACAATGCAAACCACTGAGTAATTCCGTAAACAGGCCCCGGCTCTGTAAAATCCTGAACGAGGACCCAGAATCTTTTGCAAATTGTGGCCAATTTCAGGGGGAAATGCTAGATTGACAGGATCCAACTGGGCTCGCTTGACACGAGAGGCATTTAGCTAGGATCCCACCGGGAGCTCCCTATGCACTGAATGTAACATATCACCCACCCACCTGGATACCCTTGCAAGACGGATGTCTTGATGAACCGTGGGAATTCACACTATCGCAGGACGACTAAGCAGCACACCCAGCTGTGGCCTCCAACGCACACAGATAGCAGAGACAAAAGCTAAGTCGCACACACAGACACACACACCATTAGGGACGAGAACTCTGGGTCTCGAGCTACAGCGATGCAGTCCTCTTCCAAAGAAAACTCCATCCACCTCCTCTTCTCAGGCTTCCAGTCACTACACTGTTCAGCCAGCAGAGGGTGCTGGCTGACACCCACACACAACATTAGACAGCACCGAGGTATATCTGAGCAGTCCTGATTCATTTTCCCTAGACAACAGCAACGAGCACTCCCAGAAGCAATGGGGCCTGCTTCCGTTCTCACCGATCCTGGTGGCGATCGGGGGAAATCCCCTTGAAGACAATGGAGTTCCACGGGTGTAAGCGAGAGGAGAATGACGCCCTGTGGCTTACGTGATAAGCTCCGTCCAATAAAGGGCAGGAGGGTGTATTTAATATTTATTTTAATATATACGTACACAGATGTTGAATCCCTGCGCTGTGTGAAATTAATCTCAACCCTTTAACCGTGGCACACAAACGCATGCACGCGCATACACGCACACACACACACAGATTTTTCAGAATTGGGCCAAATGTAGGTGGATTTTCAAGGGGACAGCAAAAGGTACATCCCTGACTCCAGCGAGACACCCCACTGCTAAATATCACAGCCTTGTTCCAAAGCCGGGAGGTGCAAGAGCATCTCAGTGAAAAAAGTTGTAAGAATCATAGAATCATAGAACTGGAAGGGACCTCACGAGGTCTCTAGTCCAGTCTCCTGCACTCCTGGCAGGACTAAGTATTATCTATACCAGGGGTAGGCAACCTGCGGCACGCGTGCCAATTTTCAGTGGCACTCACACTGCCTGGGTCCTGGCCACCGGTCCGGGGGGCTCTGCGTTNATTAGAGTGAATAAATGAAGACTCGGCACACCACTTCTGAAAGGTTGCTGATCCCTGATCTAGATCGTCCCTGACAGGTGTTTGTCTGGGCAAAATAACGTATTATTTTCCCTAACTTCATTCTGAGAAAGTTAAACTGGTTTTGCTGAAATTTTCCAGAACATTTAATGCCGAAGCAGACACCCTGAATGGGACATTTCAGCCCCAATGGTTAAAGCTGGTAGTTAAAAGTCACTGAAAATAGTCTTGTAATCAATTGTGGTGGGCAACCTTAATATAAGCATCACATCTGTAATAAGTTACACACCCACTTATTGACCAAAGGAAATCATTTTCCCTGCCTAAAGCCAGTTGCTCTAAAAAAGCTGACCTCACTGGTACCAAGAAATGCAGAGGCAATAAATCCACAGGGCCCTACAGCAATGCTATGATGTATTCGCTAGACGGTGATTTCGGTCTTCTCCCTTTGCGGGTGCACAACCTGAAACCCCCCGCGAAGGGGCTAGAATTCTGCAAGACAGGTGCTCAGCACTGTCCGAAATTCAGGCCCCATGGAGACGTCTCAATCCGGGAGCAGAGTCGTCCAAAATCAATTTTGAAATTAAGAGTTGGTTCTAAAGCACCCCCACTGGTCACCTGTTGGGGGCGCCGCCTTGTGCTGGAGTGTTCGCTTCTGGAATGGCAGCAAAGAAAAAACACCGTTGCCTCGGTAGCCGTCAGGAGAGCGTGGCATTTTTATTTGTCTCTGCCTTCGCTCACATAAATAAAACGACAGGAACTTTATTTACTAGCTTAGAAAGGCGGAGAGATGAAAAAGCAGCTGAATGGGGAAGCCAAGTGAAGCCCAAGGAAGATTTTCAACCTGGGGAACAAGAGAAACAAAGCCCAAATTGGAACCCTGCAGCAGGCCGTATCGACGGATCGGACGTGGCTCAGGAACTGCGACCGGCACGGCACGGCCTGAGCTCTCCAAGCAGCTTGCGGCCGGGGATCTGCGGTGGGCAGGGAGTCGCTGGGAACGTGCTGGACTTTGTTGGCAGGCCCGAAGGGCTGAAATCACGAGTGCAGCGGAGCCACTGGGGAGTGAAGAAAGGGTCCTGTTCTTGGTTTGAATTGATGTAAAGGGGGCGGGGGGGGGGGCTGGTTACTGACCAGGCCAAAGGATCTGGCAGAGCAGCGTCGTTTCAACCTGGCTCTGAACAGTAGCTCAAGAAATCGCACAGCGAAGCAGCACCCACAAAAGCCCTGTCTATTGCGGGTCTGAATTCCAGCTAGAGAGGGTCTCCCACTCAGCAAGGGGGTCCCCCAGAGCACCATCAATCCCTGCAGAGCCATCCCCGCTGCAGCCCCAGCGCCTCGCTCGCCCCTCTCAGCCCCTGCACCTTCCAACCCAGCCTGCCCAGGTGCAGCATCACTCCCCATCCCTGAGAGGAGACACAGGCTGCTGGAAGCAGGGCGAGGCCGGGCAGGGCCCACAGCAGCAGCGAGGAGGAGCCATGCTGGCCACCCCACTGCCCACTCAGGTTTGGCCCTGCAGCCGCCATCATGATGGGGGACCCGTGGGCCCGAAATTGAGCAAATGGCACCGTGACCTGATGCCCAGGGGTCAGAGCATCGCTCAGCTTTGGCCCTGCAGCCCCCTCCTTCATGAGGGAGGGGCCGTGGGGCAGCCAGTGCTGCCCCTCCTCCCCCCTGCCCCTGGGATGCACTGTGTGCAACGTGTGTGTGGCTGCGGGCACCACACCCACTGACGCACCATTGGGTGCCCGGCCGGTGTATTGCAGCCAATGAAAAAAGGAAACCGATTCCCAGCGTCTCCTCCCACTTCCACGGGTGTAAATCAGGAGTAACTCCCGTGGGGTCCAGGAGTTAACGCCGGTGCACAGGAATCGGGGCCTGCATTCCCATAACTCTCCCTGTGGCCAAAGAGAGAAGATTGGTCGTGCCCACGTGAACCTCAGCTAAATCGGAGCCCGCTGCCGTTTGACTGAAGGCAGCGCCGGGGCAGAAGCAGCAGCAAAATTCACTGATTACACAATCCATTGCGAGTGATTCGCCTGGTTTTTGTGCTTAATGGGGAAAAATGCCCATTGGCTCCCATACGGACGCCTAACCCCACTGAGAACCAGACTACTTAGAGGCCGACAGCCAGGGCGTGGCTTGAATCCAGCTAGCGCAGGGAACAGCGCAGGCTCGAGTGTGCGCGTGTGCCCAGGACGTACCCAGAGTCCGTGCCAGCCTTGGGTGGCCCACGCTGTGCTTGCTGCACTGCCGTTGGTACCCTCACTAGCTGAATCCAAGGTCGCTCGCGTCGCGTGCACAGATTCACATGTGTGACGTTAGCTGTGAAGCCACTGGAGCTGCCGTTTCCACTGTCAGCTCTTCGGGGCAGGGATTGCATGTGTCGTGCGGGGCACCGGATACACGACATTAAGTGAGGAATCCTGCTGGGCCGGCTTTGCAGAAATCAGGGCTAGTTTCCCAATCCCCATAGGAGAAGTGAGAAACACCAGTCCCCGCAGCAGAGATGGCGCCAGCTGCATTCCCAGGGGGTTTTAAAGCATCTTTAGCTGGGCTGTCGGGCGCTGAACAATATTGTCTGCCAAACACTCATCTCCAGTGCTGGAGAAGGCGGAGAATCTGGAAATGACAATTCAATGCATCCGCTTTGCTGAGAGCTTCTCTGCAGGCAGGTGTGCAGAGAGATGGGTAGATCTCATCCAGACCCCCCCCCCAGGCCCTGACATGTAGGGTTTTCTCAGATCTTAGCCTAAACCGCTGACTACCCCCCCAAGCAAAGACTCCGTGCTACTCAGGTGCGCAGCTGCATGACGCATGCCCCACCCTAACCACCGCACTGAGGTTGTGGAAAAGGGGCTCATGCACGGGCTGGAGGCAGGACGGTGAAGTTCAGAGGCAGGTAATGCCATCGTGTGGCTCCTAACCGCCTCAATAATGGTCTGGAAGGCCACCTGTCATCCATCAGCAAGCCTTCATTCCCTGCCCCACGGAAAGCCGCCGCCACCAGGCATGCAGGACAACACACTAGAAAAGCCACCACAGCCAGGCAGCCTGCACCAGGCCCAGGGCGACGAGCTAACGGTGACCTCATGGGTCTCTTCCATCATTCCCATCTGTGGTCCCATGACTCAGGATCATGCTGATCAATACGAGGCCGTTTGTCAGTGAGACCAGCCTCATCCCCAGCTGATTTCAGACGAGACCTCCAGCCCTGACTCAGCCAGCGTGATGTCACTCCTGCAGGGTCCGTGCACAAGCCCAGAGATGGTGCAGAAGACTGAGGGGCTTTGCCATTTGCTCCTGGATGAGGAGGCAGAAGACAGACCCATCTGCTTACTGGGTGTCTCCGGGGACCATGCCAAGGCGGGGATCCTAGCAGCGTGTCCAGAGCACCTGGCAGAAAGTCCATTGCGGCCGGGAGTGTCACCTGGGAGGACTCCAGTACTCAGTGGTCAAAGCAACTGAAACAGGATGGGGAGCGGTCACCGTCCCAGACTCCCAGCTCCCCTTCCTCCTTGGCTATGCCAGAGCCTTGTTCAGCCAAGCTCGGGAGAGGAAGACGAGCTGCCCTCCTCACCTCCTTACTTTAACCCAATCAACACCCAAGCAGACAATGCCTCCTATGCCCTACCTCGGGATCTCCGGTCCATCTCTCCAGCCAGGGGATTCTCACAGGTGGTATCCTGACCCCCTCCCCAGCCAGGGGCCCACTGGACCTGAATTCTGGCCTAGCTGTAGGCAGTGGGGGTAACCAGCGCCTCCGTGAAGAGAGATCAGGGCTCTCTCACTCCATCCTGAGAGGCGGACCAGCCAAGCGTCTGCCCGGGACACCCAAGGGTGCGAGTCCTGTACGGCTACAGTGCAAGCCAGGGCCGACTGTCACTGCCTCCCCGTAGGTACCGGTCACCACAGCCAACTCCTTGAGACTCTCCCGTAGCTCTGCTCAGAAAGGGGAGGGCCCAGCTTCCGGGATCTGGTGCCTGGTAGAAATGCAGGGTGGCCTAGTGGTTAGAGTGCTCACCCAAGAGACCCGGGTTCAGCTCCTTGCTCTGCCACAGACCCCCTGTGACCTTGGGCATGTCACTCAGACCTTGCCATACCCAGCTCCCAGGTGCCCTGCTGCCCGGTGGCATGCTCTGCTCTGAGGCCCGGGCTCCCCACGCTTTGTTCAGGGAGAGTCAGGCACCGACCGCAGACACCTCAGAGCCTGCGGGGTTGGCTGGCATCTCAGCAGCGGTTTTGGGAATGCCAGTGGTACCTCAATGCTGGACATAGGTGCCCAGAGAGGCATTTAGGCCCCTAAGTCTCTCTGTGAATCTAGCCCGGCGTCTCTGTGCCTCGGTTCCCCATCTGGGGGGAGCAGCCCTGTCTTGCCTCACAAAAAGAGGTACTTCTGTGCCACCTGTCACCGTAGCATCTGCAGGGTCAGGAATCAGGGCCTGCCGTCGAGCCAGTCTCCAGACAACCTAACGAGCGCAGCCAGCCTGTAGCAGGCTGCCTGCTGGTGGGAAGAATCGGCAGACCGGCCCTGAAGCCTAGCAGCAGTTCAGTGGCTGCTCAAAACATTCGCCTACAGCTGTGATAGCTCCTGTGCCTACTTGTTCGCAGCCTTGCTCCCACCTTGTTCCAGCCCCACCCCTGCTTTGGCCCCAGCCCTTCCTCATGCCAGGTAACCTGGTCCCAACCCTCAGCTCCGATTCCTGACTTCGGCTCTGACCCTGGCTCTGGCACCTGGCTACCAACTGCTGCTCTAACCACTAGACCCAGCAGCCCATGTCCCGGTCACTGCCATGAGCACCTCACGATCGTTAGTATATCTATCCTTAGAATCATAGACTATCAGGGTTGGAAGAGACCTCAGGAGGTATCTAGTCCAACCCCCTGCTCAAAGCAGAACCAACCCCAACTAAATCATCCCAGACAGGGCTTTGTCAAGCCGGGCCTTAAAAACCTCTAAGGAAGGAGATTCCACCACCTCCCTAGGGAACCCATTCCAGTGCTTCACCACCCTCCTAGTGAAATAGTGTTTCCTAATATCCAACCTAGACCTCCCCCACTGCAACTTGAGACCATTGCTCCTTGTTCTGTCATCTGTCACCACTGAGAACAGTCTAGATCCATCCTCTTTGGAACCCCCTTTCAGGTAGTTGAAAGCAGCTATCAAATCCCCCGCACTCTTCTCTTCTGCAGACTAAACAATCCCAGTTCCCTCAGCCTCTCCTCGTAAGTCATGTGCTCCAGCCCCCTAATCATTTTTGTTGCCCTCCGCTGGACTCTCTCCAATTTGTCCACATCCTTTCTGTAGTTGGGGGGCCAAAACTGGACACAGTACTCCAGATGTGGCCTCACCAGTGCCGAATAGAGGGGAACGATCACGTCCCTCGATCTGCTGGCAATGCTCCTACTAATACAGCCCAATATGCTGTTAGCCTTCTTGGCAACAAGGGCACACTGCTGACTCATATCCAGCTTCTCATCCACAGTAATCCCCAGGCCCTTTTCTGCAGAATTGCCGCTTAGCCAGTCGGTCCCCAGCCTGTAACAGTGCATGGGATTCTTCCATCCTAAGTGCAGGACTCTGCACTTGTCCTTGTTGAACCTCATCAGATTTCTTTTGGCCCAATCCTCCAATTTGTCTAGGTCACTCTGGACCCTATCCCTACCCTCCAGTGTATCTACCTCTCCCCCCAGCTTAGTGTCATCTATGAACTTGCTGAGGGTGCAATCCATCCCATCATCCGGATCATTAATAAAGATGTTGAACAAAACCGGCCCCAGGACCGACCCCTGGGACACTCCACTTGATACCGGCTGCCAATTAGACATCGAGCTGTTGATCACTACCCACTGAGCCCAACGATCTAGCCAGTTTTCTATCCACCTTATAGTCCATTCATCCAATACATACTTCTTCAACTTGCTGGCAAGAATACTGTGGGAGACTGTATCAAAAACTTTGCTAAAGTCAAGGTATATCACGTCCACTGCTTTCCCCATATCCACAGAGCCAGTTATCTCATCATAGAAGGCAATCAGGTTGGTCAGGCATGACTTGTCCTTGATGAATCCATGCTGACTGTTCCTGATCACCTTCCTCTCCTCCAAGTGCTTTAAAATGGATTCCTTGAGGACCTGCTCCATGACTTTTCCAGGGACTGAGGTGAGGCTGACCGGCCTGTAGTTCCCTGGATTCTCCTTCTTCCCTTTTTTTAAAGATGGGCACTATATTTGCCTTTTTCCAATCGTCTGGTATCTCCCCTGATCACCATGAGTTTTCAAAGATAATGACCAATGGCTCTGCAATCACATGAGCCAACTCCTTTAGCACCCTCAGANGAACAGTCTAGATCCATCCTCTTTGGAACCCCCTTTCAGGTAGTTGAAAGCAGCTATCAAATCCCCCCTCATTCTTCTCTTCTGCAGACTAAACAATCCCAGTTCCCTCAGCCTCTCCTCATAACTCATGTGCTCCAGCCCCCTAATCATTTTTGTTGCCCTCCGCTGGACTCTCTCCAATTTGTCCACATCCTTTCTGTAGTTGGGGGGCCAAAACTGGACACAGTACTCCAGATGTGGCCTCACCAGTGCCGAATAGAGGGGAACGATCACGTCCCTCGATCTGCTGGCAATGCTCCTACTAATACAGCCCAATATGCTGTTAGCCTTCTTGGCAACAAGGGCACACTGCTGACTCATATCCAGCTTCTCATCCACAGTAATCCCCAGGCCCTTTTCTGCAGAATTGCCGCTTAGCCAGTCGGTCCCCAGCCTGTAACAGTGCATGGGATTCTTCCATCCTAAGTGCAGGACTCTGCACTTGTCCTTGTTGAACCTCATCAGATTTCTTTTGGCCCAATCCTCCAATTTGTCTAGGTCACTCTGGACCCTATCCCTACCCTCCAGTGTATCTACCTCTCCCCCCAGCTTAGTGTCATCTATGAACTTGCTGAGGGTGCAATCCATCCCATCATCCGGATCATTAATAAAGATGTTGAACAAAACCGGCCCCAGGACCGACCCCTGGGACACTCCACTTGATACCGGCTGCCAATTAGACATCGAGCTGTTGATCACTACCCACTGAGCCCAACGATCTAGCCAGTTTTCTATCCACCTTATAGTCCATTCATCCAATACATACTTCTTCAACTTGCTGGCAAGAATACTGTGGGAGACTGTATCAAAAACTTTGCTAAAGTCAAGGTATATCACGTCCACTGCTTTCCCCATATCCACAGAGCCAGTTATCTCATCATAGAAGGCAATCAGGTTGGTCAGGCATGACTTGTCATTGATGAATCCATGCTGACTGTTCCTGATCACCTTCCTCTCCTCCAAGTGCTTTAAAATGGATTCCTTGAGGACCTGCTCCATGACTTTTCCAGGGACTGAGGTGAGGCTGACCGGCCTGTAGTTCCCTGGATTCTCCTTCTTCCCTTTTTTTAAAGATGGGCACTATATTTGCCTTTTTCCAATCGTCTGGTATCTCCCCTGATCACCATGAGTTTTCAAAGATAATGACCAATGGCTCTGCAATCACATGAGCCAACTCCTTTAGCACCCTCAGATGCAGTGCAGAGTTGAGCAGAACTAACAGCAACATTAGAAGAGGAACAGAGACCAGCAACAAAATGGTTAGAGACCGCCCTTGCAGAGAGCAGATGTGGTAGATTTATATGAAATAACAAATGGAAGGGAAGGTAAATTGGGTGAGTGTACTTACCCACTCGTAATACAAGAAAAGGGGCCATTCAAAGAAAATGAAAGGTGGCACATTTAAAACTGATAACAGCTAGCCCGAGGAACTCATTGCCACTAGCTATCTTTAGAACTAAGTGCTGGGGAGGATTCATAAAAGGAGTCGGAGTTTATATGGATTACGAGAACATCTCCAGAGCCATATGACAGGATGGACACACAATGCTGGGTCAGAAAAATTAGCAGTTTGTTGCAGGAAGTTAAAAAATTGTTTTCTTTAAATTTCTCATGAAAAAAGTAAACACCCTGAAATTTTTTTCAAAAACCAAAATATATATAGTAAGACCACAAAACAAAACAGTTTTCTGTCAAAAAATGTTTGATGGGAAAATTTTGCCTCACATAAAGAAAGGATATAAACCCTCGTGTTTCAGGGTGTAAGAACTGAGCAGCATTATAGCAAACCTTCCCTTATGGATACTTTGATTTCAGTAAGCCTTTTGACACCTTCCCATGTGACATTCTCATAAGGAAACTAGGGAAATGTGGTCTACAGAAAATTACAAGAAGGTGGTGCGGAGCTGGTTGGAAGACCGTAGTCAAAGAGGAATGATCAACAGTTCACTGTCAAACTGGAGGGCATGTCTAGTGGAGACCCGCAAGGGTCAGCCCTGAATCTATTACTATTCAATATTTGCAATAATGACTTGGATAACAACATGGAGAGTATGCTTATAAAATGAGTGGAGGACACCAAGCTGGGAGGGGTTGCAAGCACTTTGGAAGACAGGATTAGAATTCAAAATGACATTGGACACATTGGAGAATTGGTCTGATATCAACAAGATGAAATTCAATATAGACAAGTGCAAAGTTCTACACTTGGGAAGGAGAAATCAGAATGCACAACTACACAGCGGGGAATGACTGGCTGGGTGGGAGTCCTGCTGGAAAGGATCTGGCAGTTATAGTTAGGGCCCTACCAAATTCACGGCCATGAAAAACATGTCACGGACCATGAAATCTGGTCTCCCACTGTGAAATCTGGGCTTTTGTGGGCTTTTATCCTATTCTCTACAGATTTCACGGGGGAGGCCAGCGTTTCTCAAATTGGGGCTCCTGACCCAAATGGGAGTTGCAGGGGGGGTCACAAGGTTATTTTAGGGGGGGTCGCGGTATTGCCACCCTTACTTCTGTGCTGCCTTCAGAGCTGGGCAGCCGGGGAGCGGCAGCTGTTGGCCGGGCACCCAGCTCTGAAGGCAGTGACCCGCCAGCAGAAGCAAGGGTGGCAATATCATACCATGCCACTCTTACTTCTGCGCCGCTGCCTTCAGAGCTGGGCAGCTGCGGAGCGGCAGCTGTTGGCCGGGCACCCAGCTCTGAAGGCAGCAGCACCATCCTTACTTCCACGCTGCTGCTGGTGGCGACTCTGCCTTCACAGCTGGAGAGCAGCTGGAGAGCAGCGGCTGCTGGCCAGGAGCCCAGCTCTGAAGGCACCAGCAGCAGCGCAGAAGTAAGGGTAGCAGTACCGCAATCCCCCTCATAGCTCCTCTTTGGGTCAGGACCCCTACAATTATCACACCATGACATTTCAGATTTAAATAGCTGAAATCATGACATTTATGATTTTTAAAATCCTATGATCATGAAATTGACCAAAATGGACCGTGAATTTGGTAGGGCCCTTATAGTGGATCACAAACTGAATAGGAGTCAACAATGTGATGCAGTTGCAAAAAAACGCCACTATCATTCGGAGGTGTATGAACAGCCGTGTTGTATGTCAGACCTGGGAGGTAACTGTCTGGCTCTACTTCTCACTGGAATACTGTGTCCAATTCTAGGTGCCACACTTCAGGAAAGCGGTGGGACAAACTGGAAACAGTGCAGAGGAAAGCAATAAAAATTATCAAAGATTTAGAAGACCTGGCCTATAAGAAAAGGTTACAAAAAAAAAAATGGGCATGTTTAGTGTTGAGAAAAGCAGACTGATGGCAGGGACCTAATAACAGTCTTCCTATATGTTCAGGGCTGTTATAAAGAGGACAGTGATCAATTGTTCTCCGTGTCCACTGAAGGCAGGATAAGAAGTAATGGGCTTAATCTGCAGCAAGGGAGAGTTAGGTTAGATATTAGGAAAATCGTTCTAACGCTCAGGGTAGCTAAGCTCTGGAACAGGCTTCCGAGGAAGGTTGTGAACTCCTCGGCATTGGAGGTTTTTAAGACCAGGCTGGACAAATACCTCTCAGGGCTGGTCTAGGCTTACGTGGTCATGCCTTAGCATGGGGGGCTGGACTAGATGACCTCGTGAGGTCCCTTCCAGCCCTACATTTCTATAATAGGTCATTCTTTAATTGTCCACTACAGGGATCACGCAGCTTCACCTGAAGAAACTAGAGGCCACTAATGGAGACACAATACCAGACTAGATGGACCCCTGGGCTGATCTGCTCTGGCAGTTCTCCTCTCCCATTGCAACCCAGTGGGTTTGAACCTGTCTCACCATGAGCAGAAATCCCTCCTGTAACTCTGCTCCGCCGTCTTTTGATCCTTTGCCTCCTAAGCTGCCGTGCCAAACTCACTGCCATTAAAAGCCTCTGACTCAGTAACGACAACGGGGGCTAAAGACGAACATCACCTCCTCGTCTCTGCAGATTCGGTGTGGGCACAAACCTGCCGATCCCACACAAAAAGTGAGGAAACTGGAAACACACCCACAGAACCAGCGGCTTTTCCGGCTTAACTAGAAGGTGGTTGGATCCGGGGGTGGGAGGGGGGGAAACAAACCCAGCTGCATTGATCCTCCTCCTCTCCAGTTACCATCTGTATCTGATAATGGTATTGATCGGGAAGTTCTGGATGCTTCATTTCCTTGGCCACCCCCGGTGTATCCGTCAGCCGTTACCGAAGTAGAATCTGTTGAGGATCCTTTGGTGACGGCTGTGGCAGAAGCATGTGCGCTGACGCCGGGAAATATAGAACTGTGTCAAAACCAGTTTTTAAAGCCTTCTATCCTATTCAGGCCAGGAAGCTGGTTATTTGCATGGATTTACTCTGGGTGCTCCAATGTTTAGTTAGTGAGCCGGCTAATCTGTGTGCCGGGAAATCCCTGGAGGCTCAAGATCTGGGCAATCTACATCATTCATCATTTACATTAGCTATTGTCTTAATCCTCTTTAAACTACTGTATAATATATAAGGGGAATGGATGTTCTGCAAGGGCTAAAACTCACATGCTGGAGCTAATCGGCTTGAGCCCACGCTAGAATGGCTGATACAACAATGTCATGGAAAAAAAGAGAAACTATTCAATCTCCCAGAGCTGATTTGTCTCCCTTTTTCCCTATGACATTTCGAAGGCACCTGTCGCCCTGGAATGTAGCTTAAGGGCATCCGCGTACACAGCAGCGGTGAGGTGTAATTCCCGGCTCGGGTAGACATCCACGCACTAGCTCTGCTGGAGAGAGCGTGCTAACAAATGGCAGCGTTGCCACTCTGGCTAGCCACCCAGGCACACACCTAGGACCCCAGAGGGGGCTGTACTTTGACGGCTAGCCTGAGCCACCGCGGCCACGCTGTTTTCAGTGCGCTAGCTCCCATGCTGGGTAACACACACCCCAGCTGCTGAGCAGACGTACCTGAGTCTCTCTCGATGGAAACATACAGTGCCACACACACACACACACACACACACACACTCTATCTCTGCTACCGTTCAGCAGGTTAAAATATCTCAGGCAACTATTTGGCGCGTACGTGAACTGGCCTAAGCAAAAGCTGAATCCTGAGGGCCAAACTCCCACGAACCTCCGGCCTGGGGCCGTCTCTCCCTCGGGGGTGTCAGTCCACTTTGTTCTAGGAATGCGGGGGGGGCGGTTAGCGTGGCCGGCAGAGAGTAGACAGTGCAGAGGGCTGGCACCCGAGGGTGGCGCTGGGTAAGGCCCAGCCCAACGAGAGCAGTTGAGATGTCTCTGTGGCAACACAGTTTAATGTTTGCTAGAGCTTCGGTATCACAGCTCACACCACGCAATGCTACAGCATCCGGGGAGACAGAGAACAGGCTCCTTGATGGGAAAACAAAGAGTTTAAGGGGGGGGGAGGGAGGGTACCAATAAGGAAGTAGCAGATGAGACTTTGGTTCCCTGCCGGCTGGAGCTGAGGGAGCTAACAGACAGACAGAGGAGAGCTAAATTGTCTTTTGAAACGCTGTATCAGTATTCACATTACAGAGGCTGCTTCCAGCAATTTCAGCTTATTAATAATAAATGCTACATAATTACAGCAGACTCGCTCTTGTCCTCTTCCTGGTTTCTGCCAACGTCTGCTAGGGTGACCAGACAGCAAATGTGAAAAATCGGGACAGGGGGTGGGGGGGTAATAGGAGCTTATATAAGAAAAAGACCCCAAAATCGGGACTATCCCTATAAAATCGGGACATCTGGTCACCCTAACGTCTACATAGCTCCGTGCAGCCTGCAGCCAGCCAGCCCTCCGGGGCTCCCCCGCCTGCTAAGGCAAAGGATAGCCACCGGTGTCACTAAGTTCTTCAGGGACGCTGCCTTCTTAGGTGTTTATAGAGTACCCAGCACAACGGGGCTCCGCTCCCCAAGCTACAGTAATACACAGCCCGGGGAGGAAAGTGCAGCTGTCCAAGCATGCCCGTATGGGTATGTCCTGCCTACGCCCCGCCACTATTACTGGGCGGATTGCAGGACAGCCCAGGATCAGGCACTGATGCATTAGATGCTCTATACCTAGCAAGACCCGGTCCCTGCTCCAAGGGGCAGCTGTGGCCCTGTTGGAGAGGGATATCTTTAGAGACTGTTCTCAGAGATGCACCGCGCTCAGCGGGCTGCCTGCAGCCGGGCGCTTCGCTCGTTCCCGCGTCACTGACAGGGGGCCCTGTCTGGACGTCTTTACTCCCCGGCACGGCTGTGTGGGGTTTGCCGCAGATTATTGCGATTTGCACGCCTCCACCGGGGGCACTCCTCACTCAGGCGAAGATCCCTGGACTCCGAAGCTGTACCCGGGGGTTCAGATACAGGGGGTGACGTTTGTGCTGTACAGACACGCACACAGGTACCCGTCCTTCAGGCAAGACATTTTACAAGCCTAATTGCCTCCTGCGTGGAATTCACCTCCTCCACCTGCAGTTTGCTGGGAACAGCTGGAAGCTTCTCCTCCTGCTGCTAATGGGAACATGCCCCCAATCCTCAGAAACCTGCAGTGACGACTGGTCCATTTCAGTAGCCAGCACAAAAATCTCCCCTCATCA
>QXTE01000268.1:1072500-1105078 GCA_003942145.1 Platysternon megacephalum
GCAGAACTGCTGCCTAGCCACTCGGTCCCTAGTCTGTAGCAGTGCATGGGATTCTTCCAACAGCTGAGGCCCTTTGGTAGGACAGACACTCTACAGAAATACGCCCCTTCTGATCATTGCTGGTGGCTGTGCAGATGGGGGTTAAAAACCCTCTGGCGCTTCTTGGAAAGAGAGAGAAAGAATTTTATGGCATCTGCCTGAAAACTGAAAGTCTGAGCCGACACTGCTAGTAATGTAACGGCAGCATTCGTGTATATCGGAGCAAAGGTCTAATCCACACCTTTAAGTTTGGCTCTCTCTTTTGCTGGCTTTTCAGGGGAGGGCTGATGCCCCATAACATGGAGGAATAGCAATACTCCAAATGGGATTTGTGCAGCAGACTCCAATATCATACTAAGAGCTCCCAGCTCCCAGTGCAAATTTACTTGACTCATAACCCCTTATTATGGACATTTCTAGACACGAGACCCACTGGAGAGTGAAAAACCACCAAGCAATCAGATACAAACCCAAAACTATGTTAAGGGAACATTAAAGTTGGTCAACAGAGCGCGGAAGAGTCAAGAAACCAAAGAGCTACAGCTGCGTATGTCACCTTAACTCAGCCCCCCTGGCCACAGCATCATGAGCCATAGTAATAAGCACATCAGCACGGACTATTTCTCAAATATTGCAAAGCAGAGCACAGTTTTTTCAACACACTTTAATGCAGAGCATCCTGTAACTCCCGCATTCCTACCGGTCCCATATTGTATTTATTGACTTGGAGGTTTTATATCAGGATTTCTCTTCTCTCTCAGGTTTGGTATTTCCCCCCCAGTGCCAATACGCAAGGCTATGCCCTATTTTCATCATCATTGCTGATTTAAAAGGGAAATGGGAAACCGACTGTTCGCTGCGAAAAACATGGACTTTTAAAACCAAAGGAATGGGGCTGTTACTCCCAGTGTTCTGAGCACTGTGGCACAAACTTTCCCTCCCCAGAAAATACCGATTCACCAAAACTGCGAGAAACAGTCGGTTTAGATGAATTATGATGCAAACAAATTTCAAAAAAAGGTTTGAAGTTGTCAAAATAGATTGACATTTTTGAACGGAAAAATTCCTGTTTGAAATGACTTTTCGTTTCAAAATTTAAGCTCGGAGTAAAAATAAATAAATTTAAAAGTGGCTGAAATCAAAGCAAAACATTTCAATTGACTCAGACCAGCGTGTGTGTGAGAGAGAGAAAGAAAAATGTTCAAGATTGTGTCTTTTCATCCCTAGAGCAGGGAAAATTGTTTCAAAATCTCAACAAGTTTCAGGGGATTTTCAGTGATCCCCACCAGCTCTATTAACAATAACTAACTGCCGCAGGTTCCCTTCGAAGAACAAATTTATTCCCCCTCTACAATGATACGAGCTCAATGCTGCTCTCTCTCCCCTAGTCCCCCAGTCACCGCTGATTCCCATGGAGTTAATGGGGCAGAGAGGGCGCCAGCCGCCTGGGCGATGACGTCAAAGCATGTGATATTGCTTGGGCAATGAGGCAGAAAGTGAGGATGCAAATGAAGGACGGTACCTACTCCCCGCCCCAGGGAACAAGCAGATGACATTGAGCGTGTCGGCAGAAATTGATCTGATGCTATTGAGAAAGGAGAAGATAACAGAGAAACTGTGCCCATCAATGAAGGGAAATGCATCCTG
Organism: Platysternon megacephalum; assembly: GCA_003942145.1. Lineage (NCBI taxonomy): Eukaryota > Metazoa > Chordata > Testudines > Platysternidae > Platysternon > Platysternon megacephalum. The sequence continues at coordinate 1,074,187 of QXTE01000268.1, forward strand.
TACCATGTGCTGGGTTATAACAGAGGATTCCAGATTTCCAACCTCCTTTGTAAAGCACTTTGAGATCTACTGATGAAATTAGGGTTGCCAATTTTGGTTGGACGTATTCCTGGAGGTTTCATCACATGACATAATCTTTAATTAAAGATTAATCTTTAATTCCCGGGGACTCCAGGACAATCCTGGAGGATGACACGACTAGGATATGTGCTATATAAGAGCTAGAGATGATTAGATCATTATTAAAATTAAGCTGGCTCTTTACTAAGGGAACTATTTATAGAGGTGCTGCAACTAGCATTCCAGCCATGTGCACACACACCGACTTCCTGGCGTCTCCTCCAACCCCTTCCCTCCTGCAACCTGCGCTCTTCCCTCCAAGCTCCAGGCTACTGGGAGAGCGATGGAGAAATGACACCGACCAGCAGAGAGCAGTGTGATAAATGGAGCAGCGGGGTGGCAGACACCAAGGCGGGGAGGCAGCAGGCGTGTGGCTGCAAACAAGGCACTAGAACGTCCATGGCAGGACAGGTGAGATGGCAGAGGTGGCGACTGCCGTGGGATCACTGAAGGTGCTGCCGTGAGTGCAGCAGTGGTGCGGCCCCGTGACGCGGCGGTGATCTAAGCGACCTGTAAACATGGCCATCGCTCTGAAAGTCCCCGTTTCCGTTTGCAGCGACTGTTTTCTAAGCTGTCACCCAGAGCAACGACAGCGCCGGTGCGGACGTCCCGGCGTCTCCATCGGGGAGGGACTCAGCAGGCCGTGCGCCCGCAGGGACGGGGAGGAGGGCATTGGCAGGACTCTGGTACGTGCATCCTAGTGCAATGCACACCCATTTTCTGGCCACGTGCTCTTCACGCTCCTCCTCACACTCTTCTTCCAGCTTATCCTGCCCCGGCACTGCAGTGTCCCCTGCTCTTCCAGTCCTGGCCCCTCGGCCCACACGCTCAGCTCTGCCAATGCCCCCCAGTCCTGCCGCTCAGCACATGATGGTCTCCCAGCCGCATCTGGATGCTCTATGGATGTCCTTCAGTCCTCCCCCATAGCCTCCCCCACTGCTCTTCCAGTCCTGGTTCCTTGAGACACACAGTTCTGCCAGTGCCCCTCTATCCTGACCCCGCCCCCCACACCCCTCCACCATTCCAGACCCAACCTCCCGTCTACCACCTCTCCAATTGCCCTTATCCACACACCACCCAACCATGCCCGGAGCTCTTCCATGAGGCCCCCCACCCTGGCCAGAGATGAGTCCCTCTCAAAAGCCGACTCCTGCCACGGTGCCGGAAGTGAACCAAAGTGACTCGGCAAGAAACTGCCTCCTGCTATTCCAATTCCCCTTGCTTCTGTCTGCTTGTCTGCCCTTCGCCTGGGAGCAGAGAACATTCTTCCTCGCTGTTTGGAAACCCCCAGCACAAAGCCGCCTCTGCAGTAAACAACCAACCTCAGCGCTCCAGTGACTAGGGGATGGCGGGGAGATGGTTGGTCCTCCTGGGACAGGAACTTCCCATGGTTAACAGACGGGAGCCCAGCGCATCACACCACCACACCTCCATGCGTGGCAGCCCTCAGGCAAAGCCCCCCCCCCCACACACAGCCACCGGAGAAGGGCCACTGGCCTGGGGAAAGCTCCCAGACGGTTGCAACAGCAGCAGCACCTGGAACAATGACGGCACAGTTCCAAATGCCAAGCATCTCCGTGAGCCCCGGCCTGCTGCTTTTAAATGTCAGCAGTAAAACTACTGCACATGAGACAGTATTAAATGGAAGAGGAGGAAAAGCGGGGGGGTGGGGAGGGGAAGAGAAAGAGAGAGAGAGACGAAGGGGAGAACAGACAGCTCTGCTAATAGCGAGTCAGTCAGAAGTCTCGGAATCCATTTCAAGCACATAGGGCTTAATTTAACGTAATGGTTTTGTCAAACATTGGCACTCTGTTAAAAGCACAGGGGAGCTGGTGACTCACATCCAAGCAGCTCTCTCTTCCCTGATGGCTAGAAGTCTGCTTCGAAAGTCCCCGTGGAATCCAATCGGGCTTCTCGGAGAGCGTGAGCCTGCCAGAATGAGTCCCGACGGCCGTCCACCGTAGGACCCGGACTCGGGCTGCACTGCCAGACCCCATGATTGTAAAGAAAAGCTGAGGGATGTGACCCCCCAACAGGCTCAGACCCCATACGGCAGAGAAAAAGAACCACAAAATTGTTATTTAAAAAAAAAAAAATCTCCTGGTAGTTAAACCACCCCTGACTTGGGGGCAGAGGGCAGACACAGGATTTCTGAATACTTGGGGTTGGCAAAACCACAGTCCCTGCCCCGAAGGCCATCCCATGTGAGAGACAGAAGAAGAGAAGGAGATTCCTGGTCTCCCCGTCCCTTCCCATTACCTGTTTATTTCACCCACCCGTTGAGTCGCATCTGTAATGGTGAGCACTGTGGGGCAGGAGCTGTCCCGGTTACCGCTCAGTACAGCGCCGAGCACATTGGGGCCTCAGTCCTTGATGGGTGACCACTAGATGGCGCTACAGTGGCCATCAGAGGTGGCATGTGCGGTGGTGGTGGGAAGCTAGCAGGAGCAAGGACCACCCTTCTCTGCCCCAGGATGAGGGAGAGCTCCCCCGCCCCCAGCCTCAGGGGGTGCTGCGGCCCCCAGAGCTCCCACTCCACACACACACAACGGCCTTGCTGCCTGGTAACGGAGACACCGAGAGACATTAAGCAACCGGCCCAGGGAGCCTGGGGCAGAAGAACCAGGAGCTAGAATGACACCTCATGAGTTTCTATCTACTGCCGTTTCCACTAGGCTGACCTGCCCTTCTGCCTTCCTCACCACTGACGAGGCCCCCGCACCATCGGGGCCCCTGTTTCCCAAACACTCCCCCCACCCCGGACTCTCAGGGGAGATCCTAGCCCTGCCACGGCCTCCATCTTCAGCCGCTGAGATCCGCCGAGGGGGGGACGGCTGCCGACACCACAGAGCCCTCCGCTGGGACTGCAGTTCTGGTCGGGTGGTATTGGGACGGCAGCAAGAAAGCCAAGGGCATGGGGACAGGGACAGTGAACTCTTCATGTGTCCCCCCGCAACCACACACATTCGGAGAATGGGATCCTGGAGCTCCGGCTTTGCTGGGTTTCATCACCATAGCGTGAACCTTGCCCCGCTCTCCCCCGTTCCCTGGCAGCGGGATGGGGAATATTCTCCTTGCACCGGTTTATCCTCTCCCATGGGGTTTGCATTAAAGGATCTCCGGTGTGGGGAGAGCCTCCACTAACCCCTTGTGAATGCAACTGTACCAGGAGGGGCATAACTAGGGTGACCAGATGTCCTGATTTTATAGGGACAGTCCTGATATTTGGGGCTTTTTCTTACATGGGTGCCTATTACCCCCCACCCTCTGCCCCGATTTTTCACATTGGCTATCTGGTCACCCTAGGCATAAACAGAACAGCAAAGGGTCCCAGGCACCATCCACCAAGCTGATTAATAACGGAGTTCGCGGGAAACAAACTCTAAACTTCCTGCAGGGGGCGCCCTGGGTCCCTGGGACAGCCCCCACCCCCCCATCCCCGGGCTCCTGTTTGATTTCAGACACCAATGGAAGTGGGTTTAAAGGTCTCAGCCTGGCCCTTGACTCCTTAGCGGGAGTTTTTCCACATCACAAAACCACCAGACAATTCCGCTTTGATTGACAGTCTTTCACCAGGAGAGGCCCAGGGCTGGAACAGGAGGGGGAAAGGGGGGCTGCGGGTCAGCGGTGGCGCAGGGAGCCCAGGGCCGGAATAGCAGAAGGGGGCACAGGCCTGGGCAACACAAGACACTTTTGCCAGTAAAATAACGGTGGTTCCGGGTGTGATTTTTACACAGTATTTTTATACTGTCTGTAGCCCAGGAGAGGAATAAGTGCGGGGGTGGGGGGCAGGATTGAGGGGCACCGCAGAGCTGAGGGGAGCCCCGAGGGATGGAGGGGGCAGAGCCTGTGGGTTGGGATTAAGGCACACCGGTGGATCTGAGCATGAGTGATGTCAGGACCGGAAAAGCAGGGGTGGGGGCTACAGATCAGCAATCCAGGCAGTAGGTCAGGACTGAGGTGCCGGGACGGAGCCAACCTGGGGGGGACGGGGACGGCATGTGTGCACGCGTGTGCACGCGTGTGTGGGCGCACACGCGTGTGCAGAGGGCACGCTCACGCAATCCCTAGCTCTATGTGGCGCCCCTTTGTATTCCTCTCTTCGCTGATAGTAAAATTCTTTTGCCGCCACAGTTTCCTCAGCAGGGAAGAGCAACTTCTTCAGAGAAGCACCCACGGCCTCTCAACTGCGGCTCCTAAAGCCCTGGGATTCGTAACCGGCCCGTCTCAGGACCATTCTCCAGCGAACAGCTGCCCCCTCTCTTCTAGCCCACCCTCTGGATCTCTCTTTTCTAACTTCAGTGATTTCACCCCTAATGCTTGGGGGGGGGGGGGACATCATGAAAAGGGACAATTGCCCAACGCCACTCGCCCGCTGCCATCGTCACAGGCTTTGCAAAACCAGCATGGAAACTCACTAGCCCAAACACATGATCTGCTGACAGCGCAGATTGATCAAAAGTCTAAGGCTATTGTATGACCCATCCCAAACCATATCTCAAATATAGATAAGTCAGAGTAATCACCGCCACCACACACACACGCTACACCAGCCTGTCCTTCCAAAATGATACTCAGATAATACTTAGTCCTGCCGTGAGTGCAGGGGACTGGACTAGATGATCTCTCAAGGTCCCTTCCAGGCCTATGATACTTCATTTCTCCCCACTCAGTTCTCATGGGGGAAAGGAACGTGAGGACCCAAACCCCACAGGTCATTTCCAGCCTTTCAACTTTATCGTCTGTGTTATTTGTCTCCCCTCCTCCCCCAGCCAAAAAGATAAATAGCAATCCCTCCAGCCACAAAAAAAACAAACCAACAAAAACCCACATTTTTTTTTAAAAGAAAAATTTCCAGCTAGTGCTTTAAAATGCAGCCGCTGCTGACAACCTCTTTTCCATGACTTGCCAAGAGAGCAATTCAACCTCTCCCTCTATTCTGCGCGAGGTAGCGCAGCCCCCCTTTGTTCGTCTCCCCGCGTTCTTTTGTCCGACCCTGAAAGCGCTGAGCGCTCCTGCATGAGGAATGTGAAACTGATGTGATGTGATAGGAACAATGCTCCAGCCCCGGCGCCTTCAGAAGGCAGATCAAAGCCCCTATTTGCATGGCTTTCCATCGCCCGCCTGTGAGATACCGGGGCTGCTCCAGCGCCTTCATTGTCCTTGGGGCCTGAATGAGATTTGCCGTTCTCCCCTAAATTACACTCCCAGGGCCCTTTGCACCTGTCACTGACTTGCCCCTCTGGGAGGAGAGACCACAAAACTAGCACAGGACACACACAAAAATCCTTCCCCCCCCCCCCCCCCTTCCAGGGGAAAAAAAAAGGGGGGGGGGAGAAATTTGTATCTGTGGACGTCGCTTGGAATAAGCTGAGAAGTATTTAACTTTGCCATCAAGAGGCCAAGAAGATGCCTCAATCAATCTGGTTTCCAGCTGTTCCTCTATTCTCCCACTGCCTCCTATTTTCAGCTGAGGCCGCAGAGCGTCTCAGGACATGTGCTGGGGCTCAGCCGATCGGGGAGCAGAGGGGGTGGAGAGGGTCCGCGCGGTGGAAGGACGGCAGCCCACCAAGGAGAGGTGAGGAAGAGCAGATAAATCACGAGCCATGGGCAGCGAGGCTCTGAAGCATTGGGAATAATGGGCCAGCACGTGGAGCACATTAGCATAGAAAATAGGACATCCCTTTGGCAACGGCAGGGCACGAGCATATGGACGCATCCCCAGGTCCTGACTCTTCGCTGGCCCCAGGCCAAGCCCGAAAGAGGCCAGGGAAGGCGACCCTGCCGCGGGCTCCGGCACTTGGGCCCTTTTGCTTTTCACGTTTTCCTTTCCTCCAGGCCAGCTAATGACGGGCGACAGATCTCTGCTTTCAAGGGTCACGCTGCCTCTGGGGCCACAGGCAATGACCCACCCTGAGCAAGCCCCAGAGCTCCTGGCGGTGCTGATCCTGCAGCCTCCTCTGAGAGGGAAAAGTCACCTAAGGATGATGGGCTCTCAGCTACGCCAGCGCGACCCAGGAGGTTTGCCCCAAAGATCTCACCTTACAGCGCCTTGCATCCAAAGTGCTTTCCTAACCCACTGCACAAAGGGAGGGGTCCGACCCTGAGGTTACTCTGGCAAAACTCCCTGGGAAAGACCTTCGTTTGTGACCCTCTACGGAAATCACTTAGCCCCACCAGCCCCTCCCCTTGGAGTGTCATGCAGCCATCTCAGGGGGGGGGCACCTACAACCACTGTTTACACAGAGAACAAAACTCCCAGCAGCTCAGAAAACGACCACCAGGGGGAAACCCAGTCAGAGGGTAACAATCCAAACTGGGATTTGCCCAGGACTCCCTAGCGGACACCCCAGGCCAGACCCTTTGACTGGGGTAAACTTGGAGTCACTCCACTGACTTCAATACTGATTTGCACCAGCTGAGGATCTGGCCCCGACAAGCAGCCAAGACCTCGGCTTCACGCCTTCTCTAAAAGAGGGCAACTCTGGTGAGGTCTGTCCCCCTGGGGGGGCATTTCTTGGGTGCAGCTTGAGAAGGAAGAAAGCCAGTTCTCCCCCCCCCCCCCCCCCCCCCCCCCCCCCCCCCCCCCCCCCCCNAGTTCCCCATCCAAGTCCTAACCCAGCCTGGCTCTGCGTTCCAGAGCAGATTTCAAGCCACAGCCCATCCTGAGGCCATGCTACGGCCGGAGTTCTAGCTGAGTCAATTTCTCCATGGGACCCAGGGGCATCATAGACCGGGTAGCAGCTCTTGGGTGGAGCAGAGAAGATGAGGCCAGCAGCAGCTCTGCAGGGAACAGAGCCCAGAGCTCCCCAAGGAGAAAGTGGCTAGGTACCCATCTGCTTGCCCCGGACCCACTCGAGCGCTGTAGACTACAGAAGCGTTATTCCAGCATCATCCAAGCAAATCCCGAGCCAGCCGCCAATCCTCAACCCCTCGGTCCCTGAGCTGATGGAGCAGCAGGACTGGATATACCAGCACCTGCTCTCTGAGTTCAGTTGCCTTTGTCGAGAGGCACCCGCGTGATGAGGATTGTGTAAGTACCTAGATGGCTACAGAGAGAGGTTGTTTCAGGGGCTTGCTAACTCGCTGCCCTGAATTCCTTCCAGAGTCAATTCTTGACCAGCCACACCACACGTGCAGGCTTCTTTGCTTTCAATTCGGCCGGCAAAACCCATTTACTGAGCCTGTCTCATCCGGTTTCCATCAAACCCACCGGATTCTCCGTCGGTGAAATAAGCAAATTTACTGTAACACCTTCCTTTGTACGAGAACAGCTAAAATGACAGTCTTTCTGGTGCCTAACTCGTTCCCTTCACAGCAGGAGCTAAACGCTGCTCATTTGGGATTGTGAACTGCTCCGACTTTTTGAAATGCATGAAAATACCAAGGCAGGGGTGGGGAGGAGGTGTCTATTTATCCGGGAAAGATGTTCCCAAGGAGAATATTTATTTACCTTGCAGTTTACCGTGGAGAAGCTTAGGTTATTTACGAGGTGAAGGAGCTTCAGGCTTTGGGCGAATCTTACCATGAGAACCTAAACATCTTCCTGTCCTGACTTTGTCACTATTGTCAACACTCCAGTGTCAAGTCTCCTGTGTTTTAAATTCCCTGTTTAGTCTGAATCATCTGCTTTTCCCCTTAAAAACCCACTCCGGGCTTCCCGCTCCTGCACTTTACAAGCTCGACAACTGCGAGGGTAGTTTAGCCCAGGGGTCGGCAACCTTTCAGACGTGCTGTGCCGAGTCTTCATTTAGTCACTCTGATTTAAGGTTTCGCGTGCCAGTCATACATTTTAACCTTTTTAGAAGGTCTAGTTCTATAAGCCTATAATATAGAACTAAACTATTGTTGTCTGTAAAGTAAATAAGGTTTTTAAAATGTTTAAGAAGCTTCATTTAAAATTACGTTAAAATGCAGAGCCCCCCGGACCGGTGGCCAGGACCCGGGCAGCGTGAGTGCCACTGAAAATCGGCACGCGTGCCATAGGTTGCCGACCCCTGGTATAGACGCTGAGGGAGAACTTTACACCTGTGCAGACTGGCGGGCAAGATGCCTCGGCACCACTCATGCCCCGTTCACGTCCTCCAAATAAGAGGATACATGGCACATAGACCTTCTGTTGGATCCTAAACGTAGCGGGGGGAGGGAACAGGGTTTGGAGCATGCTCAGCTGATGAGCATCACAGGTAGCTTCTCCATAAGCACTGGTATTCTTAATCTTTTGTATTTTGAAAACACTGACTCTCAAGCACCTTGGTCATTCACACCCATCATTTGGTAGCATTTTGACCAGGTATAAATGACTGGGCAGTGGGGATCGGATCCAGTTCTTCCTAATGTGCTTAAAAACCACCACCCATGCGGTTTTCTAATAGCTGTGGCTTTTGTTACTATTATTCTGTATTGGTGCCACAGCAGCACCAAGGAGCCAGGCGTGGACCAGGGTCCCGTTGTGCCAGGACTGCGCAAACAGAACAAAAAGATAGCATCTGCCCCAAATGTAAACCCACGGGGTCCAATTTCACAGCGCTCAGCACCCGGCTTTGCAGGCAGATTGTCCAAAAAGTTCAACACCCAACACGCTGAGCCTGTTGGAAAATCTGCCCTCTCTCTCCTGCACTGAAATCTGTCAGCTCGTGGGCTTGAAATTCTCCCTTGCAGTAACCTGTATTTTTTCTTCTCCTCACACCTATGTTTATAATTTCCACAGAGCCCTTTTTGATTTCTTTGTCCTCAGTAGCTTGTGCAGTTTCTCCCAATTTAGTATCATCTGTGAATTTCATTAGCTCGACCTTTATGAGAATTGCCTGCTCCTGCTGGATCAGTCGTGAAGACATTAAATAAGAGCAGATCTAATACAATTCCTTGCAGTGCCTTGCTAGACCCTGCAGGGCTGGGACCTGTACTGGCCCACAGCTGGGCAGAAATTACAGTATTCGTGCCAGTAAAAACCCAGATTTAGGGTGGGTTGTTTTTTTTAAAAATGCAAAGCTAGTTATTGGAAAGAATTACAGACAGGCAGCAAAAGGTTAATGCAACGCTACTTTTTAATAAGCCTTAATTTTTAAAGCATAATTTCTTAGCAACTATGTTGGCCTTAAGCAACAGAGAGTCCTGTGGCACCTTTAAGACTAACAGCCGTATTGGAGCATCAGCTTTCGTGGGTGAATCCCCGCTTCGTCAGACGCATGTCGGCCTTGCAAGTATTTTGACTGGCAAACAAAGCTGGTATAGCTACCCGTTTTAGATGAAGGCCTTTGTTTTTTGTTTGGTTTTGGTCTTTTTTAAACACTTGGTTTGCTAAGTATTTCCCAGAGCAGGCGGTTGGCTACCCTGGGTTCTTTGTTTAACAGCATTACGGGCCTTTTTAGATGTTAATTAGGGTGAGAGCTGAGCTTATGATATTTCTCAATATTTATGCCCCTTTTTGAAGGAGTTACATGTTCTCAAAATATGCTATGTTGGCTTTACATAACTTTTTTTAATTAATATTTTTGGAAGGGACACTATGGACAAACTGAGGGCCGACTGACATTTACTATTTTATTAATCATTTGTTTATTAATTAATTACGTTTTGAGGCAACTTTTGTGGCTGTGCAGTTTTACAGGGGCGGTTGACCCAGGTTAGGTAGTTCTAAGTTTACCATTTATATGTTGTTTTGCATAATTTGTTTGATGAACACGACTGACTGTGACCAGTCCTTTTACATCCGCACAAGTACACACGTTCAAAGTACACAGTTGGGTCAATATTCAAGTGCAATGTTCGCTTTTTTACTAACTTTTTATATGGCCTGTTTGATGCTGAGAGAACCCTGCTTCCAGAATTCTTCAGCAAATTTAAACTTACCACGCTTTACCACACTCATGCCAACCACGGGGATTTGTTATAATTTAACACCATCCCAACAGACACCTTCTGGCATCTGAATACATTGCCCTCTCTTGCAATCTTTGACCCAGTCAAGGACTTTGTCGGACAGCTTGTCGATGTGGGGCTGCAGGGGAAGAGGACATTCAGGCTTGTAAAAACCCGTAAGATACAACAATAATAATTCATGTTTTTGCAGACAATGGTCATTCTGGCCTGGCCTTTGTCAGGAAAATGAAATCCTGCAATGCAGCCCATTCTTGGCCACACGGGAGCTACAGAGGCACAGCCCATTTCCAGACTAAACGAATGCCCCAGAAGTCCCAGTTTTGCCCTATGGAAATTGGGGACGCTTTACTCTATTGTCGTTGAAAGCTGTTTGCTGCCAGTTAGTAACGGGGGCCCAATTCTTATGTGACTGTAAATCAGGAGTAAACCCACTGGAACCAGCATGCCAAATTCCCCGCTGCACTGGTGGCAGGGCCAGGGTGGGGGTTGCAACTCCCCTAATTAAACAACCCCAGGGCAGGCTAGAGCACCCCGAGGGCTGCTTGAACTTATTCCCTGGATTCAGTGGCCCTTATGGGCCATTGCTTCATCAGGGCACAGGGTTGCTTCAGCCACACCTCCTCCCATGCCCACTTCCTCAGTACACCCTCTCTCTGTCCTTGGAATAGCTGCTGTGCCGGAGGGCTCCTGTAGAGGCAGCGCAGAGCTTGGTCAGAGAGTCATAGAGTTTAAGGCCAGAAGGGACCACCATATCATCTAGTCTGATCTCCTGTATATCACAGGCCAACACCACCCAGCACCTGCACACTAAACTCAACAGCCTAAATTAGATCAAAGTATTACAGCCCACAGGAGACTAAAGTATTATGTGCCACAAGCACAGAAGAAGAGGGACCAAGTTGCACCAATGCCTCTGCAATGGCAGGGAATTCAATAACTGAGGTAATCCCAGCAATCAACCCTCATCCCAACGGCGATGCTGGAAGACCAGCTCATGTCAAGGTCCCTGTGTCTCAGTTGAATATGGGCTCTGTGGATATGGGGAAAGCAGTGGATGTGATATACCTTGACTTTAGCAAAGCTTTTGATACGGTCACCCACAGTATTCTTGCCAGCAAGTTAAAGAAGTATGGATTGGATGAATGGACTATAAGGTGGATAGAAAGCTGGCTAGATCATTAGGCTCAATGGGCAGAGATCAATGGCCCTATGTCTAGTTGGCAGCCGGTATCAAGCGGAGTGTCCCAGGGGTCGGTCCTGGGGCCGGTTTTGTTCAACATCTTCATTAATGATCTGGAGGATGGGATGGATTGCACCCTCAGCAAGTTCGCGGATGACACTAAGCTGAGAGGAGTGGTAGATACTCTGGAGGGTAGGGATAGGGTCCAGAGTGACCTAGACAAATTGAAGGGGTGGGCCAAAAGAAATCTGATGAAGTTCAACAAGGACAAGTGCAGAGTCCTGCACTTAGGACAGAAGAATCCCATGCACTGCTATAGGCTGGGGACCGACTGGTTAAGCAGCAGTTCTGCAGAAAAGGACCTGGGGATTACAGTGGATGAGAAGCTGGATATGAGTCAGCAGTGTGCCCTTGTTGCCAAGAAGGCTAATGGCATTTTGGGCTGCATTAGTAGGAGCGTTGGCAGCAGATCGAGGGAAGTGATTATTCCCCTCTCTTCGGCACTGGTGAGGCCACATCTGGAGTATTGTGTCCAGTTTTGGGGCCCCTACTACAGAAAGGATGTGGACAAATTGGAGAGTCCAGCGGAGGGCAACAGCTGGAGCACATGATTTATGAGGAGAGGCTGAGGGAACTGGGCTTATTTAGTCTGCAGAAAAGAAGAGTGAGGGGGGGATTGATAGCAGCCTTCAACTACCTAAACGGGGGTTCCAAAGAGGATGGAGCTCGGCTGTTCTCAGTGGTAGCAGATGACAGAACAAGGAGCAATGGTCTGAAGTTGCAGTGGGGGAGGTCTAGGTTAGCTATTAGGAAAAACTATTTCACTAGGAGGGTGGTGAAGCGCTGGAATGGGGTACCTAGGGAGGCGGTGGAATCTCCTTCCTTAGAGGTTTTTAAGGCCCGGCTTTACAAAGCCCTGGCTGGGATGATTTAATTGGGGTTGGTCCTGCTTTGAGCAGAGGGTTGGACTAGAGGACCTCCTGAGGTCTCTTCCAATCCTAATCTTCTATGAATACTGACAGATACATAGCTGGGATCAGTCTGGCTCATCACTGTGTTAGTATTGTTAAAATGGGTAGTATGATTATAAAAATGTGTTTAGACTTTATTAAAAGCTTGTGAGTTGCATACTTTAATCTTACATTAATACTAGCGTAAAGCGCTTACCTCCAACAAAAGGTGTTATGCCCAGCACCCATCGACACAAGACGGACTATTGTGGGACATTAAAGAGGACAAAAGTCATGGTTACTCTGCTCTTCTCCCACCCAGTGGCGGATTAATAATTTTGCCGCGCCTAGGCCCTGAAATAATTGCCGCTCCTGGCCACGCCCTGACTCCACCCTTTTCTCTCCCCCATTCCAACCCTTTCCCCAAAGTCCCGCCCTAACTCCGCCCCTATTGGATCCCTTCCCCAAATCCCCGCCCCAGCCCCGCCTCTTCCCCAGCACGCNACGAAGATGAGTCGTGCAAGCGGATTCCTCCCATCAGGTGAGTTTGCAGTCCACAGCACATGAGAGAAGGGGAGCAAAACACCCTAAAAAGAAGGAACTGGATCTCTGTGCTGCTCAGACTCTGGTGAGCAAGGTTTTCTAAGCATAAGCAAGGGATCCTAGTGGCTTAGCCTTAAAGGACATATGGAGCTTGCTGAGTATAAAAGCTCCTATTACCTTTTGAAACTTAAGATTGTAACTCATTTGTGGTATGCACGTTTCCCTACTTTAACCTTGTAAATAACTCTCTCGATTCCTTTTCCTATTTAATAAATCCGTATATAGTTTATTATAGGAGTGGCTATCAGCATGGTCTCTGGTGTGAGATCTAAGTGACTGGCCCTTTGAGGGTAAGTGACTGGCCCTTTGGGACTGGGAATAACCTGAATATTGCTGAGATTCTTGGTGTAAGGGACCATCTATCACAAAGGCAAGCTTACCCGAATGCGTCTGACGAAGTGGGTATTCACCCACGAAAGCTTATGCTCCAATACGTCTGTTAGTGCCACAGGACTCTTTGTCGCTTTTTACAGATCCAGACTAACACAGCTACCCCTCTGATACTTACCCGAATGGTGAGACAGATCAGAGTACCCAGGGGGACTGTCTGTGACTCCATGTTTAAGCTGTTATGATGTCTAATAGAGGAGCTTACACTTGGTAATTCATTGGTGCAGTCTAAGTAAAGAACTCACAACCAATTTGAGGGTTGTGCCCTGCTTCCTAACAGTCTGCTCATGCTGGAGTCACAGCAGGACAGCTTAACACCAAAGTGACAGCCAATCTGCCCTGGGAGGGGGGAGATTCCTTCCCAACCCTCCATATGGCAGTTAGACCCTGAGCGCATGCAAGAACCAGCTCGCTAAGCATGTGTGAGAGGAACACCCGGTGGCACCTCAGAGCCCTGGCCCAACCCCTCCAGGTTCATAGATCAACAATAAATTGAGCCCCGCCAGCATAAACGAGACCAGAGCCAGACTTTGTGGATGCCAAGGCAGCTTTGGCTGCAATAGAAGAGTGCCGTATATTGTTAGCAAGCACGGCCATGCTGCCAGACTCTGCCGGCTAAAAGCTAGGATGGCACCGAGGCCAGAGAGCGGTGGCAGATGGAAATGGCTCCAGCTTGTGGGAGCGACTAGTGGAGTGCTGCAGAGGGGCAACCACAGAACCAGCCCTCTTCGTGTGCTGCGGATTTACTGGAAGGGTCAAGCAAATACCGGAGCAAACCGAGATCCAAGGGGATGTGGGAAAACGAAGGCCTGGGGCAGAGAAGTGGCTCGTGCAGGGAAGTGTCAAGTGGTGAGGAAAGGGCTGAAATAGGTCACAAGATATTAAGCCCCAAATGGTTACAGGGCAACAAGAAACCGATCAGGGAAAGGAGCCGGGAGCAACAGGGACAGAAGGGCAAAGCCATCAGCTCCAAGAGCAATCACAATCCCAAGGTGGGTGGGCAAACACAGCCACAACTAGCCGAGTGAGACACCCTCTCTCCCCAGGGAGCCAGTCCCCTCCAGCCCAGACTATTGTCCGCAGTCTTGTTCCCTGAGCTTACGGTCATTCACCTGCAGCTTGATCCCAGGAGCGACTGGAACAACCCAAAGGCAGCCTCCCTAGGGCTGTATTTCATCCCTGCTCTGGAACGGGGAGGTCACTGCACAGGTAGCCTCTCCCTCACCGCATCCCACTGCAAACACTTACCTGTGTTTTGTCAGTTACGGCGTCTAACCCTCTCCCCGCCGCCACCACTTCCCAGAATTCTCTCTTCCCCCAGGTACCGGTGTTGTGGATCGTTCCCCCTCCTCCCTCAGATCTACCAGCTATCCTCTTTCTACGTCGAACGCGATGCTTTTTAAACATAGGCATATGCAAGGTCACACTTCGAGAACAGGGATCTGTCTCCAGGAAGACAGCGAGACTGAAAAGGACGGAGGAGTGGTGGTAGATAACCAGCTGAATATGAGCTCCCAGTGTGATGCTCCGGCTCAGAGGGCAAACACGATCTTTGGACAGATAAGCAGAGGACCATCAGGTAGCAATAGGGAGGTGGTATGACAGCACACAGTACAATATACAGCAGGGTGAGACCATTACTAGACACTGCGTCCACTAAGGATGTTGACAAATTGGAAAGGGTTCCAAAAAGTGCTAGAATGAGCTGAGGTCTGGAAAACCTGCCTCACAGTGAGAAACTACAGAAGCTCAATCTATTTAGCGTATACAAGAAAAGGTTAAGAGGTGACTTGATCACGGTCTATAAGTACCGACATGGGGGAAAAGATTTCTCACAGCAGAGGCTCTTCCTTCCCGCTGCCTGTGACGTTCCCCTCGGTGTTATCTGGACCACTCCAATCCTTCACTCTGGGAGCCAGCCTTACCCTGCTCTGCTGTGAGAACCCCCACTCCTGGGCTGTTCACACACAGCCTCTGGCATGTAAGCTGCTCCTTGTATTGTGCAACTGAATGACACTAGCCAGTATCTCCGGTCCCAGACACAACCCTCGGAACCTCCGTCTGGCAGTGTCCAGTTATGCCTGCTGGATGCTGCAAGCATATATGAGTTCGTCAATTTAACAAAGAAATTGATATGTACCAGGCTTGTTATCCCAAGGAGAGTCTCTGACATGCTTCAAACCAAACGCACTGCTTCAGGTAGAAGAAACAAACAAATGTATTAACTACAAAGATAAAATTGAAGTGATTATAAGTCAAAGCACAACAAGTCAGATTTGGTCAAATGAAATAAAAGCAAAATGCATCCTAAGCTGATCTTAACACTTTCAATGCCCTTACAAACTTCGATGCTTCTCACCACAGGCTGGCTGGTTGCTCTTCAGCCAGGCTCTCCCCTTTGATCAGCGCTTCAGTCACTTGGTGGTGATGTCTGTAGATGGAGGTGGAAGAGAGAGGAAGAGCCTGGCAAACGTCTCTCCCTTTTATCATGTCCTTTCTTCTCTTTTGGCTTTGTCCCCCCCTTCACAGTCAGGTGAGCATTACCTCATCATACTCCCAAACTGACCAAGGGAAGGGGGGTGACTCACTTGAGAGTCCAATAGATCCTTTGTTGCTGCCTAGGCCAGTGTCCTTTGTTCCTGTGAGGCTGGGCTGGGTTTCTCCCATACATGCCTTGATGAGGTGTGAACTGCCCCTCTGTTCCTGGAGAGTTTTTGCCTGGGCTTATTTTAAGCCATGAAGACACATCTTCAGCCTCATAACTATATACATGAAATGATAACCTATAACATCACTATAACAACAATGCTCAGTGCAGCATGAGCCTTCCGAAGACACCCGACATGACAAACTTTGCATTGGATACCACACAATCATTTTACAAGGATAAATATGGGGGTGCTGGGTGTTCCCCTGAGGTACAGAGCATCACACCACCAAAGGCAGAATGAGATGCAAGGATCGGAAGCTGAAGCTAGACAAATTCAGGCTAGAAGTAAGGTGTGGATTTTTAACAACGAAGGTAATTAACCACCGGAACTTGCCAAGAGAGGTGGTGGATTATCTGTCGCTTGGAGTCTTGAGATCAAGACTGGATGTTTTTCTACAAGATCTGCTCTAGCTCAAGCAGAAGTTAGAGGCTTGATGCAGAAATGATTAGGTAAGTTTGTCTGACCTGTGTTCTCCAGGAGGCCAGGCTAGATGATCACAAGAGTCCTTTCTGGGATGAAAGTCTCCAAATCTCCATTGCCTGTCTCTCTGTGTTAGTTACCAAACTGCAAACACCAGCATGGCCAGGTATGTGCGTGGCATTTCAAAAGGCAGCAAGGATGGTCCAGTAACTTGAGCATTAGCCTGGGCTATGGAAGATCTGGGTTCAATCCGTGCTCTGCCATAAACATCCTGTGTGACTTCATCTCTCTGTACCTCAAATCCCTACCTGTAAAATGGGGATAACACTATGACCTTGCCTCACACAAGTGTTGGGATAACATATACAGCATGCTCCTGATTTTCCGAGGAGCATGGGTTGTGCTTGGATAATCGAGAGGGGCAGGAGCCATTCAGCAGCAGGGTAGCCTCCCTGTGGCCAAGGCCTCGTCCCCCCAATCCCTTCCTTGTCCCCCAGCACGAGACTCATGGGGGACAAGGAAGGGAGTCAGATAACGGGGTGGTTTGGATAACTGGAGTATACTCAGATACTACGTGAGGGGGACCAGCTAAACCCCTCAGACAGAGATAGCTCAGCCCTACCAGATCAACAAAGACACTAAATCCGACCCACCTAACGTCAAGCCATGCAGCACTCCACTAGACATCTTTCCCCAGCTAGAGACGTCACTACATACACTGTTACCTACTGGTGTAGGATCACGCCCACAATGTGCTACAAACTTCCCATACGTTCTAGGAGGGCACCGAGGAGTCCGCTGTAAGGACAGAGGCAGGCGGACAGAGATTTGGGAAAGAAGACCAGCAAGAAGCTGACTTTTTAATACCGGTCAGCTAGATCCATTGTAGGCAGCACAGGAGTCGCAGGACTTACAGCTGGACAGAGCAGGGGAAGGATGTGCCATATACGTCCCTTTACCCCTCTCAGCAGCCACTTTGCAAACCACATTATGCCCGCCCTGCAGTGTCCATACTGAAAGCAGTTAAACCCTGTAAGATTTTTTGAGACTTGGCATCAGACACATCACTAAGGTCTGGCTCTATTACTGCATTCCTTCCATCCACTACATCGGTCGTCTTATCTCCAAAACAATCCAGACTGTCCGGAACGATGTTTGCTTTACAAACCTTATTGCTGTTTATTACGGTGGTTCCCACGGATATTTACAGCTTGTTTATATTAGTGCTATTACTTTTATTAGGGATAGAAGCTATTTACTGGACAGTAATTGCTAGGATCATTTTCCTTCTTTCTTCAGAAGACTGGTTCTACACCTCCCTGCATCTTCTGGGACCTTCTCGGATCTTGATGATTGTTTGGGTTTTTTTTAATTAAGTGCCAGAGATTAGCTAAATTCAATAGCTAATTCCCTCAATACCCCAAAGGCCACTTATCCTGATCAGCTAACCATTCAAGAAGTTCCCAATATATCCTTATCCTGGCCTTTATCAATAGCTACTTTTGTAAGGTCTTCCTCACGTCTTTAATAGTCTTGGTATACACAGATTTAAAGAGGAGTTGAGTATCTCAGCCACTTTGGGACTCACATCGATTTCTTCCCCTATACTTAACGGGTCTGCTTTCTCATTGGTATTTCTTTCCCTCCTGCTAGATTTGTGAAAAACCTTCTTTATTCCCCGCAGCCTCTCTGGTTAGTGGCAACTCACTCTATTCAGACTGTATCTGCACAAGCGCTACAGAACCACAGCTTGTGCAGATACAGTCTGAATAGAGTGAGTGGGGGGGAGGGATAGTCAGTGGTTTGAGCATGGGCCTGCTAAACCCAGGGTTGTGAGTTCAATCCTTGAGGGGGCCACTTAGGGATCTGGGGCAAAATTGGTCCTGCTAGTGAAGGCAGGGGGCTGGACTCGATGACCCTTCAGGGTCCCTTCCAGCTCTATGAGATAGATATATATCTCCATATTCTATTCACAGCTGCAGCTACGCCACCAGATACCTCCTACATCATCAGAAGGGGATTTCCCATCAATGTCATTAATCGACTTCGCCAAGTCACGGTAGCTGGGTCAAGGGAAGAATTCTTCCATCAGCCTAGCTGGGTCTACCCTGGGGGTAAGTACAGCTCTCAGGATGTAACATTTTTCACAGCCCTCAGCAAACACAGCTAGTTTCATCTAATTTTGAAGTGTAGACCAGGCCTTAGGTTGTTCTCTTTCCCTTGCAAGCCATAATACGTTCTCAGTATTCTCCTTGCCACAAAGCCATATCAGCTGGTTCTTCTACAGTGCGTTCTTCCTCCGCAGGAAAATGTTAGTCTGTTCCAACTGGCATTGTCTTCTAGGGGTCATCCACCTTTTAGCAGATTGAGAGGTTTCAAGGGAAGAAGGAAGTGTTTACAATCCCGCTTCTTCCAGGGTCATAGATTTTAACACTTCCTCTCGCCACACCTGGCTCTCTGAATTTCTTCATTCCCTTCTATGTGCTTTGGTGCAGATAAGTACACTGGCACTGTTACTTCCCCTTAACTGATTTATAATAATAATATATGGAGATATACCTATCTCATAGAACTGGAAGGGACCCTGAAAGGTCATTGAGTCCAGCCCCCTGCCTTCACTAGCAGGACCAAATACTGATTTTGCCCCAGATCCCTAAGTGGCCCCCTCAAGGATTGAACTCACAACCCTGGGTTTAGCAGGCCAATGCTCAAACCACTGAGCTGTTGCTGCCCACCCTCCCTTAATCTCACAGTCACTGGTAACTTTTGACCACAGAGAAGTTAGATAAAAACATACATCCTCTTGCTGGAAGGCTGTAACTTGACTTTATTTCTTAAAATCCAGAACCCTAGCACGCAAGAATCCCAAAACAGAGAGAGACAAAGCAGGCTGCTCCCTAAAACAGAGGCACAGCTCACCCACTTTACTCTCTAGGCTTCCTCTCTGCAGACCGACTGCTTGAAGCCCAGATTGCATGCTTCCCTACAGAGTCCCCTAGCCTGCAAGCAGGACCAGGAAAACCCCCTTACATTTAAGGTGACAGCTTACAGTTTTAACACAGTTTTCAATGCACCACAGTGACGCAGCTCCCCTACTATCCTCAAGTCTGTTTCCCTTTTCAGTTCCCCCTGCTCACATAAACTCGTCCACTACATAGAAGAGAAGCCTTCCTGGGATGCATTTCTCACCAAACAGTTGTCTGGATCAAGTCCCCTATTAGCAGAGTAACCTGTAGTGGAGGCGATTGGTTTCCTCTAGGCCTGGAGGTGCCCCCTGCAGTTTTCCCTTTGTTTCATTGCGCCTGGTTCTCCACCACACTCTTCATTGTCAAATTTCATCTGAGTGGCACTGAAAATAAACCACTTTTGACACAGGCTGCCACCTCTCCTTCCCTCTCTGTCACTCCTTTATAGATTGCCTCCATCTGTATTGACATTCCAGTTAGGAGACTCATCCCGACAGCATCCACTTATGTCCTCAGTTATAATCTCAATAGCAACCTCCAGTCTTCCCTGCTCTCTCTCCACGCCCCCGGCACTCAGAGCGCGGCTCAGCGCCGAACCTCTGCCGAGACCCCTGCAAGAAACCGGCCGGCCAAGGACTGACGGGTCAGGGGCGAACCCCTTCCCCTAAAGATGGCTTGTAAGTGACCCAGGGCCCTCCAGTTAGGCACAGAGTTGGCCGAGGTAGCCAGGGGTTACTGCCGTTTCTCTCCGTGTCCCCTCCTCCTTTCTGTGGCACCACAAGTGTTTTGGGGCAGGAGTCGGGTCTTCCTCTGGGTTCACCGAGCCCAGCGGGGCCCCGATCCTGACTGAGCCCTCTGGGACGCGACCGGAACACGAACAGTTGCAGCAAAAGGACCTAGGTTTCTGCCTAGCTGTGGCGAACAGCCGCCATGCTCGCCTCTCCTATTCCCACTCCCGTTACCTACTGTCTGCATCACAGCGGCACTGCAAGGCGCCAGCTGAGACCAGCACCCCAGGGTGCGCACACAGCAGGTACGTCTACACAGCAAACAAAGGGCAGACAGGCGCCCGGGCCAGCATACCCCTCCCAGCTATAATCTAGCTAGCGTGGGTAGCAACAGCAGTGAAGACATGGAAGCATGGGCTTCGGCACAGGCTAACTGTCCCAGTCAGGGATCCGCTGGGTATAGACTCAGGTTGCCTGGCTATGCCTTCATTTCTCGTGTTACCAGTGCTAGCTAGATTGAACCTAGTAGGGGTATGCGTCCCCAGCTAAAATCACACCTTCATGTGTGGGGTAGACAGCCCCAGAGAGAGAGAGTCCCTGCTCCACAGAGCTCACAATCTGAATAGATAAAAGGTGGGAGGGGAAACTGAGGCACAGAGAGGGGCATCACACAGCAGGCCAGGGGCAAAGCTGGGGATAGAGCCCAGGTCTGTGGACCCGCGGCCAAGTGCTCTCTCCACTAGGTTGTGCTGCCCCCGATGACACGGAAGCTCCTATTAATGGCTGCGAATGCAACAGCGCAGGACTGGCGGGCGCAGGGTGTTGGTGGTTGGGACACCACGTTACAAAGCACAGAAGGCACAGCACAGCTATGCAGCAGCAGCATCTGCTGGCTTCAGTACTCGGGAGGGGGCTGGGGGGCACTGGCAGAGAAGTGGCTGTTTTGATTTCACATGATCTCTACCTGTCCTTCACCCTCAACAGCGCTTCCTCCCCACACCCAGAAATAACAAGCAGGGAAAATCAAAGGAAAATATTATTTTCCAGAGCACTTCTGATCCGTATTATACACGCTCATCACCAGCAAAGGATTTGGCTCTGGTATCTCTCGCCCAGCGCCAGCCAAACAAGGGAAAATGCAGAGAGTGTGTGTGTGTGTGTGCGCGCGTGTGTTGGGGTGGCGGGGAGGGATAATGGGAGCTAGACAGAACAATAATACCGACCAAATTAGGTGACTTAATAGGTCTTGATGTCTGACTTTTCTGTGGTTCTATGCGGGAGCATGGCTTATTGGTTAGAGCAGGGGATGCTAGACATCAGGACTCCTGGGTCCTATGCCCATCTCTGGTAGGCAGTGCGGTCTAATGGTTAGGGAAGATTTTAGCAGGCAATGTTTTAGCAAACAAGTTACTAAAAAACCACCACCACCAATAATAAAATTAACTCATGCTGCCTCCTGGGGAGTTTTTTTTTTTAAACCCTCCTGTCACTTGGATTTCTTTCCCTCCATCTCCTGATGTATCTTTGCTCCTGTACCTATGGTTCACTCCCCCCTCCCCCCCACACACAAATTAATCTCACACCAGGTTAACACTACTTTACATTTTCCAGTTCTCCTGGCTCCTTGACCTGCCCCTGCTTTCTCTCCTAAGTCACCCCTTTCCCATCACTCTATTCTTCCTCCCACTCCATCATCTCTCATCCATTTCAACTTGCTAGTCATTTTTATTCCCTTGCCTGTTGCACATCCACTCTCTGCAGCTGCCCCCACAGCCCCCTCTCTCGATACTTTCACCCTCCCCCTTTCAAACGTGCCCCCCCCCCCTTAGCCAGCTATTGATATTTCAGGTGTCAGACCACAGCCCCTTTTGTGCCCACCACTGAAGAGCCATGCTCCTGAGATCTCTTTCTCTGGGCTGCAGGGAGGTGGGCCGGAGTAGGGGGGCGTTAAGTAGAAGCAGCAGGAAGAAGTGACAGAGGGAAAATGTCGGCTGATTATTTGTATTGCAGGAGCACCTCGAGGTTCCCCAGTCACAGACCAGGCCCTGGCGCGCTAGGCGCTGTACGAACACACACACACACACACACACCAAAAAGACAGTTCCCGCTCTGAACAACTGACAATCTCAGTACAAGACAGGACAGAGACTGGGGAAGCAGGAAGAAACCATGAGGCAATCCTGGGGAGCGTGAGCTCTCTGCAGGCCCGGTGGCCGAGGCATGCTCCCCGTGGCGAGATGTCCTACGCTGCGGAGCAATCCGGGCAGGGAAGGGACAGGAGATCAGTCACATGAGACAGGTGGCCATGCGCAAGCAATGAGGACTCGGCCCCTTCGCTGGGGCGGGGGATTGCGTAACACGCTGCTCAGCGTTTGCCACACGTTCCCCTTTGCATCCGATCCACAGGGGATGGGCACCGGTTACAGCCCCGGATCCAGGATGGGTCTCCTTCTCCCGGTCCCAACTCGTGCTTTCAGCTGTGGAGGGGCCCAGTTCAATGCCTGGTCTTGGCCAGGATGGACTCCACAGCCCAGAACATGCTGTTTTTCCTAATACGCAGCCTCCATCGCTCAATTTCGCCCCAATTCCCCTTCGTTAGACCGGCTTTTATTACTGCAAAAGAGCCTCCTCTCTCCCCGCAGCCTGCTCTCCCCCCCGCCTCCCCCCCTTCACCAGCACCTGTCCAAACCGTACATCGTTAGCGCTCTTACTCTGCCCTCGTAAATCAATCCCCTGCTTAGAGAAGAGGAACAGAAAAATTCCCTCCTGTTTCTCAGTGGTGCGGTGGCTAGAACTGCACACGGGATTGCAGCTGGGTTGGCACCAGAATCAGACACAAAGAGAGAGGCAAGTGCTTCCCTGCTCCACGACACCTTGAAATTGCTCGGTGAATGTCGGACTCTCCCGGCATTCCCCCTCCCGCTGAGGAGCCGCGTTTTGGAGTAGAGGTTTCTAACCTCTCTTTGTCCCTTTCTCACGGCTCCTCTCTCCCCACGAGTGTCTGGAACATCTTCAGGGTCAGCCTCATCTACCAATGTAATTAACATGTCATTTGCCAGGCTGGGGAAAATCCTGGAGAATGTACAGGAAAGGAGAGAGAGAGAGAGAGAGAGAATCCAGATATGACCTAACAGGGTTTGGTTGTGTTTTTTTTCTTGCCCTGCTGCTTATGTCTAAATGCTGGGATTTATTTATTTATATTGCGTCCATCTCTGCGAGATCCAGGTCCATTATGGAAATTAAAGGGAACTATTGCCAGCAGGAGGCATAGATCAAACTGGTGTCTCTAACCCCCACTGAAGAGGTATATACCCTCTGGCTATCGGCCCAGCACCAACCGAAGAGAGCTGGAGACTATAAAGCAGGTCCCACCCTGTGTCCTAACCGTTAGGCCATGGGCTCCCACGTCCAAGGGGAAGGCTGCCAACTAAGAATCTGCTGTTCTCCCCCTGGTATTCAACACTAGTGGGCACAAAAGCCACGATGCAGAATAGAGGGAGAGGCAGCCACGGAGGTAAACAGGTCCTGGGCCATTCAGAGTTTTGTGGCTCCTAATCAGCTCCCGGAAGTGGGCTTGAAATTGGTTTCCAGGAACAGCTGTGGGCAAAATCACTGGTGTTTCAGAAGGTTGGGAGGAACCCTTGCATATTAACTGGCAGGGCTGTAACATTAGCGATAGAACTGGTCAAAAAGTTTTTGGGGTTTTTTGGGACAGAAAATGCAGTTTCTGGAAAAATCAAAATTTTTCTGCAGGAAAGTTTAGATTTTTGCCAAAAACTTTCAAGTTTCCCATCAGGAAAAATCGAAACAAAATTTTGCATCAGACCAAGCGGTATGGAGCAGCATGGGAGTCGCACGGCTGCAGGTGCATCATGGGAGATGTCGTCCGTCCAAGGATCCCAGTCCATAGAGGAGAACAGGGGTAACAGAGCCAAACAACTCCTCCCATGTGGCCACATAGCAAACTGCATTGCCCTATCAAACGGACTCAACGTTTCAAGTTAATTCAACAAACCAAACAAAATATTTTACCATTTCTGAGATTTTTCCGAACGTTTCATTCTACAAAACTTTTTGGATTTTCAACTTTTTGTCCCAGTTTGGGCCCAAACCAAGTGTTGAAATATCAAAATTTCCCACAGGCTGGAAATCTGATTTTTGCTCAGCCTTCGTTTGGGCTCTAGATGAAGACAGGCCAGGGTGTTGTCAGCTGGAGGGAGGAGAAAGCAGACGCTACCCTGGATTTGAGACAGTCAGGGGTGTTCAGCCTCAGGACACACTGCAAGTCCCTTCCTCTTGCCCAGGCACTGAAGATGCTGGTACCTGATTGTTTGTGGGACAATGGAGACGGAGTGGGGAAAGTCCTGCTTGCTGGGGTGAGCGTGGCTGGAGTTTTCCTGCTGCTGTTGTCACTGTGGTGTTATTTGAAACACCACCTTGAGAATCAGACAAGCACCTTTTTAAATACACCTTATGAATTTAGATAAATGAGCAGCGGAGACATTCCCACCCTGTATACGAAGGAGCCTATCAAGAATCTCTTGAGTAGGCCTAGAACTGCCTCCCTCGTCTGGGTGAAGCAGGACCTACGGGAGGACCAGGCGAGCCCAGAGCAGCACCACTGAATTTCTGGGCAGGGGGTGGGCAGAACAAGCCATAAACCAATGATCCGCCACTGCTGCCGCTTGAACTGGAGGGATGACCCCTAACACCATCCCTGTTTGCAAGTCCTGAGCATCTGGGTATGTCCCTCTCTCTCAACCCGACCCACTTGCCCCTTCTGACCTTCCACCCACCCCACTATTATTCCTGTATTTACAGGCGGATGCAGCACCTTTCGCAAGTCTCCAGAATCACACCTACAGGGATCGCAGCCATCTCTGGGCTGCCATTTAGAGAGCCTGCGGTGTAGGGCAGGACGTGAAGAAGAACCTCTCTACCCAAAAGCCACTGGCAATGCAGAGGCAGAAGAAAATTCCCAAAGATAGAACATGGCCAGGGAACAGAGCCTAATGCCTCTCCCACAAGAAGTGCCAGCAGCTCTTTAGTGGTGAGAGGACTTTAAGGTTTTATGTTGTGTATGAAAAATGTCACAGCATCTCCGAGCACATCCTGGATCTCCGGGAACCGCTCTGACTCAGATGGGAGAGTGACACCTACTGAGGGCTTGTCTACATATGAAAGTTAATCTGGAATGAGGTTGCAACAATCAGGGTCCAGATGATGGGTGTGAACACCAAAGGGGAGAATAAGGGTCTGAAACCCAAAGAATAAGCAATTGAAACAACTGGTTGTATACAATGTCATTGTGTATAAATATGTCAAGTAAGGTCTTTAATGAAAGCTTGTGAGGGTCTGAACTGGATGGTCACTAGGAGATATGTACACAGGTTGTGGTTTTGACTATGCGTTTGTGTGTGTGCGCGCGCGCGCGTGTAGAAAATTGTCGTTTAAACCAACTCCAAATACTTCTACCCCAAGCAGGTGTCTGGTGTGCAAACTGTGGGGAGTGTGTGCGTCAAAGTGAAGTGATAACTGGGGACAGGTTTTGGTCCTTCGTGGGTGATGAACCAGAGGGGAAAAGTCCGAGTGCCTGGCAGTTAAGAACTCGGGGAGATGGATTTGGGGGGGCTCAGGACCAGAAGGGCTAGTGGGTCACTCTGCAGGGAGTAACTAGGTGAGTGGAAGCCAGGGTTGAGACCCCTAATGCACAGCATTAAGGCACGCAAAGTTACAGGGCAGGCGGTGACAACCCTTTACTGGTCTGGGTGATCCCCAAAATATCACAAAAGTAGGGTGTGAATTGAAACCAAATTAACTCTCCCTGGTTAATTCCATGTATGGGTGCTCTTATTCCAGAATAAGATCGCCTTATTCCGAATGAGCCAAAGGCCCTGCCAAATAAGATCTAGGGTAGGGTCTCTCAGTCTGGGTGTCACATGGGCCATGACCCAGACTGCTAAATGCGAGGAGAGGGCCCGGCCTGGGAATGGTTCAAAACCACTGATCTAGGGCCTGCTCCTGCTCCCACTGAAGTCACTGGAAAAGCACCCAGGACTTGACCAGGGGCAGGAGCAGGAGCAGGTGGTGAACCAGGTACGTGGAAATCCAGCTACCATTCACTGGGAGCTAAAAATCGGTTTCTGCTGCAATGTCCTTCCAAAATGCCACCCCTTCGGCAGTGTCCCTCCACAGCTCTCATCCGTTTGTCCCTGTCCCCAGCTCCGTCCAACAAACAACCTGTAAAGAAAGCCCCTTCCGCCATCTAAGCAGGTGCTCACTCCAGCCTACTGGGAGCCTCGGGCCATCGCATGCGCTGGGAGCATCCAGCTGAATGATCTCGCTGCCGCAGCAAAGCCCATCAGGATGCAGCTGCTGAGATCAGTCCACCAGCAGGGTCCATCCGGCCCATCCTTCTTTGGGGGAGAGATTTTACTGCGGAAAGCGGTCAGACAGATTCTACCAACCTTACGGAGGGAAGAGCTTGATTAGCATTGTGTTATCTATAAGGTCGTTTCCTCTCCTGACCTTGCCTCCCCCGCTTTAGTGCTTAATGCACGGACATAAATCTCTGGGCACCTCCAGAACTTCATGCTGCCGCAGGGCATGGCCCCTTGAAACATCACGGGGACAGACCGGAGATGAGAACACAGACCCTCCGGCTCCAAGAGCCCAGGCCCCGCACCACCACTTGAGCTATGGGAGAATCACTATCAGCCATTAGCAGTATAGGGTACTATGACACACTTTTGAGCCGTTCTGATTCCACCCAGAAAAGGACAGCTGTGTCCACACACACTAGCCACTTCATTGGCAATGGAGCTAGGTGTGCCTTTCCACATCTGAGCCATGCCGCACGGGCAGCATGGCCCAACCCAAACTGTATTGTACAAGTGACTCCAACCGGCAAAGAACGGGGCTATCAGGTTAGTGTAGTAATAGAGGGGTAGAGTCTATACCAGAGGAACGGGGTCAGGTATTCTACATGTAGTGACATGCTGCTCTATATCCAACAACCTCCAAGCTAGACCGGATGTATTCCTTTAAAAAGTAATAATGAAGTGAGCAGAGTCCGGTGAGAAATGGCAGACCCACCGCTGTGGAGACAGAAATCCTCCAGTCGCCATCATTACACCTCTACCTCGATATAACGCGACCCGATATAACACGAATTCGGATAGAACGCGGTAAACCAGTGCTCTGGGGGGGCGGGGNTGGTGAGAAATGGCAGACCCACCGCTCTGGAGACGGAAATCCTCCAGTCGCCATCATTACACCTCTACCTCGATATAACGCGACCCGATATAACACGAATTCGGATAGAACGCGGTAAAGCAGTGCTCTGGGGGGGCGGGGCTGCGCACTCCAGTGGATCAAAGCAAGTTCGATATAACGCGGTTTCACCTATAACGCGGTAAGATTTTTTGGCTCCCGAGGACAGCGTTCTATCGAGGTAGAGGTGTATTTATAAGAGCTGCTCCAAATTTTTGGAACAGAAAGTTCTTTTGTTGAAAAAATGGCCTTTTTTATTAAAAAAAAAAAATTTTTGCAAAATCTGGCAACTTTTGACATTTTTCATGGCTTTTTTAAAAAAATCAAAATGGATACAGAAATTTCATTTCAATAACCATTTCAGTGATGCTTTCACAAAAGATTTGTTATTTTTAAATGATGAAGGGTCTGTTTCAAATGCTGGGAAAGGAAAACAGCTTCAAGCATTTCCCATTTTGCCATGAAATTGTTTTGCCAGTTTTTGACCTGCTCTGTCATTTGTCAGAGTCGATATGGGTGCTCAGGACTTCTGAAAATCAAGCCTGCTGGGGAGGTGCCTAGGAGAAGCAGCGTAGCATCATGAATAGAGCACCAGACAGACTCAAGAGACCTAGGTTTGATTCCCAGCTCTGCTGCTAGCTTGCTGGGTGACCTTGGACAAGTCACTTCCCCTCTCTGGGCCTCAGTTTCCCCATCTGTAAACTGGGGATAATGAGACTGGCCTCCTTGGTGAAGCCCTTCAAGATGTAGTGAAGAAGAGTGCCTTGCAAGAGCTGGGTACTATTATTAAACACAGATTTAGGAGCCTAACTTTAGGTGTCCAAAGTTTCAACATTCTAACCCGGATGAGCTGCCGAATCACAGCCAGTGCCTGGATTAGAATGTAAGAGGACAAAACCGTGCAGACACTGTTGCCCCTGAACGGGCCCCCACTGGATGAGGGTAACTGGGTCCCTGCTAACCGGGACTGGATTTAAATTGGTGATCCAGGTAGAAGGTTCATTTCCAGCCCCCTGAGCCTGCCAGCCTCCTCCCCTCACCCCCACCTCAGATACGTTCTGCTCTCCCGCTGCCCCTCACTCCAGTCACTACAATAACATCTCCTCCCAGGAGCTACGCGCCTGCCATGACTCGGGCTCTGTAGTATATTGCACAAATATGTCATGGACGGAGAAAATGACAGCAAAGGCAGTCGGCTCCTTTGTCATACGTTCGGTTTTCTTACCCTCTCTCTGTATTTCCGGTCTCCTGGTAGGGGTCTCTGCTCTTCCTCTGGATGTCACTGGCATGGGCAGGTGGATCTGAAGCGGCCCCAGCTGAACTTAGCCGTGCATTTCCCCAGTGATTCAGAGAGCTCTGGACAAACCAGGCCGCTTTGCATTTGAAAGCCTCATAGGGGGAGGGGGGCCAAAAAACACCCTTTGGCAGGCCCCAGGCCTGGAGGGAAGAATGCCTGGCCAGCAGATTCTGGGAGGCAGGGCACAGCAGAGCTGTCCATCAGCCACTGCCTGGCCTCTGCACTTCATCCCTTCCCCTGACAGCTTCCACCAGTGGGAACGCCCAGGGAGCCAGCTCGGAGGTTGCACTGGGTATTCTGGGCTGTCATTTGACTGACAGCTCACTCTCTCTCTTTCTCCCTCCAGCCCTAGCACAGAAGCTGCCTCTGGACTATGGGCTTCTTAAACTGATCAAAGCTATTTCAGAGGAGGGAGGGGGGGGGGAATCTTTTCTTCTGCCTGTTAATCTGCGTGGGCAGCGTCCAAATCTCCCTCTAGTATACACATGCTCGGCCGTTTGCAGGGCCGCCCTTCACATGCGCTGATTAGAAATTACAGCCCTCTATAAAGCAAATTGACCACCCACAGCCCAGAACTTGGTGTGTGTAACATACTGTAATCACACTTAATGGAGAAAGCAAACCCCGACGACCGGCTAGTAATAGCAGCACACAGCACTTAATGGAATGCAGTATATAAAGTTTAAAGGCCAGATGGCAGCTAGTTAGGTTTCAGATCCCATCCTGGCAGCACAAGGACTGTTCAGAGCTAACAGGGGACATCAGCATGAGTTTCTCCGGCAGGGCAGGGCAGGGCAGAGCCATGCCCATGTGCCTTTCAAAGGGAGTAGCGTATGGTTGCCCGGCTCCCCCAGAGGTGGTATCATCATCATCATCATCATGTGGCTGAGACCCACAATACTGTACAGAGCCACCCTACCAGAAACGCACCAACTCCTGGAACTGTGGCATCTTTAATAGCCGCAGATGAGGCATCTCACCTGGCGGACAGCACCTCCAGCAGACTGCCACTCTTGCAACAGGCTGGGACACGTGGTTACAGCTACTGAATTCCCGGCATCCCGTCCCCCAGCGCGCTTTAGAGGTCTCCCCTGCCCAAGCACGGACCTGGCTTGTCCCTGCTTAGCATGTGAGAGCAGGTCAAGTGCAGGACCACATGCCTGCTTGTATGAAGCCCCGTTCGTGTTAAAGTCGCAGGGCAGGAACCCGGCAAATCAGGCGACGCACACAACACAGGCCATGGCGCTCAGGCTGGTGAACCCTCTGACATGCGTCAACAGCTTTATCACCCGCCAGCTACCTGCTGTTTGCTGCCTATGGGACATGGAGAGTCACCATCAGATCTTTGACGAATCTAAGGGCATTGACGGATCCTGCCCTGGTGCAAAAGTCACGTTAATGCACGATGAGGTCATAGTTAACGAGCTAGCGCCATTGCATCTAGGGATGGATGATCCAGATAAAATGAGAGCCAGCATCCTTTAAATCCAGCCTAATTCCTACATCCAGTTCCTTGCCATGGAAAAAAACACCCACAAGTCTCCTCTCCCTCCACTCAAGAGCACGCTTTCACGTTCTCAAGGGCCCAACATGCAGCCCGCTGGTGCCTGTTTGCTTCTCTAATTGCAAATTCCTCTACAGGTAAATAAATATATGGAGATATACCTATCTCATAGAGCTGGAAGGGACCCCGAAGGGTCATCGAGTCCAGCCCCCTGCCTTCACTAGCAAGACCAATTTTGCCCCAGATCCCTAAGTGGCCCCCTCAAGGATTGAACTCACAACCCTGGGTTTAGCAGGGCAATGCTCAAACCACTGAGCTATCCCTCCCCCGTCTCATCTTACGCTGGGGTTACGTTCCGCGGTCAGCGCCTAAAGCAAAAACCGCGTATAGTCAAAATTACATTGAGTGTAATGGCGGGCAGAATCGCCCGCCCTACAGAAACAGTATTTAAATTGTTATTTTTCTCTTTTTTTTTTGGTTTTTTTCCTTGTTTTTGCCGACCGCATAAAGCTGAAATCGCACATGTTAAATGCGCCTAAGATGCGCCAGACCTGTACTTATCTACACAGATTTACATTTATGTCTCAGTTCAAGGCATCTCGGTGTTTTACTCCCCCAGTACTAGAGCCCCGAGCAGCTTTCCTGTTAACATCTATTCAGCACAGGGCTCGGAAGATGGAAAGAGCTAGACCGACTATCTTCAATAGGCATCTTGGAGACGCCCATCACTACCTACCATGCAATAACAAAGCAGCCCATGAGCAACCCTGCAACAGCAATCATGGCTGTGCGGCCCAGCCAGAGTCCAGGAGCAACCTTACTACAATTAAGTCTGTGCAACCTCGGCACATGCAACCCTACTACAGCCA
>QXTE01000268.1:1115983-1161358 GCA_003942145.1 Platysternon megacephalum
GCCCCACACAGCTCCGCCGACGACCCCCAGTCCTAACCCCCTTGTGTTCCAGCCCTGGGCTCCCCACACAGCTCTGCCGACGACCCCCAGTCCTAACCCCCGATGGTTTGTTTTAAATCTGCTGCTTATTAATTTCATTGGGTGACCCCTAGTTCTTGTATTACGTGAAAGGGTAAATAACACTTCCCTATTCACTTTCTCCATATCATTCATGATTTTCTAGACCTCTGTCGTAGCCTACCTGAGCTGTCTCTTTTTCTAAGACGAACGCTCCCAGTCTTTTTAATCTCGCCTTGTATGGAAGCTGTTCCATACTCTTAATCATTATTATTGCCCTTCTCTGTGCTTTTTCCAGTTTCGTATTTGAGTTCCTTCAGAACCCTTGGGTGATACCATCTGGTCCTGGAGACTTACTGCTGTTGATCAATTTGTTCCAAAACCTCCTCTACTGCCACCTGAATCGGAGACAGTTCCTCAGATTTGTCACCTAAAAAAAAAAAAAAAAAAAAAAATGGCTCAGGCGAAGTGATTCACCCGTATCCTCTACAGTGAAGACCGATGCAAAGAATTCATTTAGCTGTCCACAACAGCCTTGTCTTCGAGTGCTCATTTAGCACCTTGATTATCCGGTGGCTCCACTGATTGTCTGGCAGGCTTCCTGCTTCGGATATACTTAATTTTTTTTGCTGTTAGTTTGTGTGTCCTTAGCTAGGTGTCTTCTCATTCTTTCCTGGCCTGCCTTATTAGGGCTTTTACTTCCAATTTTTAAAGGATGCCTTTTTGCCTCTAACCACCTCTTGTACTATGCTGTTTAGCCATGGTGGCAGAGTTTTTTAATCCTCTTACTGTTTTTTATTCCCCATTCGGAGGTACACATTTAGTTTGAGCCTTTATTATGGTGTTTTGAAATAGTCTCCATGCAGTTTGCAGGCATTTCACTCTTGTGACTGTTCCTTTTAATTTCCATTTAACTAGCTTCCTCATTTTTGTATAGTTCCGCTTTTTGAAGTTAAATGATATTGTGGTTGGCTTCTGTGGCATTTTCCTCCAACAAACAAAAAAAAAAAATGTTCAATTTAATTATATAATGTTCACTATTACCAAGCGGTTCGGCGCTATTCTCCTCTTGGGCCAGATTCTGTAGCCACTTAGGACTAAATGAAGAATTGCCTCTCCCCTTGTGGGTTCCAGGACTAACTGCTCCAAGAAGCACACATTAATGACGTCTAAAGTTTATCTCTGCATCCCGTCCTGAGGTGACATGTACACAGTCAATATGGGCACAGCTGAAATCCCCCATTATTGTTGCATTTTCTGTTTTTGTAGCCTCTCTAATCGCCCTGAGCATTTCACAATCAGTCACCACCATGGTCAGTACAGTCCTACCGCTATAGTCTTATTCTTTAAGCATGGAATTTCTATCCACAGAGATTCTATGGTACTGTTTGATTCACTTAAGATGTTTATTTTCTCTGACTCTATCCTTTCTTTCACATATAATGCCACTCCCCCACCAGTGCAAACTACTCTGTCACTGCTATGTATTTTGTACCAGAGCGCTTCTCGGATCCTTCCCCAGGGGTCTGTAGGTCAGGCCCTTTGTAAGCATCATTGACAGCTCTTTCAATGCTGCGCAGTGAGACAGAACTGGCAAGTTGGGAGTCCGCTTCCTCAGACCCTCAGCAGCCCCCCATGCTCCTGCTTTGCTTTCCTCCTCCTCCATCCTCTGCCTCTCCTGAAGAAAATCCTGTTTCTTCACCCTGGGCCTCAATTCCAGACTCCTTCATTCAGGGCCAGGTTCTGACCTCATTTACACCAGCACAGATCTGGCGCCACTCCCAGTTACGTCAGGTAACTGGCCTTCCGGTTTTTCCCCTCACTCTGGAGTCACCATGGAAGGGCCTGGGATCTGGTGTAAAGCAGAAGTAACTCCCCCGAGACCAGTGGAGTGACTCTGGGGTAGAAAAGAGCTGGATCAGGCCAAGAGCCCAATTCTTCTCTCATCTACACCAGTGTAAAACTGGAGTCCCCCCAATGACTCCAGTGGTAGTTCTGACTGAGCAAGGACTGAGTAAACCCTGAGTAAAGACCTCAGGATTTTGTCTGGGGAGAAAGCACGCGGCCCAGATCTCCTCACACTTGTAACCCCATTGACGTCACAGGAGCTGCTCCTGAGGTACACTGGCACAACCAAAATAGGAATCTGGCCACTGCCTCCTCTCAGTCCCTGTGGATACCACCACCCTCCTGCCTGTCCCTCAGGCCCGTAACCTGGGCGTCATCTTGGACTCGGACTCTCTCTAGGTCCTCACATCCACGCGACGTCTTAACCTTGCCCATTCTTTCTGCACAAAGTCTCCACGACACAGCCACACCTTCCATCCCCAAGGCTAGAACTCCCCAAGCTCTCATCCTCTTCACAACTGCGACTTCCATGTGCATGTCCCGTCAGAATGCTGCCGCAAAGATCATTCCCCTAGCCGGTCGTCCTGACCATCTCCCCACTCTCTGTGCATCCCTCCACTGGCTCCCACTTCTTTCCTCATTCAAGGCCCCTCCCCATCCACCCATCTCTCACTCACCACTGACTCCCACCCCCAGTCAAGCCCAGCCTCCGTCGCCCACGTGTTACATTTTCAAACAAGCCCCTTTGTGCTTTCTCCTCTGCCGCCCCTCACCCTCGGGGGGCGCCCCCCATAAACATGCAAAGCTGCCTCCTGTATCCACTGTCAGATCCCTCCTCAAACTGTCCCACAGGAAGCCTGACCCTGGTGGGCTGAGACCGTTGTCTAGCACGCTGACGGAAACAGTCTCCTGGTTTCCTTGTACTCCTGCATCTGTCTGTCTCCAGCTGTTGCTTCCTGTCTTGTACTTTGATTGTAAACTCTTTGGGGCAGGATCTGTTTTTATGTTCTGTGTTTGTACAGCACCTAGCACCTGGGGGGGGGGGGGGTCCCAGCCTTTAATGAGGGCACTATGTTAACACAAGTAATAAAGAACTATCAAGTGCAGCCCAGCAGGGAAGCCCAGGGTGCTAGGGAGGGCAGGACCGGGGTGGTTCTGGCACGTTAGACCGTTCACACCTCATTCTGGCTTCAAGGTGAGAGGAAAGTTCCCTGCTGCTGGCAAGGAAGGTGCAAAACCCACAGCGGGAAGATTTGTAGAAGCTTGGTTTAAAATAACCCCCAGCAGGACCCCTGGGAAGGGGGAATGGGCAGGAGCGCCGCCAGCTTTTCCGCCGCCTAAGTCCCTCCCCCGAAATGCCGCCCCCGACAGAGGCGGCCGAAGGTCCCGCCCCCAAATTACCGCTGACGACCGGGGCGGCCGGCGCCCCCCAAATCTTAGTGCCCTAGGCGACCGCCTAGGTCGCCTAATGGGTTGTGCCGGCCTTGGGAATGGGGCTCAGGCAGGGTAACCTTTACCACATAGGCTCTGCCGGGCCTTGTGGAGGGGGGGGGGCGGGGCTTGTGCATCTTCCCTCCCCTGCAAATATCCCTGACACCAAATAATCCCCATGGGGTGCTGGGCTGTGCCGTGCTGGGAAGCCTCCACCTCCTACCATGGCTGCTTTGGACTCAGAGCAGGGAGAGGCCAGGCTGGTTCAGCGCTGGAGAGCAGTTGATGCCGCTCAATCCTGACCCCCCACCCCACCCTGCTATTCCAGCGCCGGGCTTCCACACACAAGCACACCCCTCCATTCTGACCTGCTGCACCCCTGCCATGCAAGCCAGTGCAGTCCCGACCCCCCTGCTATGCCAGGTCTGGGCAACCCAATTACACCCAGCTCTGCTGATGCCTTCATATCCCCCCATCCCAGCTCTTCCAGTTCTCAGCTCCCATTCAGTTCTGCTCTTGGGTCAGTTCTCAGCCGCACACACACACACACCCCCCCGCCAGTGCACAGCTGGGCTCTTTAGTTCCCTTGCATAGATTCTAGGGCTGGAAGGGACCTCGAGAGGTCATCGAGTCCAGTCCCCTGCCCTCATGGCAGGACCAAATACTGTCTAGACCATCCCTGATAGACATGTATCTAACCTACTCTTAAATATCTCCAGAGATGGAGATTCCACAACCTCCCTAGGCAATTTATTCCAGTGTTTAACCACCCTGACAGTTAGGAACTTTTTCCTAATGTCCAACCTAAAACCTCCCTTGCTGCAGTTTAAGCCCATTGCTTCTTGTTCTATCCTTAGAGGCTAAGATTAACAAGTTTTCTCCCTTCTCCTTAGGACACCCTTTTAGATACCTGAAAACTGCTATCATGTCCCCTCTCAGTCTTCTCTTTTCCAAGCTAAACAAACCCAATTCTTTCAGCCTTCCTTCGTAGGTCATGTTCTCAAGACCTTTAATCATTCTTGTTGCTCTTCTCTGGACCCTCTCCAATTTCTCCACATCTTTCCTGAAATACGGTGCCCAGAACTGGACACAATACTCCAGTTGAGGCCTAACCAGCGCAGAGTAGAGCGGAAGAATGACTGCTCGGGTCTTGCTCACAACACACCTGTCCGTTTGCATCCTGGCCAGGGAGTGACTGATTTAAAGCAAACTTTCCCCTCCCACCGGGTTTCCTTAAGGGTGCTCCAAAGGGTTGAAATCCACTCCAGCGGGCTGGACCTACCGTGCCTGCCTTTGTGCTTTGCAGGCCTGGGGCTAGCAAACTGGTTACCCCCAGCAGTGGAGGAGAGCTGGAGCACACCTCTGCTTTGCCTTGCCTTCTTCCCCTCCTCCTTTCCCACACACAAATCCTCATAGTCAGTTTTCAGAATAGGGAGAGGTAAATAGTGGTGTCCCCTGGGGGTCTGTATTGGGACCTGTGCTGTTCAACATATTCATCAATGATCTGGGAAAGGGGGGTAAACAGTGAGGTGGCAAAATTTGCAGATGATACAAAATGACTCGAGATAGTTCAGTCCAAATCAGACTGTGAAAAGTTACAAAGGGGTCTCACAAAACTGGGTGACTGGGCAACAAAATGGCAGATGAAATTTAATGTTGATAAATGCAAAGTAATGTACATTGGAAACCATAATCCCAACTATACCTATAAAATGATGGGGTCTAAATTAGTTGTTACCACTCAAGAAAGATCTTGGAGTCACTGTGGATAGTTCTCTGAAAACATCCACTCAATGTGCAGCAGTCGTCAAAAAAGCAAATAGAATATTGGGAATCATTAAGAAAGGGATAGATAATAAGACGGAAAATATCATGTTGCCTCTATATAAATCCATGGTACTCCCACATCTTGAATAGTGTGTGCAGATGTGGTCACCCCATCTCAGAAAAAGATATATTGGAATTGGGAAAGGTTCAGAAAAGGGCAACAAAAATGATTAGGGGTATGGAACGGCTGCCATATGAGGAGAGATTAATAAGACTGGGACTTTTCAACTTGGAAAAGAGACAACTAAGGGGGGATATGACAGAGGCCTATCAAATCATGACTGGTGTGGAGAAAGTAAATAAGGAAGTGTTATTTACTCCTTCTCATAACCCAAGAACTAGGGGTCACCAAATGAAATCAATAGGCAGCAGGTTTAAAACAAACAAAAGGAAGTATTTCTTCACACAACGCACAGTCAACCTGTGGAACTCCTTGCCAGAGGATCTTGAGAAAGCCAAGACTATAACAGAGTTCAAAAAAGAACTAGATAAATTCAAGGAGGATAGGTCCATCAATGGCTATTAGCCAGGATGGGCAGGGATGGTGTCCCTAGTCTCTGTTTGCCAGAAGCTGGGAATGGGTCACTTGATGATTCCCTGTTCTATTCATTCCCTCTGGGGCACCTGGCATTGGTCACTGTCGGAAGACAGGATATTGGGCTAGATGGACCTTTGGTCTGACCCAGTCTGGCCGTTCTTATGTTCTAGCCACACTCCAAGATTCGCCCAAATCCCCACCACGCCTAGGTCAATATTGTAACATTATGGGACTAGCTAGGACTTCATCATTCTCACTGCACACTTTGCAGCGACAGCAAGACTAGAACTCCCATCCTTCTACTTCATAAACACAGGATGCCACTTGATCTACCGGAGAACTGCATTGTCCCCAGGGCCTTTGACACAGTTCTGATTCTCTCCAGTAAAACACAGTGGTGTGCATAGGGCATACGCTGGCCAGCTAATGTCACTGGCCTAGACCGTTCATGGACCAGACGTCTATGCAAGGTGGGATGGGGGGGGGGGGAGATGGAGACGAGGTGGCCCAGGGGAGGAGTGGAAGGGACCAGTGGAGATGCACCCAGTCACGCCCCCACCACCAGCCCTACGGAAAAGATTACGCAGCCTGGGGCTCCACTGAGCCACCCCCTTCCCCAGGGACCCTGCAGGCTGCCACAGTCAGAGCGGTTCGTTCCTGGACAAGGGGCATGTGTCAGACATGGGGTGGCTCTGTAGCCTTTGCTGCAGGGGAGATGCGATGGACCAACACGGGGAAACTCCATGAGAGAATCCTCGTGGATAATTGCTGCCCTCAAGGCCTCTCTTGCAGGAGAGGGACTGCCAGGTCCACTATTACATGAGGATAGGGAAACTGAGGCACGGGCAATAAACCAACCCATTCAAAGGCACTCAGAGCCACATCCTCTGCCCCAGCCATATTACCCTCCCTGCCCTAACAAACCAGCGTGTGCTGATCTATCTGCTCCAGTATGATGCTGCCTAAAGAGCTCTGTCCCAGCCGATCCCGGGCTGCACTTGTTTTTAGTTGTTTGTTTCAGACAGCGCCAGGTCTTATTTATAACATCATAAAACAGTGTGAAGCTTTACAAGGCACAGCCAATTAGATGTTCAGACACTCTGCCATCAGGAGAAGGTCAAGCTTACCGGGCACCGTCTCTCTCCACTGCTCAGAGATTCTCTTCCCACTTCAGTCAGGTTCCTCAGAGGGAGCCTTTGAGAATGAGGCTTTGCAAGAGAGGCTGGTAACAGAATCTACCATTTTTGCTTTNGGCTGCACTTGTTTTTAGTTGTTTGTTTCAGACAGCGCCAGGTCTGATTTATAACATCATAAAACAGTGTGAAGCTTTACAAGGCACAGCCAATTAGATGTTCAGACACTCTGCCATCAGGAGAAGGTCAAGCTTACCGGGCACCGTCTCTCTCCACTGCTCAGAGATTCTCTTCCCACTTCAGTCAGGTTCCTCAGAGGGAGCCTTTGAGAATGAGGCTTTGCAAGAGAGGCTGGTAACAGAATCTACCATTTTTGCTTTGCAATGCACCAGGACTTGGCTTGCAATGAATAAACAGTGGAATTCTGTGATTTGTTTTAAACAAGCATGCGGCACGTGCAGCAGCTTCCAAACTTTCTGAGCCGTTTTGATCTACGCAGCCGTGGCAGCGGACAGGCACAAAGTGCCAGAGAAACAAAAAGGAGTTTTGCTTTATCTGTCATGCAAAAAGACAGAGGGGGGGGGAGGAAATCCAACCCCCAAATGATCCTGCTTTCAAAACAACTTGTCAACCAGCCCCCTCTCCTCCTGTCTTTCTCACGCTGAGAAACAGCCTGTGTGCGTGCATGTGTTTAGCACGCTGCAAACCCACTCACACAAGCCATTGGGAGGGTTCAAACTGATGTGTGAAACGGACGCATGGAAGAAGTGACTCCTGGCCCCATGCGGCTCATGACAATTCCAACTGCCTCGGCTGGGGAGAGATACTTTTGGAACATAGGAACGGCTACAGTGTCAGACCAAAGGTCCATCTAGCCCAGTATCCTGTCTACCGACAGTGGCCAATGCCAGGTGCCCCAGAGGGAATGAGCAGAACAGGTTATCAAGTGATCCATTCCCAGCTTCTGGCAAACAGAGGCTAGGGACACCATCCCTGCCCATCCTGGCTAATAGCCATTGATGGACCTAACCTCCATGAATTCATCTAGTTCTTTATTGAACCCTGTTATAGTCTTGGCCTTCACAAGATCCTCTGGCAAGGAGTTCCACAGGTTGACTGTGCGTTGTGTGAAGAAATATTTCCTTTGTTTGTTTTAAACCTGCTGCCTATTGATTTCATTTGGTGACCCCTGCTTCTTGGGTTACAAGAAGGAGTAAACACTTCCTTATTTACTTTCTCCCCACCAGTCATGATTTTATAGACCTCAATCATATCCCTCCATACTGGTCTCTTTTCCAAGCTGAAAAGTCCCAATCTTATTAATCTCTCCTCATATGGCAGCCGTTCCACACCCCTAATCATTTTTGTTGCCCTTTTGGATCACCCGATAGAAGCAGCTGCCTGTTTGCCGTTACGTTTTGTATATGCCCAATCCTTAAGCAAGGCCAGGTCTCCCAGCTCACCCGTTCCACAGCAAAGGAGAGGGGCTGTACAGTCAGCATTGCTAGATCTGCATCCATACTGTGTCAGCTGGCCACACTGCGGGGCACCCAGTTCAAATCTCTCATGTGGGCGACGGACTCTCCTAGCTCAGCCACTACATGGGAGAATGGTTCCTGCCCACCCACCGTTATTCTGCCCCTTGCCACCGAAGCGATCTCAGTGCTCATTGCACCCAGCACTGAAGGGCAGTCACCTCTGAGGCAGAACGTGGCAGCTGCTTAAACGGCGCTGCACAGGGATCACGTCACCAAGTGCTGAAATAGGGTGGAGGGTAGTTTCGCCATCACTTGGGGTCTTTAAATCAAGACGGGGCGTCTCTCTCTCTAAAAGATCTGCTCTAGCGCCACCCAAAATGATTGCCTAGCTGGGTGAAATCCTCTGGTTTGTGTTATGTAGGGGGTCAGTCTGGGTGAACCTGATTGTCCCTTATGGCCGTTAAAAAAAAAAAAAAAAAAATCTATTAAATGCAGCCACCTCTGGGTGATGAGGTATTCAGCAGCCGTTTGGCAGCACATAAGATCACCTTTTCACGCCGTGCCAAAATGCAGCCACCTCTGGGGTGGAACGTGGCAGCTGTTTAGCTGCTTGCGGCAACACTGCACAAGAGCTAAGCCTTGCTCTGGCATTCATTTTCCTCTTCTTCCTCCCCCAACTCCCTCAAAGTCCCAGGGACACTCCTGCCTGAGCAGGCTGTCCCCAGCACCCATTAACACTGCTATGTCAGGGAACTGGGCAGGAGACCTCAACGCCTTCTCTCCCCAGCACCCAGATTGCTACTTCTCAGGCACTGACACTACTGAATTTAGTCCTTTTACTGTCCTTGCACAAGATTTATCTTCGTGCGAAGTCTTTCCCTTCCAATGCTTTCCTCCTCCAGTCAGCACAGGCGGGCTCGTTAGTGTAGGGTCACTCACACGCACCAATCTTGGTTCATTAGTAGAAGGTTGCTCACACACACACACACACAC
Organism: Platysternon megacephalum; assembly: GCA_003942145.1. Lineage (NCBI taxonomy): Eukaryota > Metazoa > Chordata > Testudines > Platysternidae > Platysternon > Platysternon megacephalum. The sequence continues at coordinate 1,125,289 of QXTE01000268.1, forward strand.
TGGGTGCTCACACTGGCTTGTGAGTGCAGGGTGACTCTCGCACGAGGGCGCATGCACCGGTTTTGGTAGCGTAGGGTTGCCCAAATGCACTAGGCTGTACGCAGTGGTTTGTTAGCATAGGGTCGCTCGCACGCCCCAGGGGGCATGGTTGGGATGCTATTGGCAGGCTGCTCACGTACATTGCTGGATAGCGTTGAATTTCCTTCAAGAGCTCTGAAGCTTTTGGTTTGAATTTTAAAAACACTCCCATAAAGAATCAGCGTCTTTGTAAACATATGAGGGAAAAAAAGGAGAGATTCTCTGAGCCTCTTGACCTTGACAACGTCCCTATAATTATTAGTCTGTGTTTATTTTCAGCTAAACCCAAACTATTGAATAAACAGTGTCAAGTTGGTTTTCCCGAGCAGGTGATTATCTTCTCTGGCTCCTCTAATGAAAATGATCAAGGGGCTAGTGACCTCACACTACACACGCTAAATAATGCAAGATGCTTTGGGATTAGACAGGCAAATCATAACCCTGCTTTATCTTATCACTTCCTGAACAGCTCCAGGCTTGTTTTCAATAGCGTTTGGCAGCGTTAGTCCAAATGCTATCTCAGTGGAAACCAGAGCAAAGCCAGCCTTGAGAGCTATGCAGAGAGATGGGCCCTCCATCAGATTTGTAGGGAGACCAAGAACTGCAGCAACAAGGTTTGGGGGTTTTTTGGGGGGGGGGGGGGGGGCTTAACTGGTGCCCGACTTCCCCGCCTGCAGGGCGACATGGTGCTCGTCCATTATCTGAACTTCGATAGAGAAGAAGGTGGTTACGTATTTTGGGTAAGGAGATGAGGACTGGAAGCCATGATAAGGAGGAGCCTACAACGAGGTTCCTTCCACAGGCTGGAAAAGCTACAAGCCACTGTCCTGCTACAGGACAACCTCCAAGGAAGAAGCTTCCCCTGGGGACAGGTTATTCGCCCACTGGCTAACTGGAGGAGGTCGACACGAGCAGCAATCATGCCCCGTAACTGCTGTAATAGCCTAGGGCTGATCAGTTCCTGCAGCAGCCTGGACGCACCCCAGAGCGCAGGGCACCGATTCATCAGGGACTCTAAGGGTGCGTCTACACCGCACTAAAACACCCCCGGCTGGCCCATCTCAGCTGACTTGGGCTTGCTGGGCTAACGAATTACAGTGTAGACATGGAGCCCGGGTTCTGGGACCCTCCCCTCGGCTCCAGCTCAAGCCAAAACGGCTACCCTGCAATTCTACAGCCCCATGAGTCTGAATCGGCGGCCATGGGTGTTTTATTGCAGTGTGGACATGCCCTATGCACCCAGACATCTGCCAGGTAACGGGCACGGCCCAGCCTGCAGGGTTAACTGGAGGCATGATGATCCAGAATGCAGGGGACACGACTCGACAGGAAGGGTCTAGAGGAGAGGCCATTCTGAATTCGCTGCCCCTCTTGCGGACGGAGAGGAGCCGACTGAGAAGGGGAACACTTTAATGACATCGAGTGTCCACATCCATGAGCTGCCTGAATTCAGCCTGGCAAGGGATGACAGTAGCATGAGGGTGGTGGCTCTCAATACACGGATTTCGCTCTCTGCACCTCACCCCTTTGTTTTCATTGAGCTGTGCCTGGCCATAAGTTCTCCTTCCTCCCTTGCATCTGCATGTCCTCTTCTGCGCCATCCCCTCGATTCCTGGTTTCAGAATTCTGTCCCCGCCTCAGTTCCTAATAGACTGAGTGCCCTGGGAACCATCCCCCAAACACACCTTCCCCTCTCTGGCCACTCCCCTTAAAGCTGCCAATCTCAAAACACAAAGTGATGGCAAGAGGGAAAGAGGCAAAATCTGGTGCCCTAGATTCACAGATTCCAAGACCAGAAGGGACCACTGGCATCATCTAGGCTCTTCTCCTGTATAACACTGGCCATAAACCTTCCCCCCAATAATTCCTAGGGCAGATCTTTAGATTTAAATCAGTGATTCCGGCAAAGAGCACCTTAACTACATCTGATACAAGTGCTGAACTGAGAGGAGTTGCAAACACCTCTAAAGATTTAGAAATAATACAAAGGAAATGAGGACAATTAGAAATACCAGCATGATATAATTATGAGGTCCAGCATAGGAAAATACAAGATAATGCAGCTGGGGGAAATGACCCACAGCAAAGATACTCTAGAGAAAACAGAAGCTTGGGCAGTAGCAATGGCCATTTTGACACTGAAGTGATAGTGGCCAGCCAGTTAGACAGGGGTTGGAAATGCAACATTTCAGAAAGCAGTGCTAACATGACCTTGGGATATACGCACAAAGGCATCCTTCATCAGCACATAGGGGTATAATAGCCATTGCCTATGCAATTCTATCAAGACTATGCATGGGAGACTTTGCTGACTCCTGGGTGACTCGCCACTAGAAGGATGTTGATAAATTGAAGGGGAATCATTTATATCCTTCTTGTCTGTCTAGGGAGCTGTAGGGATGAGGAAAGGTTACATGGGACAATTTTTTAGTGAGCAATGACCAAGGGGGAAACCGTAATTATCTCTCTCCCTAGGTTTTTAGAAAGTCACCCATCACCATGGTATCTAAGCGTTTTCCACAAGAAGTTAACATAACACTCAAAATCCCTCCTTCTTCCAGCCTGGACAGCAAGAGAAATCCTGAGTTTATTGATAGTTGAATTAAATATAAGTGTGTAAGGAACCTGGATGCTCTGCTGGTGTATGCTAGCAGAGCTCTGCTGAGGTCAACGTGGCTATGATAATTTTCACCAGCTGAGGATCCGGCCCGTGAAGATGCTGATGTGTTTGAGAAGACGGTCACGGGAAAGCTAAACCCAGTGTAGGGTCAAATGGCTGAACAGTGTCATTCCCTAAAAGAGAATTACATTGAGGTGGGACCAGGGGGAGGAGGAAAAGGGAAATTTAGACTATCCCAAGATCAGACCACGGAATTGACTCCCCAACAGGAGGGGTGGGACCTCCAGCATTGGGGACATTTAAAACTAGACTGGAACAAGCACTAGAAACTATATTGTAGACAAAAATCCTGCATGGGCATCCAGGAAAGGAACTAAGAGAACTTTCCCTTTCACGTGTCTATAATAATCCTTAACTCTTTCCACCAGTAGATCTCAAAGCACGTTAAAAAGGTGCCATTAACCTCCTTTTACCAGTGGCACAGAGAGAGACTGGACCTGCCCTCAGGTTGCACACCAAGTCTTAGAAGCTGGGAATGGGCGACGGGGGATGGATCACTTGATGATTCTCTGTTCTGTTCATTCCCTCTGGGGCACCTGGCACTGGCCACTGTCAGTAGACAGGATACTGGGCTAGATGGACCTTTGGTCTGACCCAGTCTGGCCGTTCTTATGTCTCCTGACTCACAGTCCAGTGCCCTCCCCACTGGCCCTCCCTGCCTGCTTAGGACACATGGTTACAAAATTGAAGCCTGGAAATTTACACTTGATGCTTTTTCTTCTCAAAGACGTGAGTTCCGTCTAGACTGATTCAGACTGGACATAAGGCATACGTGTTTAACACCGAGGGCAATCAACCACGCAACAGCTTAAACAAGAGTCGCGCTGGATTCTCCACCACGGGCAATTTTTAAAATCAAGACTGGATGTTTTTTTCTAAAAGATTGGCTCTGCTTCAAGCAGGAATTACTTCAGAGCAGCCCCCTGGCCTGCGGTACAGAGCAGGTCAGACTATCAGTGAATTCCATCCAAGAGACTGGGCTCTATTTAGGCACAGGACGGATAGAGGTGATGCAGGCGTCCTCCCCACACTGCTTAGGAAGGCTTTGGGGTGACAGCCCCTAGGACCACAAGACCAGTTTACCCTGCCCACGGTCAGTCGAGCGCTTGGTCTTTTGGTGAAGGCTGCCAAGAAAGCAGCCGATTGTGCCGGGGTTTTTTACTGATGTAGGCACTGACCTCTGGGGGATGCGCGGAGGCCCCTGCCCGCTCACTGCCCACACTTCACCCACAAGGGTGACACATTTCAGCCACCACTGACCTGGGCCGGATTCGAATGGAACAAAAAAAAGGGGCTGTAGACAAGAGTGCTCCCCATGCTCCCATACACAGCATCTCTGGTCTCGGTGAGCCTCCTGACCCCCAAAACACAAGGGAGCGTTAACCCTCGCTAGCCTGGCCCTGCACAGCCCCGGGACCTGCAGGCTGCTTCCCCTCTGCCTCCCACATCACCACCAAAGTGGGCACTGCTGGTCGCATGACAGGGTCTTTATTCCAGGTGATGCCCGAGGCAGGAAGGGCCCCAGCCAGGGTAAGTTTGCAGGGCTAGCGTCTGGGGAAAGCATCTTTCTGCTGGGCAAGGCTTCGGTGAGGGAGAATCGACCTGGAGGCTCCGAATGCCATTTCAACTGTCACCCTTCACATGGACAGTCACCAGAAGGATCAGCAGACACACAGGCGGAGCGTGGGTGGTGGAGAGACAGACAGACAGCGTCCGCTCTGCACAAACACAGACCGGGTTGGGCCGTGACCACGTGAACGGTGGGTGAGGGGATAAAGCAGAGGACTGGGACTCAGGAGATTTGGGTTTCTGGTCCCCCGCTCTATCACAGGTCCCCCTTTCATGACCTAGGGCAAGTCACTGAATCGCCCCGTGCCTCTGTTTCCCCACCTAGGCAAGGATGCCTCCCTATGTCACAGTGACCCTTGGGGGTTACAGTCCCCATACGTGATGCAGGGTGGTAGGTTGCCATGACAACGCCTATAAATAATATCGATTACAACCATCCTGGGTCTTTCCCCCGTCCTTTCTGCCCAAGGATCTCCGAGCATGGCCCAAGCTGCAGTCAATTCGGACCTATCTCCCTGGGAGTGCCCCAGACCCCCGCTCCCCAGGGGGATAGGACAGAACGACCAGCCCGGTCTTACAGATGGGGAATACGGACCAATCCACAGCTGGGAACGTTCACCTGGCAACCTGGGGTCCCACACCTGTCAGAGGACTGGGGGGGGGGAAAACGAGGTGGTGTCACTTGGTGCCTATTTACTGACACTGTGCATTTTCCTTCCACCTATCCAGCCAAGGATCTCAAAACAACGTACCAACATCTTAACCCCGCGCGCCAGGAGGTCACCATTAAACAAACAACAGCCTGGCCCAATGGATACGGGAAGGAAGTCAGGAGACATGGGTGCTCTCCCTGCCTCGGGCAAGTCCCTTTTCCTCACGGTCTTTGTGTCCCCCCTCCCACCCTTTGTCTTCTGGGTTTGGACTGGAAGCTCTTTGGGGGCAGAGACTGAGTGTGCGCTCAGCACGATGGGGTCTCTAGATGTTACTGTGATCCAGAGCCACCATGTCTTTGCAGCACAGATCTATCTAAGGGGTTGTCCCGATTAGGAGAAGAAGTGGGGGTTGGCTAGCATGTGTTAGCTAACTCTGCCCTTTTTCCTAGCATAGATCCAGGTAATTTCCTTTTATCTCAGTATAGCTGGTCCGGGGACGAGTGTGGGATGGAACCCAACCCAGCAGTTAGCCTGTGCCTACACTTGGGAGAACGTCACAGTTGGACGGAGGTTCATTAGCACAATTTTTAAATAAAGTTCAACGAGGAATTAATTAATGAAGGGAAGTCCAATGGCCTGTGTTACGCAGGAGGTCAGACTAATGATCACAACGGTCCCTTCTGGCTTTGGAATCTATGCTTCTCACCACGCTTGGGACAGGACATCCCGGAGATAACTCAGAGCCAAGGGGGGGGGTGAACTACGGGTACCCGATGTCTTGATTAATAGCGGCTTCTTAACCATGTTGTCAGACATGTCCACAGCCACCTGGGAACTCCCAGCTGTTGCCAAGCTGCACACCCATGGCCCCACTGCGACACTTAGAACTTCGCCGAACCAGAGAGCGCAGGAGCCGGGCCCTCCTGCTCCGAATGCACCGGCCCCCCATTATTGGAGCTGAAAAATAATCTCTGCTGGCAAAACGGGAGCTATGGCATGCAACGGAGCAGTCCTGATGCCACGCAAGAGGGTGGCAATGCTGTTCACCGGCACTACCTAATCCATTGTGGTATTGCCCCTAGTTTATGGATGGGGAGAGAGCGGTTCAGAGAGGAGAAATGACTGAACATAAGAACGGCCAGACTGGGTCAGACCAAAGGTCCCTCTAGCCCAGTCTCCTGTCTGCCGACAGTGATCAGTGCCAGGTGCCCCACGGGGAATGGACAGAACAGGGAATCAAGTGATCCATGCCCTGTTGCCCATTCCCAGCTTCTGGCAAACAGAAGTCACATGGCGAATCTGCAGCAGAGTGGGAGTAGCCAAACCCCAGTCCTCTGACAACATTAGAGGGTGCTCCCTGCCCCGCAGCCGAAATAGGACCTTGTTTCACTTCTCAAACAAAACCTAGATTCCCCAGCATGGCCAGTGCGCCTGGCAAGTTACTAAAACGATCTGAACTGAAACTAGGGATGCCCCAGGATTGTCCCGGAGTCGCCAGGAGTTAAAGATTAAGCTCTAATTAAAGAATATGTTGTGTGATGAAATCTCCAGGAATACATCCAACCACAATTGGCAACCTGAACTGGAACGATACACTGGTCTACCCTCCGGAGCACTTGGAGCAAGAGGGGATACAGGAGACAGAAAGGTCTCTATCATTCCCAGAGCAGGGTCAATGAAAACACAGACCATCCAGCGAATACTTTGGATGAATCACAGGAGAGCGCTGCTTCTGCAGCAAACAGGCGTAGTGGAGTACGCATGTAAACGTGGGTCTGTGGAATACATGTGGGCTCTAGCTATGGCACATGCAGAGGGTATGGATTACGAGCCAGCAGCTCCATCATGCAGAGCTAGGAAGCCATCGAAAAATATCAATCGCCGTTCAGCACAGCTTGAGATCTAGATGAAACCCTCTCGGACGGCTCCCGGATTTCAGCGCGTGAGAACATTGGGAGAGATTCTCAAAAGCAACTTGTGATGCCCCGAAGGGCCCTGAGCATCAGACAGTGCCAAGAACCAGCCCTCTGAAAACCAGGCATCTGAAGCTGAGACCCCCATAAGCCACCAGTGATTTTGGGGCAGCTTGACCGGGATACTGAGGATTGTTCTCTAGCGCTTCCCAAGTATTCATTGATCCAACCTCACGCCCCTGCTCGGACGGGAGGAAGGTTTAATCCTCATTTCAAAGACAGGGCAAGCGAGGCCCAAAGGTGTTCAGTGACTCGCCCGGTGGCTGAGACTGGGCTAGAATTCAGGCCTCTGAATCCGAGTCGTGTCCTAACCACTAGACAGCACAGACGGCCTCATTATTGCCAGCATTATTTTTAGACCGTGCAGGAACAGGCTGCCGAGAGAACGCGGGCGTTTGTACAAGCAGGACATGTTTTATTTCATGAATGAAGAATAATATCCTGCGACAATGAACCCAGTGTTCAACTTGCCTTCTCCACGGTGTCCTATAGGCAGCGGCGGTGACAACTCTCCCTTTGCTTCCAATTGGAGCCTAAGGACTCCCCACCCCCCGCCCCGTAAGCGAAGGAAACTTTATGCTTCTTGTAGCTGATCAAATAAAGCATCAAACAGCCACTTTGTGAGGATGGCTTTGAACGGAGGCAACCCTAGGTCACTTTTGCTAATCTACAGCTCGGTCCTTGGGTAACCGCAGCCGCACTGCACTTTGTGAAAAAGGCCTTTCAGGACGCCCTTAAAGAGCTCATTAGCGGACAGAGGCAGAGATCAAAACGGGCGTCACATCTTCTCTTGCCCCACGTCGGCCTGGTGTGCCGCTGCAAGGGAGGGGGGGGGACGCTCAGGAACGGCCCAGGAGGAGCGTGGCATCGCTGGGCCGTTTGGGGTGTATACAGTGATAAAGGCACCACATGGGCAGCATGGGGGGCTAACTAACCACGTTTACTCAACATACAACCTGCAAAGCTTAGCTACAGAGACACACCGCTGGGGGGTGTAACGCACAACACAGTGAGCACCGCTAGAGGGCTGCCAGACTATTTAAAGGGACACTAACCCTCCTCCTCAGCCCCTTTGATGCGCATATTGGAAGCCACCGAAGACCCAGTGCTCTTAGGTACCGAGAGGACTCCCAAGGCAGTGAGGTTACTCCCCATTTAACACCTGGGTCACTAAGAGCAGACGTCTCCTCGAGTTAGTATTTATTTGGGTTTCTTCACATTGCTAACACAGGGCTACGCCTGGGGATGCATTTGCTCCAGGATGCCCCGGCTTACAAATGCAAGCCAAGGTGCAGCAGTTCAATGCAACACAACTCGCTCCCGCAGCGAAACGGGGCAGCTCAGGAAGCAGGATCCTCTCCAGCAATTCCCCCCCCCCATTCCCAAGTGCCTGGGAAGAACGCTGGTCTTTTACCCCGGGCTGTGGCATCCCCTAGTTCCAGGCGATCTCAGATCAAGAAGGGGAGCAAACGCCAAAGCCAGGGAGCCCTCAGTGAGTTCACCCAGCCAGCAGCCCCGTTCCTGTGCTCAAGTGGGGAATCAGCTGGAGCATAAATGCAGGGCTCTCTCAGCGTAAGACGGGGAGGGAGCTGGTCACAGGTAGGTAGTTCTCTCTTAAGCCTGCCAGATGTATTGCTCCCCTGTGCGGTTAAAGCAGACCCATGCGGAGCAAAGGTCACATTTTGCCCTCAAACACCTCCCCCGCCCCCAGCTCCAAGCAGGCCCCAAGCCAGACGCGCGCCCTGTCATGGTGACTCCATGGGACTCGGCCAGATCGGAGAGCAGCATCAAACCCGGTCCGTGAGCTCGGGCAGAGCGGCAAACACATCCCACGTCCACCCAGAAGCCTGCAGGTGACTCAGGGCTGCTCAGGGACCTGGGGAGCTGGAGAGCTCCGGCCTGGCAGAGTGCACCAGTGACACGCTTGAGGAGTGTGTGCCACGTGCCCCCTTCTTGTGACTGGTCCACATGCAGGATAACAGCCTACTACTGCTACCGGTTGACAGAGTTCCATCTTTCACACAAGTGGCAGTCGTCTGGGCGTTGGCAGCGAAGGCGTTGGGTTCAAACCTTGCTGACAGCCCAGGGGGTGGGTGGGGGGTCATTAAACTGGCTTTGATGGCCAGTGTGGCAGGGCCATGCCCATGACCTCACCATCATTCCATGCCCTTTGGCTTAACCTGCAGCTCCCCTGTCCTGGGATTGTTCCCAGCCCTATGAATATGGCAGCTGAAAACACATCCTTCCCCCCCTCCCCCCCACAATGCCTCCCTCCACTTGTGCATCTGCACGGTCCTGGTCACACTTCATGACTTGAGAGGTCATCTAGTCCAGTCCCCTGCAGTCGTGGCAGGATTAAATATTACCTAGACCACTTAATAAAGCCTGAATATCCCTGTTGAGGTAGCTAAATAGTATCCCATTTTAAAGATGGGGAAGCTGAAGTTAAGCGATTTGACCAAGGTCACACAGGGAGTNACCCTCCCGCCCCCCAATGCCTCCCTCCACTTGTGCATCTGCACGGTCCTGGTCACACTTCATGACTTGAGAGGTNTCCCCCCCACAATGCCTCCCTCCACTTGTGCATCTGCACGGTCCTGGTCACACTTCATGACTTGAGAGGTCATCTAGTCCAGTCCCCTGCAGTCGTGGCAGGATTAAATATTACCTAGACCACTTAATAAAGCCTGAATATCCCTGTTGAGGTAGCTAAATAGTATCCCATTTTAAAGATGGGGAAGCTGAAGTTAAGCGATTTGACCAAGGTCACACAGGGAGTCAGTAGCAGAGTCAGTGAGAAGGGCCTAAGAGGTTCCATGAGTCTTGTTTTAACCACTGGGTCACGCTTCCTGCTAGGTCCACACCAGTGACCTAGCCCAATCCATCCCTGCTTATTGTGGTTTGCGCTGACCCACGTTCTGCTGTAGCCCATGTATTCACAAATCCCAGGCACGCTCTGGGCTCATCCATATTAATTACAAGTTCCACGGGGAAAAAAAGCCCAGCTTCTTGCCTAGCAGCATTTCCAGCATCAGAAAGAAATCCTGCCTTCAGCGTCTCCGCCTCACCTGGCAATTCCAGCGTCACTTTCAACCCCTTGCTTTGTGTGCATCGCACGCTGCTTACACACAGCCAGCTCCACACTGCTCCGAGATACTTAATGGCTCCCATGGCCCCTCCACAACACTCAGAGATGGGAGGTCACAATTCCTAGAACAGCCACAGTGCCTTCAACAACTGCAGCTTCCTTACAGAAACGCTTGCTCATGATCCTCTCACTCCTTTAACACAAACAGGGACAGACAGAGCAATACCCGAAAGGAAAGAGAAAGGCGATTTCCCTGGCAACTGGAGCGAACGTTAATTCTTCTGATGGCCAGAGCTTCCTTTCATCCAGACAGCGCAACATGTTTTATGAGCAGCAATGAACCTGGCAACAACCCTGTGGGGGTGCTGAAAGTCACCTGCATAGAACAACTTCATCTACCAGGGACATTAGAAGCGGTCTCTTCTGCGGAGAGCCCTTCGACAACGCACGGCAACACGGAACAGCCGTCAGGACTGGAAACAACCAATACTCTAAACAAGTGGCACTGCCAGGATGTGAACCAGACTCTCCTTGCCAAAAAGGACTTGGACTGGGATGCTCGGGTTCACTCACTCTTTCTCAAAGCGTCACCGGCGATCAGAACCCTAGTTCTCGAGCTCCTCGGCCTCCCGCAGCACAGCTCACCTCTCAACACCACGCCGCGGGACTAGTTCAGCGTTATCCCACAGGGAGGAGTGCCAGCATGAGGGTAATCATTGGCAGGGGGCTCCTCTGCCAGGGCTGATGCACCCTGACGGAAAGTGCACTTTTAACGGGACACCTGTCAAACCTACAGATTGAACTCAAAGTCCAAAACCTGCCCCCGGGCACCCTGCCAATCCGTGTGGCTTTCAAATAAACCAACACATTTCTAAGCATTTTTCTTTCCTCAGTTGTTGTGCGAAAGACCCACACAACAGCTGGGGAAATGATAATACATACACACAAAGAAGAGCCAGCGAAAGTGACTAGACTAGTCAAAGTGCTGTCAGATACACAATGTAAACAAACTGACAACATAGAGAAAACACATTTTCTTTCTCTAATCTCCTTCCGTTCTAATCATTTTAGGTGCAACATGCAAAACCAGTTGGCAAATACTGTCTAGACAGAACTGATGTTTGTGATGAATGTCAGCATTTCTTTGAAATATTACTTGAGGGCTAATGATAGACAGACAGTAGCTCCTGCAAATAATTCAGTACCTCATCACAGAAGGCATTTTAAAACTAACGATTTAGAAATGAATCTTTCAAAATATTAATAATAGCATTAAGATTTTTTAGTGCAGAATCTGGATTTCTGATGTCATGAAGTGTTGAACAAACTGTAGGTACCTGAAGATTTTCCATTTCCTGCTGTGCAAAACTTTAAGTAGATAAACACTGGAAAAAATACTTGCAGATATACCAAAGTTATTAACTATCAAAATTCATGAAAGACAGTGAATCATCCCAAACCTGCATATAAATACAATGTCTTTTTGTAAGGTTTGCTGCAACAAGAAAAATGCATTCCAATACACAATAGGTGTTTGTATATATATGTAAATATACGCACACACATTCATAGATTCATAGAGTAATAAAATTTAACGGCAGAAGGCATTATCACCATTATTTATACATATACATACACAAACATACATAAAAACACATTTATACACACACACACCACCCATATATATATGGAGACACATGTGCATCCTGTTTGAGATAGCAAAAAGAAATAAAAAAAATCATGAAATCAACTCGTCTCACAAGGTTTCTGCTGTTCTGGGACATGACCTTGTGAAAACAGCACATGGGGATACCTTCATATCACCGCCCCTAGTTGAATCTGAACCCACACAGTGATTCAGCCTTGAATCTAACCTCAAGCGCTACCCCTAACTTCATCCCAGGTCGGAGCACGGTCTCCTTGCTTATCACTCGAGAAAGCTGAATCACGCTCGGCACTTCTTGAGTTTCCAAAATCCCCCCAGAGACTCCCAGCCTGTCCGGCCCCTTCCATCTCCTCTGTGTCTCTGAAAGGAAACGCACCTAGGGCTGCTGTGACCTGACCCCAGTGCTTCAGCAGCGAGCACAAATGCATTGATCCGAGGTGTCTCAAGCCAGGTTTTCCAGCAACAGGAAACCAATAGGCTCCATCCACTTGTAAAGGCGGGGGGGGATTTAGGAAGGAAGAAGGCAGTTTTATCTAGATGCGAATCTGGCCTGTGCAGTGGGATGGATGCTCTACTTCTTACAAAACGCGCCATGGGGCCTTCACAGAGCCCGAATGGTCAGCCAGCAGCTCACTTTTAAGCCTCTTCCCAAAAAGATTCTAGCAGCACCTGTGCCCCCTAGTGGCATTCTAGGGAACTGGATCAGCACCAGCTCAGGGGGAATAGCACCACCTACTGAACCACCAAACCGCCTTAATGCAGCACCTGGGTTCTGCTCAGCGGGCTTCCACGCAAGTTCTGGCCAGGTCTGACCCTGCTGCGTTTGAGACCCCTTACATCATCCCAGCCTGCAGCAGTGCAAATGCCTAGCGTCGTACTGATGTGTGACTAATGATGTCATTTCCTGTCGGTTACCACTTCCAAAGGAAGTGATGATCAACGCGGCAGCAGCTGGTAAAGGGGCGGTCCTTGCCAAGGGCGAGATCCCGACCTGGGGCCCAGCCTGGGACCACCTTCTGCAGAACACCCCTTGGCACTGAAAACACCTGCCGTGTCATCAAACACCTGCCGTGTGGAACTTCCCCTGTGCTCTAGTGACACCTGCCTCGGCATCACGTCACATCAGGGGAACACAAAAGGAGCAGTGGGAAGCCATGGGGGCCATTTTCCAAGAGATCGCTCCTAGACAATTCTTCCCTGGACTGACCTCACCAGGGAGTTTGATCCTGCTGCTGGAAGTCTGCAGTTTGGTAACCAAAAACCCCAGAGAAATCCACAGGGGCAGACCTATCTTCCCATGCCAGAGTCCAACTACCCGATACTTGAGCTGTCAAGGCCTTGATCATGAACAGCAATGTGTTTCAGCCAATGCCCTTCTGTGCCAAGGGACACCCAGCATCCCCTCACATCACCCCACCCGGGCCAAGCAACCGAACTGACGGTTACTGCTGGGTGCCAAGGATACTGGAGGGGTACACAGGGGCTTCTCAGTCGCACGGACAGAGCGCTCAACTAAGCTGGTTTTGTAGTTAAAGCACTGGATTAGGACTCACAAGACCTGGGTTCAAACCCTGGCTTTGCCATAGACTCCCCATGTGATCCCGGGCAAATCACTTAAATCTCAGCGGGCCTCAGTTTTCCCATCTGTAAAATAGGAATAATACTGCTCCTCCTCTCTCATACATAGCTTGTTTTGCCTATTGAGACTGTAAGCTCTTTGGGGCATAGGCTGTCGCTTCCTCCATGCACACACAGCGCCTAGCACACCAAGGCATTAATCTCGGCTGGAACGGTGAGGTGTTGGGGGAGTACAAATACACCAAGTGGCTAAATTTGGGAGCAGGGAGGAATCTGCACCATGGCTGCCCATTGATCAGGGTACAGGTCACTTTCATAGAGGCTGGATAGCCATCTGTCTAGGTTGGTGTAGCCACAACAAAACCCTAGGATTCTCGGATTGTTTGGGGGCCAGAGGTTAGGACAGCATGGACGTCTTCCGGTTTGGTGCTGCCAGAGCGTCTCGTTGCAGAGGAAGAGGCACTATTCCGCTAACCATCCTTCTCTGTACCCGGAACAGGCGGCAGCCAGGCCTGGGCACTGCGTCACCAGAACAAAATGGGCAAATTGGCAGGATTTTCTGAAAAGCCAAGAACAGAAACGGTGCAGGGGAAGGAGGGATTGATTGAGGCGGAAAACTTAGAAGAGCTAGGAGCTCTCTCGCTTGGCAATGCATGTACTGACGGGGTGGCCTGGATGCTAATCTGCAAAGGGGGTGGAAGGGAGTTTAGCATTGGGCGGGGTGGGGGGGGTTGCTAGCTTTAGTGGGTTGACATTAAGGGGAACTTTGGGCTGAGCGTTGGGAGAAGCTTCCCTAGTGGGAGATCTAGTTAGTGTCACCAGGGGAAGGAACGGGAGCCCATCTCTTGGGGCACTTAAAAGTGGCACTAAAGTTCTCTCCAGGGATCAGCCCTGCCTTGGTGCCCAGGAGCGGATCTAAAAGCCTCTTCCCACTCCGGCTCCTTCTAAGAAGAACTGTGGGGCTTTAACCCCAGCCCACAAGTGCTGGTGGTGCCAGCGTCTAGGGAAAAGGGGCACTTTCCCCCAAGCCAGCCCCCCCCCCCCCCAGGAGAGGCAGGGAAGGTCCACGCCTGGGCAAGGCTCCTGCCCCATCGCTCGCTGCCTGGAGAGGGCGCCGCGCGGGCTGCTGGGGAAGGCACCCGAGGGCAGAACTCCAGGGCGAGAGCTCAAATAGTGACCTGCCCCAGCACGTCACGCGGCGAGCCCCATTGGTCAGGCATGGCGACCGCGGCACTGGTTCCTCGGACCCACGGTGCTAGCGGAGGGGATTTTCTCCTCTTCCTCCTTCCATAGAATGACTCACAGCTGTGGCGAGCAGAGCTCGGTGCCACCAGCTCCCGAGAAGCTCCCGCTCTCTGAAAGGAGCTCAGTTAGCTGGATGTGGGTGCCCGAAGGATGTGCCGGCCTTTGCACCCCGGGGAAGCCTAGCAGGCGACGAGGACCCTCATGGACTTGGAGCTCAGCCCCTCGCAGGATCAGGCTCTCAGAGCCTAATTCAGACCAACACAATGGGATTGTTACAACCAGCCCTGGCCCTAAAGGGCCCTACGCAGGTGCAGAGTCTAGAGTCCCCCCTGAAGCCCCCCCACGTACTAGGCAAAGTTACCCTTCCGCACCGGGCGCCCAGGCAGTAGGGAGCTGGAATCAGAGGGGCCCACATGTGGGGGGCGGGAATCTTCCCGTGTCTTTGATGCCAGCTGTGCTCCAGCACGAGCGAAAAAGTGCACATGCCTGTTGGACTCGACTGTGAAGCCACGTGGAGGGGTGAGGGGCGCAGCCAGGAACATGGCACAACACACGCTGGGGGCAAATCCTGCACTTAGGTACCCAGGCAAAACTCTCACTGAAAGTCCAGGGGGTTTGACTGGAATAGAACAGAGTGAGGGAACTCCAGGCCAGGCCCATGCCGAGTGCAAGCAACTCAAACGGCTTTCCCGAGAGCACCATCCCCCCAACGCGTTCTGCAGCTCATGCTAGAGACACGCAGCCCGGCACACACATCTATAACCAGGGGACGGGCAAAGCTTAGGGGCTCGGTGTGGCGGACACAGATTTGTGTGTGAAACCAAGTCCTGGAAAGTAGTTCTCCCACGTCGAGGGGATTTATCCCAAGTTGGAGTGTTGGAACAGTTCCCCAGCAGCTCCAAATGTTAGTTTCCGACAAAGACCCTCCAAGAAAGAAAGAAAAGCATCCGTCCCCAGCACAGCACTCCCTTGATTGGTACTATTTGGATGTAACTTTTGGGTGGTTGGTGGTCATTTTAATCAGAGCAAGGGGGGGGAAAAAAAATTGCAGCAAGGAAAAGGAAAAAGTAGATTTCACTATAATTTACAGAGAACTTCAGGGCAGCCTCAGCTCCAGCATTTGCTATCACGGACGCTGCTGCGAGACGGCACCGGAAAGGGAAAATTTGCTCCCCACGTTTCAGCCCGATGCCGGGAATTTGGGAGGTTATCCCCACAGAACTTCTCAACTTGCAGCACGCTCACTGCCCAGCCCTCAGCCCAGAGGGCAGGACGAAGGGGCGCGAAGGAGGCAGAAACCGCCCCGAAGAACAAACTTTAGCACACGTCTCGGCGAGGCGGGTTCTCGTTCCCAAACGTCGCCCCGCAAAAGTCCACCCCGAGCCAGCGCCGGCACGGCGAGGAGAGGGGAGAAACGGGCCAGCAGGAAACAAGCTTGTCTAATTCTTTCCCAAAACATTCCAGATCACACACACACACCCCTGCCCCAGCCTGACCCCTGGGCAACACACACACCATCACAAAGGCCGACTGATAGGAACAAAGTCAGAGGGCTCAGCAGAAGAGGGAAAGGTTAGTGCCTCAAAGTCTGTGTGTATCACACACCCTCTGCAAAATGTCTCTCTCTTTTTTGTTGTTGCTGAAAATCCATTCAATGTTGAAATAAAGAATAAGCTCCAACCCCTTCTCTCCTGCCAAGCCCCACCGCCCCACGCACCAATTTTATCTTTCAAAAGGGGAGGAATATTTTCCAACACAGCTTTAAGAGGCTGGGCTGGGCTCAGAGAGCTTGCCGATAAGCCGGTGAAACTTCCAAGGTATAGGGGCACGCTGCATTCCCTTCCCCACCACCACCCCTTCCAAAAAAATAATCCTTCCATTTGCAACCGGGCATGAAAAAAAGAAGCCAGAGCTGCAGGGGCATGCCTGTCCAGGGAGCTCCAGTCCCTTGCAGAGCAGAGCTGGTCCAGTCCCTTTGATGTTCCTATTTAAAGAAGTGCTTTTAGGAAAACAGGCCCTGTGTCTCTTCCCACCCCCCCCAAATCCGCCCAGGCGCAGGGGTCTTGGAGCCCAACTCCTGGCAATTAAACTACCTCCCATCTCCACCCAAGTTTGGGCGAGTTGAGGGAAACTCGGATCTGCCCAAGGTGGGAGAGGAGGAATGAAACCGAAGGGAAGATGATTGATAAAAAAGGACAGAGGGCGAGGAAGGAGGGGGGGAGAGACAGTGGGAAGAAAAGCAAAGGGAGGAAGAAAGCATTTCCGCTCCAACTAATCAATCAGAAATGCAGAATAGCTTCCGTGGAGGACGCCTGACACTGGGTCGCTGCCTCCTTTGACCCCTGGACGCCACGGCAGGGCCGGGCAGAAAAGCTTTAGAGAAGCGCCAGCTAATTGTCTAGCCAGGGAAGCGGGCTGCAAACCCATCGCGAAAGGCAGCGGCTCCACTTTCCGCTCACCACACCCCTCTCCTCGCTTCAAAGCACGCGCCGCGCCGCGCCATGCCACGGGGGGCTCGGAGCTGCGCCCATTGCCCTGGCTTTTGGGCACACACAAAACCCCCCTAACGAGCCCCCTGCCCCCCATGTTTAGCAGCGAGCCCACCCCAGGGCTGGGGACCAAGCGGTCCACACACAAGCCGGGGGGGGGGGAGCCACACAGCCCCCAGCGGGCACCTTTAGCGCCCCTGCAAACGCGCCCTACAGGGGGGGGGGTCCCCGGCCAACGCAGGGCGCAGCGTGCCCAGACTTTCTGGAGGATGAGGCTGTGTCCGGATCTAAGTCCGGTACTTACAGCGCTTCTCCGCCCGCTGCCCGGCTCCCTCCGGCGGCCTTTGATCCACGCCCCGGCCCGGCTCCTCGGACGATGGAGCCACCAGCTTCTTCTGCACCGGCTCGAAGGGTTTTAAGCTCTTTTAAACTCTCACGCGTAGCCCATGTGACCAGGGAAGCCACTGGCGAGAAGCGCTGGGATCCAGCGAGCCCTGCACCCCCTAGCAAAGGGTTTTAGAAATGCTCCTTGCAGGGAAAACACACACACACACCCAGCGCTGGGCAGGGCGCACACACACACACCCAGCGCTGGGCAGGGCACACACACACACACACACACAGCGCTGGGCAGGGCGCACACACACACACACACACCCAGCGCTGGGCAGGGCACACACACACACACACCCAGCGCTGGGCAGGGCGCGCACACACACACACACACACACCCAGCGCTGGGCAGGGCACACACACACACACACACCCAGCGCTGGGCAGGGCGCACACACACACACACACACACAGCGCTGGGCAGGGCGCACACACACACACACACACACACACACAGCGCTGGGCAGGGCGCACACACACACACACACAGCGCTGGGCAGGGCGCGCACACACACACACACCCTCAGCACAACACCCACACCCACAAAACGCGGGCCCAGTGCAACCGCAGCCAGGCGTGCACACGCGCCCACACACCTGTCCCCAGCCCCACACAGACACACCCTCCCACCCCACACGGCTCCCCGCCAACCTGTCAGAGCCCCCCGGGGCCGAGGGGGGCAAGAGGGAAAGGGAGAAAAGCCAAGCCAGACGGTGCCACCCTTTTAAAGGCTACACACACACACACACACACACACACACTTGCTAGGGTGAGCAGATGTCCCGATATAGGCACCTATTACCCCCCCATCCTGACCTGATTGTTCACACTTGCTATCTGGACACACACCGAACTCTCTCCACACACACACAACTCTACACACACACACTTGCACCCAACTCTACACACCCTCAACTCTCCACACACCCTCCACACACACAACTCTCCACACACAAACACACACACACACACACACTCCCAACTCTCCACACACACACAAACACACACAGCCAACTCTCCACACACACACACACACACACACACACACTCCCAACTCTCCACACACACACAAACACACACAGCCAACTCTCCACACACACACACACACACACAAACACGCACACACACACACAGCCAATTCTCCACACACACACACACTCCCAACTCTCCACACACACACAAACACACACAGCCAACTCTCCACACACACACACACACACACACACAAACACACACAGCCAACTCTCCACACACACCACTCTCTCCACACGCACACACCCCTCTCCACACACGCACACACGCACACACACACACCCCTGCTCAGCAGGTTCAAAACCCCCCCGGCTTGCTTGGGAAAGCAGCTCCCTTCGACGCCTGGGCTGCAAACCACCTTTCTCCCTCCAGACAAAGCTGGCAAGCTGCTCGCCACGCAGGGGTGTCCTGTCCATTTACAAATCAATACCGACCTCCGGAGAACCCTGCATTAAACATGAGCCCTCGCGGGGCTCTGAGCCGAGATGCTGCTGTTCCCAGCCAGCGGTGGGGGGGAGGCTCCTCCGGCCCCTCGCTTTAGGATGCCCAGGGTCCGTGCTCAGGCTTGGAGCCTCCCTGCAGAACTCGCCAGGGGGATTTAACAGAGGGGAGCTGCTGAGCAGCGGGGGGTGCATTTCAGGCTGGCTCTGCCGAGGGGGGGGACACTCAGGGAGCCCCTGGCAGACTAGTCTACCACACACGCGTGCAAACACATAGGCAGACACCACAGGAGTAGGTGCCATTAGGCATGGCAAGGCACAGGCAGGGCAAAGCAGGGAAAGGCAGGCGCAGGCAAGGCAAAGCAAGGCAGCTGCAGGAGTGCACAAGTGTGTGCAAGCAAAGCAAAGTATGGCAGCTGCAGGAGTGCACAAGCACACAGAGACAAGGCAAGGCATAGCAGCAGAGGAGTGCACAAGCGTGTGCAGGCAAGGCAAGGCAGGTGCAGGAGTGCACAAGTGTGTGCAAGCAAAGCAAGGCAAGGCAGCTGCAGGAGTGCACAAGTGTGTGCAAGCAAGGCATGGCAGCTGCAGGAGTGCACAAGTGCACAGGGGCAAGGCATGGCAGCGGAGGAGTGCACACGCGTGTGCAGGCAAAGCAAGGCACGGCAGCTGCAGGAGTGCACAAGCGTGTGCAAAGCAAGGCACAGCAGCTGCAGGAGTGCACAAGCATGTGCAGGCAAAGCAAGGCACGGCAGCTGCAGGAGTGCACAAGCGTGTGCAGGCAAAGCAAGGCACAGCAGCAGAGGAGTGCACAAGCGTGTGCAAAGCAAGGCACGGCAGCTGCAGGAGTGCACAAGCGTGTGCAGGCAAAGCAAGGCAAGGCAGCTGCAGGAGTGCACAAGCATGTGCAGGCAAAGCAAGGCACGGCAGCTGCAGGAGGGCACAAGCGCGTGCAGGCAAAGCAAGGCACGGCAGCTGCAGGCGTGCACAAGCGTGTGGAGGCAAAGCAAGGCACGGCAGCTGCAGGAGTGAACGAGCGTGTGTAGGCAAAGCAAGGCACGGCAGCTGCAGGAGTGCACAAGCATGTGCAGGCAAAGCAAGGCACGGCAGCTGCAGGCGTGCACAAGCGTGTGCAGGCAAAGCAAGGCACAGCAGCTGCAGGAGTGCACAAGCGTGTGCAAAGCAAGGCAGGCGCAGGTGCACACAGGCAAGGCAAGGCAGGCGCACACGTAGACAGAGGCGGATTAAGATTTATTGGGGCCCCGAGCACAAAGAACATTTGGGCCCCCCACACTCGGGGGGCCCCGGGGCGCCATGGCCCTCCACTATTTAACAATGGTGTTGTAGCCTCGGGCAGGTGTGGAGCGGCGGTGGCAAGGTGATCAGCTTCCCCGCCATGAAGCGCAGCCCCTGCCAGTGATGCCAGCCTCTTCCCGGTGTGAAGTTGAGGTGGGCCGTAGCCCCCTTGCCATGGGGCCCCGCCCCTGCTCCTCCTCTCCCCCTGAGGACCTGCCCCCTGGCCAGGCCAGAAGCCAGAGCCAGGCAGTAGTAAGTGCCCCCCAGGGAGCCTGGGCCGCTGTGGGGAGACCCAGACCTTTCACCTGCCCTGGGCTGCACACCCCAGAGGTGGGGGATATGGGCCGAAGGGGACTCTCAGGACTCTGCCCAGGCTCTGGCTTCCGGCCAGTCGTGGAAGCGCTGGGACAGTTGCAGTTCTCAGCACACAGCCCCATTACTCAGGGAGTGCGTGAGACAGAGGATTATACCGAACTATTCCTTTCAGCACATCCACAGTCTCATCATCCCCTTAGCATGGCTCATTTTGCTGCACAAAACCCAAATGTCCTTCCTCTTTTTCCTACAGTGAAAAAAAACCACTGATGAATTTCCACTTAGAGCAAATCCATGACTTGGCTGTAGACAGGAGGGATCGGGGAGAGATTTTGTCGATGTTGCTAAAAGCCACTGGTCACTGGGCAGAAACAATGACATTTTGTCTGGGACCAAATTCCTGCATAACTTGTTTGTTAGTTATATAACAGTAATGAATACGAACAGATGCCGGCGTGCAATTTCTTTTAACACGGAGACACCGTTACACACCCGTGTCCACACGGCCCTAGACAGGATGAGACTCTTAATCCGGTGGCAAGGCGACCAAGACGATTGGAGACTGCCATCCTGCTGCAGCCTTCGTCCGCCTTCACAGCTGTTTGGAGAAATTTTCTCTTCCTCGGCCTGCTCCGGCGCTGAAGACTTGGGAGGTCAGATCACTGTTCATCTGGAACCTCACCTTCACCCTTGCCGATTATTATTATTTTTATGGTAGCACCTAGTGGCCCATTGTGCTAGGGGCTGTACACACACATAGCGAGAGACAATCCCTGCCCCAGTGATCTTGCAGTCAAAACAGACAGGAGACAGAAAGCTTGGTGGGAGGGGAAACTGAGGCACAGCGCAGCAAAGCGATTTGCCCAAGGTCACGCAATAAGTCAGTGGCAGAGCTGGGAGTAGCACTCAGATCTCTGAGACCCAGTCCAGCATCCTCGCCACCGGGCCATGCTGCAGATCATGTGCGGGCTTCCAGGCTGAAATATTCAGAAAACGAAAAAGTAAATAGCCGTTTGGCAGCAGCCTAGTGCGCAAAGCGAGGCTCAGTTGTCACAGATACTGATCAGTGCCATAGAAACAAAGAAAGCGACAAAAGGAAAAGATCTGAGCCTGGCAGGAAGCATTCAGAAACCACGGTGACAAGAGCCATAGGAGTGGGTGACTTAGACAGGAAGAGACAGCAGGAGACACAGAGCTGCTGGGCAGGCAGGCCGGGCATGGACAGAGGGTTTAGCTGGGAGGAGAGTTGAGACACAATAATGAATTTCAGGCTGCTGAGAAGTGCCAGGCTGACAACCCTAGATACTGAAGTGCTCAGGTATTCACCTAGCGGCAGGGCAAGCTTTGTCCACACACTGATTCACCCTGGCCACCTTTACAGCTAAGAGAGGATTTTGGTCTCCACAGTCCAGCCTTAAGTCCTTTGCCCCTCTGCGGAGGGCACCTGGAGTGCTAGCAGTGCTGGGCGGTTGGTGTCAACATGATGAATCATCATCAGAAAGTCTAGCTCGCCCATCAGGTCCCCAACTGGTGTAAATTGGCTGTGACTCCACTGGAGTCCATGGGCCAGATCCCCCTCTGGTGTAATTAGCATTGTTGTCAGTTGTACAAGCATTGAAGTCCATGAAGCCAAATTTACATCAGTTGAGAATCTTGCCAATATCTTTCCAAAGCAATTATTCCATATCTCGTGGCTAACATCTGACTGCATCATCCAGCGGTTAGTCAACCATCCAGCCAGCTGGTGGAGCGATTGGTGGGGAGTCATTTATTCAAAGGAAAACACCAATGTTCCTGGGGTCAATGATCTGTATGGAAAACTCCAATTAGTTCTTGCACTCCAGCACCCCGGCTAAACGGGACAAACATCAGCCCCTCTGGGTAGATGCGATTCCCTAACTCACGCCTGAGACATTTACAGAAATATCCCCTTCCAGGAGGGCATCTCGCTCAGCAGAGTGGATGGGGGGGGGCGTGGGGAAAGCAACCCCTACATTCCCTGCAGGGCTTCAGGTGAACAGCAACGTAGCAAATCGGGCTTGGATCCTTGTTTCCATCTTATGCACAAAAGAGATTCTTTCGGGGAAGGGGGGAGAATAAACAGTGGTCAGGAAAAATACAGAGGATGACCAGAAAGAGCTGACCTGATATATCACATACCAGCAAGTAAGAATTATCAGGCAACAAGCAACAGAACACAGGAGCCAAGAAACCAGCCAGCTATTTACCAACCAGACCGGCTCACGTTCTCAGAAAAAGTTGCATGCAGGAAACAAGAGGGAGAAAGAGAGAAAGGCAGATTATGAAGAGACTGTAAGAAAAGAAACTCCACAGCCTGCCGCTATTCCTGGACTGATTAAAATTCCTCAGCAGGCATGGCTTGAGAGATTATTTTATGTGCCATTTCACCTCATCCTCATTAGGTTCTTGCTGGGGGTTTCACGGTGTGAAACAGCTGTAGCTATCTTTGTGTGTGCGTGTCCGCGTGCATTGTCCGTGGGGCCGCACACCCCTTCTCTGTGTTTGTGTGTGAGAGTGAACAGAAGCCTGTGACTTCCTTGTTTCAGTGTGCAAACTGAACCATGTTTAGGCCAAGAGTGGGTGTTTGTCCGCATACCCACAGCGTGTGAGTCAGTGAGCGGTGTGGGGGCATTCCCATGTGGCCATGGATTCGCAAGGCTCCATGCACGAACCCATCCTTCTATCAGCAACAGCACTGACTCAGACCGTCGACTCCACGGGCTGGGAAAAGCAGGCTTCGGCCACCACGGCGCAGCACGCCCAGCCACGATGAGCACAAACCTACTGGAAAGCAAACATTTTTATTGGAGCGTTTATGGTCCCTGTGTCTGGCCTGGAAGCAGCCCGGCAGCCTGCACACCAGTTTGCGGTCCCCCCGGATCCTTCTGCATCGCAAGCGCTTTGCCTATAAAAGACATCTGCCTCGGGCCGTGCGTTTGGCCCTTTGGGAGAAGGAGGTGAGACGCGAGTGCTCTTCCCTTGGCAGAAGCAGCTTGCCTCGCCCACACACACACACACACAGACGTCGCTCCCCGGCACCTGGCAGCCAGCCCTGCGTCGTTTGCGGGGAAGTGTGCATGAGGAGCTGCAAATCCAATCCCTGGCCACTTCAGCTACTCCCTCTTGTGCACCAAGAGAAGGCGGCTTGCCCATTGGTTAGAGTGCTAACCTACCGCCTGGGAGACCCTGGCTCAGTACCCTGCTCTCCCACAGGCTCCCTGGGTGACCCAGGGCAAGGCACTTAGCGTCTCTCTGCCTCAGTTCTCCATCTGTACAATGGGGCTAACAGCACTGCCCTGCCGCACAGGCAGAGGTGCCGGAACTCAGGGCGCTGCGGCGCCCCCTGGCGTGAAGTGGTTTCCATTACATGCCGGGTTTACAGTTGGGTTCAATGCCTCTCAGCACCCCCACTATACAAATTGTTCCAGCCCCCCTGCTCACAAGCGTGTTGTGAGGATAAATACATGAAAAGACGGTGAAGCGCTCAGATACTATGGTGATAAATACGCAAGAGTGATTTTTTTTTTTCTAAAGAACTCCACCAGGAGGAAAAACCATCCCAACAGACAGACAGAGACAGACAGACATTAGGCAATCAGAGGGAGGGAGCCGGGCTGAGACCGAGGAGTTAACAGCAGGAACATAATGCCCTACATTTTCTACCTGAGACTGGACCTACTTTCAGCTCCCGTTCTGTAATAACCCCTCCCCGAATCCCTTTCACCAGGCAACGGGCCCGGTGCTCACCCAGTCCTATGGTTCTCTGAATAGCAACCCCCACAGCCCTTTGTCCAAGCCGTCGAGTTGGTTTAGGGTTTGGATGTATCTGAAAGCCAACAGCAAAGATGCAATTTGAACCTATTGCTGGAGATGGGCAGACCGGCTCTCGGAATTGTTTTGGGGGCAGGTCTCTGGCCTGTGCTGTACAGGGTGTCAGACTAGATAATCCCAGCGGTCCCGTCTGGCCTTGAGATCTATGAAGACGGTAGGGAAAACTTCCATGGACATTTTCACAATTGGGGTTTTTTTGGTCAACATTTTGGATACTGGGCCACCAGCCCTAGCAGGGTTAAACACAAATGGACCTGATTGTCATCTCCTTTATAGGGTGGGAGGTACGAGGCAGAGCCCTGCTCTGGACCGTTTTTAATCCTGCTCCCGCCCGCTCCCGCTATTATGGCAGTGGATCCCAGTCCCACTGCAGGGCTCTACACTGGTCCCGTGCCCGGCTCCAGTGGGAAGGGCCCCAGAGATCTGGCTCCAGCCCCACAGCAATGAAACAGCCCTGCAGCCAGAGCCCCCTGAGCCCGAGCCGGCTGGCACAGGCCAGCAGCTGTGGGTGTCTAGTTGAAGCGTAGACATATCCAGCGTGTGGTGTAGGAGACACCCGTCCGATTCCCTGGAGTCATGCTGGTGTGAAGAGGAGGAGAATCAAGCCACGGTTTTGGGCGTGATGATTTAAAAAGCTACATTCCCCCAGGGGTTTTGCTCTTCTCTTTAATTCTAGTGCTCACATTTAGGAGGAGGGGGGTGAATATTAACACCCCCCTCCCCCAAAAGGATGTATCCTCCCCCAGATCTCACACTCTCTCTCTCTCTGTGGAATTGCTAAGCTGCTTATCACCTCCTTGGTGTCTAAGCACCATGGGGGAAAAGCACTAGCAGTGGGAGGGTGGGGGGAGTTCTGCCTCAGGTGCACACTCTGAAAAGCGATGGGATGCTCGAGCTGTATTTATTTTAACTTCCACACTTTCTCCAGTTCCTCGTTTCCTTTCTTTCCTTTGCCAGAGAGAGCCAGATGTGCCCTGCCACCCTACCTGCTGTGTGAGCGCTGGTTCATCCCAGCAGTTCTGCCTCTTCTCGAGCAGGCTGGGGATCGAAATATCCTTCTCTTTCAGAGCCTGGATCCACCCAACAGACCAGCTCCGGCAGCACGTAGGGCAATGTGGCTGTACCAGGGGATTGGAGCTTTCGGGATTTTTCCCCCAAAAAGGTGTTTAGTCAAAAAGCGGCCGTTTTCCACACACAAAACTTCTGTGAAAAATTATCACCCTTACCCGTCATTTAAATTTTGCCAAATTTGTTTTCAAAATTTTTTCATTTTGAACCAGAAAGTGTATTTTCTACCGGGGGGGGCGGGGGGGGGGAGAAAGGTTTTCGACAAGCTAGAGATTTTGGTAAAATGTGTAGTGAGAAATGGGCCCATTTCAAGCTCGCTGAGATGGAAACACCTTGGAAATGTCAACATTTTTTCAGGAAATTGTCTTCCCATGTCCCAACGATCTGTCCTGAGTGTCTGTGCCAATGTCAGCTCCATAGTGCTGCACTGGGGTGCTGCATGGAGTCACTAAACCGCTACCAATCTCCCCAGTCTAGACAGGCCCCGCTCCCTTCCCCGCCCCCGCCCATGAACCAGGCCCTCTCTCCCAGTCTTAGTGGGCCGCAGTGTCCCCTTTCCCCGCTGTTTATTTGATGCATTGTTTTATTCATTCACTCCGGCTTCCCGTTCTCGGAGTGTTCGTTAAAACCTCCGTGAAGGCCTGATCAAAAGCTCCCTGAAAGGACCCCTGTCACTCTAAACTCGGTATTGCTCAGACAATGGGCTTCACAGGGCAGGGACTGTAGGTACCTCTGTTCCCCAGCACCCTCAGGTAGGGATAAATGAAATTCTCCCTTCTCTGCTCCTGGATATTCTTGTTACCCACGGCTCCTTTGCCATCTTCCTGCTCTTACTCCTTCCCCTCTTGTCCTCTTCCATTCCTTTCTTCCATGGCACTTTCCCTTTCCCTCCTTGATTCAGCACCTCTCTATGGGCCCATCGCCATAAGTGTCTGTGCATCTCCCCCTCCTCTCAGGCCCAGAGCTGGGACCAGCACCAAGAGACTGATGTCCATGCTGTTTCATAGATTAGTAGATTTCAAGGGACCATTGTGATCATCTCATCTGACCTCCTATAGAGAACAGGCCAGAGACCTGCCCCGAAACAATTCCTAGGGCAGATCTTTTAGAAAAACAGCCACTCTTGATTTAATCATGGTCAGCGATGGAGAATCCACCACAACCCTTGCTGCCTTCCCCAGGCCCCTCAGTTCTGCTGGCTGAAGACAGCCCTAAAGTCACAGGGGCCAGGGCGCAAAGTAGCGACAAAATATCCAGAGTAAATTGTGGAACTCCTCTGAATTCAAAGGGCTTTCAATGGAGTTAGAATTCTTCAAGGAAAAAGGGCCCTGTCCTTCCGTGAAAATCCAGCGGCTAAGGCAAGAGCAGAGCAGCTCGTAAAATCACCAAGAAGGGCTCTGAATTGAACTGGGTGAGAAATATTTTTCCTGTCTGGAGAGAATTTTTGAGATTTCATAAATTTTTTTCCTGAAATCTCAAAAAATTTCTCGAACCAAAAATGAGAAGAAAAAAAAAAATGGACTGGGTCAATTGAACCATTTCATTTAGATAATTCTGAAATGTTTTCTTTTGATTTTTTACCTTTTATAATTTCTTATACTATAAATTAACGTACATTTCAAAACAGAACTTTTCCACTTAGAAAATGAGCAAGTTTTTCTTTTCGATGAAACTTTTTCATTTAGAAAATGTTGAAACTGAACATTTTGACAATTTCAAAACTTTTTTCAAGATCTTTTCGAAGCGCGAAATTGTCAGATGTGACCCTTTCCCACAGTTTCCATTTCAATGAATTGGCATTTTCCGACAAAAACCTTTTTGTTGAAAAATTCCCAGCCAGCTCTGAGTCTTTTGCCACCTCCCTAAGCAGGATACCCATTTATTTTTTATCTGAGAACCATAAAGTTTCTTCCCACATGGAGATGATTCATGTCACCTGTTCTGGGACCACATGGTTCCGGGCTAGCTGTTGTAAGGTACTCACCACCATGAAACCTAAACACTGATATATTGGCCCATAGAAAATTAACTTGGAATTTGCCAAGATGACACCAGAGCTGTGCAAAATATTCACAGTAAAACATAAAACGGTCATGGTTCCAGATTTTTAGTCATGCATTCCTGAAAGGTAGCGAAAACCCTATGATATGTTGTGGAAAAGTCTATGAAATTTAGTTTTTAGCTAAAACAACGAGGAGTCCTTGTGGCACCTTAGAGACTAACAAATTTATTTGAGCATAAGCTTTTGTGGGCTAAAACCCACTTCATCAGATGCATGGAGTGGAACATACAGTAGGGAGGTATAAATACACAACATATGAAAAGATGGGAGTTGCCTTACCAAGGGGGGGGGGGGTCAGTGCTAACGATCCAATTCAATTAAGATGGAAGTGGGCTATTCTCAACAGTTGATAAGAAGGAAATCACTTTGGTAGTGCTAATGAGGCCAATGTAAACAAGACTGCCCATTTCAAACAGTTGACAAGAAGGTGTGAGTATCAGCAGGGGGAAATTAGTTTTTGTAGTGACCCATCGACTCCCAGTCTTTATTCAGGCCTAATTTGATGGTGTCCAGTTTGCAAATTAATTCCAGTTCTGCAGTTTCTCGTTGGAGTCTGTTTTTGAAGTTTTTTTGTTGAAGAATTGCCACTTTTCAGTCTGTTACTGAGTGACCAGGGAGACTGAAGTGTTCTCCTACTGGTTTTTGAATGTTATAATTCCTGATATCAGATTTGTGTCCACTTATTCTTTTGCGTAGAGACTGTCTGGTTTGGCCAATGTACATGGCAGAGGGGCATTGCTGGCACATGATGGCATATATCACATTGGTAGATGTGCAGGTGAACGAGCCCCTGATGGTGTGGCTGATGTGGTTAGGTCCTATGTTTTTCCATTCGCAAAGATGGATCGTTATTTAAAAAGATCTCAAAAATCTGTAAATTTCATTCAGCCAAAGATCCAACCTCACATGAAAACATGAGAAAATTAAAATCTTTCCTCAGTCACTTTGATGCAAAAAAGAGGCCATCCTGACAAAAATTGGAAAGGTCCCTTCTTCTTGTCACTTTGATGCAAAAACAAGCCAACTTGGCCAAAAAATTAGAGCTGGGTGAAATTTTCCAAATTTTGATCCTTTGACATTGAAATTTCAACAGGAAAAAAAAATCACCATATCCATATGACTTCTTGATTTAAACTGGTCTTGGCAAAAAAAATCTTGCAAAACAGCGACATTTCTGGGTTGCAAACTGATCCCCAACGAAACTGGGACTTTAAAATGACGTTTACTTATTGTGTGCATGAAACGTCACGCCAAAGTTGTGACCGTGTTTACGCCCGGCTGAGTCTGCAGGTTGTGGCAGAAGCATTTTGTGCGCCTGGAAGGGGGGTACACAACTGCATAACCACCAGTGCCGTGCGGAGACAGCAGGAGGTGAGCTCCTTATGACAGGGAAAGACTTTTTAAACCAATCCCTCTTGCATTGTGTAGGCGCTGTGCTGCTATTTCCAGCGTGCGGGCCACACACACGCGACAGTCAGAGGGGATGTTTTGTCTGGCATAAAGAGACTATTACAGAACAGCGAAGATGCAGCTTTCAAAAGCACCCGAGGACTAATGCTCCAGTTGCGTCTCACGGGAGGAAAATAAATAAAATCAAAAGACCTTTTGCCTCATTGATTTCTGACACTCATTCACAGGGCCTCTGGAATAATTCTCCTTGCCTGCAGTGCCACCTACTGGCAGGGCCTGCTTGGGGATGGATTAGATTTGGTTTGGATTTAGGTTGAGCGGCGGTGGTGAGATTTGGAAGGGAACAGGCCGTCTGTCCTGCCAGTGTCTGTTGTCCCAGCAGGCCTGGGTGTGGGGCAGGTGTGGGGGGCGCTCAGTCGGCAGAAGAGCTTCAGAAAGGTACACTCAGGGGGAGAAAAAAACAAACAATCCTATGGAGTCATTTTCTCCATTAGAAAAGCAGGTGTCTCTCTTCCCAAGGAAAGGGTGCAAGAAACAGCCACGAAAAATGACCTTCCTCCTGGGGCTGCAGGATGGGAGAGGTCCTTGTTGTTATTTTATCTGTGGGAGTGGCCCGATGTTCTAGCAAGAGGTTCATATAACCACCTACGGAAAGGCAGCATGACCCACTGGCCAGGGCAGTGGATTGGCAATTAGGACATCCAGGGTATAATCCTGGCTCTGCCACTGTCCTGCTGTGTGACATTAGTCATGTCCCTCCCTCTGCCCGTGACTCAGTTTCCCCCCCATTCATTGTCTGACCTGGTTATTCAGACTGTTTGCAAGCTCTTTGGGCCAGGGACTGTCCCTTACTATGTGTCTGTGCAACACGCAGCAGAGTAGGGCCCGGATCTTGGTTGGTGCTTCTAAGTGCTACCAGAGAATAAGGGTAAGGGAGGTAGCAAAGCTGAACAGCAGCAGTGGGTTTTCACAGCTGTCAAAATGAATCCACCTGTGACTTGCACTCCATCCAGCAAAGCCCCGCTTGGGAGCAAGTCTTTTGGGTCTGCCCCTTCGTATTTGATTCTAAAATATATTTCCGAGCTGGTGGATAAAGAAGAGACGTCCGTTTCTGGGGCTGATCCCTTAGACCAGTGTGAAGTTCAGCGTGAGAAGTTGGCACTGGGACATTCAGGCCGGCAAAGGTAGGGGGAGTCGGTGACACCTGTGCTCTGTTATTTTATTGCTGTTTGTGTTATAGGAGTGTCTGGTGGCGCTAAGCAAGATCCAGGCCCCATTGTGCTAGGCACTTGTGAGAGACAGTCCCTGCTTTGTCTCAGCCATCTAACTAGACAAGGTAGACAAAAGGTGGGAGGGGAAATGGCAGTTCAGAGAGGGAAAGTGACTTGACCAAGGTCACAGAGTAGGGCAGTGGCAGACATGGGAATAGAACTCTCCTGAGTCTCAGTCCAATGGCCCAGCCGCTCGGCCATGCTTCCTCTGCTGTCAGATTTTCCCCAGGCCAAATTCCTCAGCCCTTCGCTCCAAAGGTTTGGGGTGTGTTCGGCTCTGATCATCGCTGCGTTGAATTGTGGGGCACGCAGCATTTTCCTCGGTTTCCTGTGAGCGCTTCCCGTTGGCCGTGCAGCCCCCAGCTCAGGGAGGGGAGCACTCAACCATTTGGGACAGGACGCATCAGTCGCTCCTTCCATCTCAGGACTTCACCGCACGCTCCCAGCGTCCATTCATTGACCCTCTGGTCTCCACCTTCTGAATCCACCCAGAATCATGAATCCCTCCCACAGCCCCAGGCAATCCGAGACTCATGTAGGTGGAGCCATTTGCCTATGGCCATACGACAGGTCATGGGCAGAGCTCAGAATAAAACCCAGGAGTCCTGGCAGTGACAGAGAGAAGACGTCCTTCCCCCAGAGGATGATGGCTCTTGGCCCTGCTCCCAGGTAGACAGTAGGAGTCCCAGATAGAACTAACTGGCCCCTTGTTGAATCTCAAAGCTCATGATATGAACAAATGGTCCGTGAATCACCTCTGAACCCCTAGGACAGACCCCTCCAGGACAGGGTAGACCCACCTAAGGGAAGTTTGTCCTGCTTTAATTCCAGGCCTCAAACCAGATTCTCCTCTGACTTACACTAGTTTTTATGCCACCGGGATGCTACTGACATCAACGGAGTTCTTCCTGATTTAGGCCCAGATTCAGCAAAGCACTTTAGCATGTTCTTAGCGGGGCAGAGTAGTGTTCCGAGGTGGTAACGGAGAATCCTCATCCTAGATGGCCGGCTGGTGTGTCTAGCTCACATGCTCAGGGTCCAACTAATCACCAGATTTGGGGTCAGGAAGGTTTTTTCCGTCTTCCTCTCCAGCATGGTGTATGGATCGCTTGCTGGGGTTATCTGGGCGTGTCTCATCTAATCCATTCCCTGCCATCGCAGGGGCATTGGTGTTTTCTGTTCTATCCGTGGCACATTGTTTAGTCTCCTGAGGTTTGAAATGCTTTAGTCCAACTAAAGTCTTTGGGGTTAATATAGGAGTATTGGGTGAAACGTAATGGCCTGTGGTATACAGAAGATCAGATTGGATGATCTGATGGTTCCTTCTGGCTTATTAAACTCTATGAAACTTTACATATGTGCTTCAACTCCATCCATTTCAGTGGGACTTCAGTCCATGCTGAAATGTGTTGCTCAACAGGGATGGGCAGCAGCACATGTTTTCTTGGGTCTTCAGTACTGATGTAAATGATTCTGGAATGGGTTACCTAGGGAGGTGGTGGAATCTCCTTCTTTAGAGGTTTTTAAGGCCCGGCTTGACAAAGCCCTGGCTGGGATGATTTAGTTGGGGATTGGACCTGGTTTGAGCAGGGGGTTGGACTAGATGACCTCCTGAGGTCTCTTCCTACCCTGATATTCTATGATTCAGAGCCAGGCCTCTCCATTCTCCAGGAACGTCAACCTCCATCAGCGGGAAAATGTGCCTCAATGGCTCAGGCAAAATACACACATCAACTTGAAAGCTGGAGAGGTCACGAACAAGTTTTAATGTGTGCTTCGGGGTTGGCCAATCACGTTTGACGAGCCGATACTCAGCTACAGCTCTGCAACACACATGGCAGTCGTCTGGCACAAAGGGCTCAGGCGGCCACAGAGCAGTCCAAAGCAATGGAACGGGGGAAAGTACGAATGGACGAAAGGGGCAGTAAGAAAAACTTCCTATAGAAATCTGAGTTTCCTGGATGATTTAAGCTTGGTCAATAAAAAGGTATTAACTCATGCCCCTGCTCTTGCTACCAGACTATTCTGGTTGGTTGAGAGTTGCAATTCTTACAACCATTTGTTGTTATTACCCATTATTTCTCATGTATTTTGTGGTAGCTCCTAGACGCGCCAACTGAGCTCAGGGCCTGACTGTGCTTGGTGACGTACATACGACTGTCCCTGAGGCGAAGAGCTTACAAGATACGTAGCAAGGCAGCAAAAAGGAAGTCTCATTGAAGCCGGGAAGCCGGGAAGCTGCTCACAGGTGCACAGGTTGTCTATGAAAGGGTTGGTAAATGAACCCACATCTCCTGAATACCAGTCCAGGGCCTTCATCCCAAGGCCATCCTCTCTCACCAGGTGGTGCTGCAGAAGGGACACCAGGCCAGAAGTTCTAGAGAACGACGCGCCTCCACTCTGCCTTGGAATGACGCCGACACGCAGGGTCAGAGAGTAATTCAGTCTCAGTCACTCATTCAGTCCTTGGCCTCTCTGCTCTGACTGCCACCAAGAGAGCCAACTGATGCCAAGGTCACCTTCCTGCTAGGGAATGGACTGAAATCACCCAGCAGGAACTGAGAGACTCATAAGAAGGAGGTGCCATGAGATAAGAGGGAAGATCCTTTCATGGATTGAGAACTGGTTAAAAGACAGGGAACAAAGGGTAGGAATAAATGGTAAATTTTCAGAATGGAGAGGGGTAACTAGTGGTGTTCCCCAAGGGTCAGTCCTAGGACCAGTCCTATTCAACGTATTCATAAATGATCTGGAGAAAGGGGTAAACAGTGAGGTGGCAAAGTTTGCAGATGATACTAAACTGCTCAAGATAGTTAAGACCAAAGCAGACCGTGAAGAACTTCAGAAAGATCTCGCAAAACTAAGTGATTGGGCAACAAAATGGCAAATGAAATTTAATGTGGATAAATGTAAAGTAATGCACATTGAAAAAAATAACCCCAACTATACATACAATATGATGGGGGCTAATTTAGCTACAACGAATCAGGAAAGAGATCTTGGAGTCATCGTGGATAGTTCTCTGAAGACGTCCACGCAGTGTGCAGTGGCAGTAAAAAAAGCAAACAGGATGTTAGGAATCATTCAAAAAGGGATAGAGAATAAGACGGAGAATATCTTATTGCCCTTATATAAATCCATGATACGCCCACATCTTGAATACTGTGTACAGATGTGGTCTCCTCATCTCAAAAAAGATATACTGGCATTAGAAAAAGTTCAGAAAAGGGCAACTAAAAAAATTAGGGGTTTGGAACGGGTCCGATATGAGGAGAGATTAAAGAGGCTAGGACTTTTCAGCTTGGAAAAGAGGAGACTAAGAGGGGATATGATAGAGGTCTATAAAATCATGAGTGGTGTGGAGAAAGTGAATAAGGAAAAGTTATTTACTTGTTCCCATAATATAAGAACTAGGGGCCACCAAATGAAATTATTGGGCAGCAGGTTTAAAACAAATAAAAGGAAGTTCTTCTTCACACAGCGCATAGTCAACCTGTGGAACTCCTTGCCTGAGGAGGTTGTGAAGGCTAGGACTATAACAGCGTTTAAAAGAGAACTAGACAAATTCATGGAGGTTAAGTCCATTAATGGCTATTAGCCACGATGGGTAAGGAATGGTGTCCCTAGCCTCTGTTTGTCAGAGGGTGGAGATGGACGGCAGGAGAGAGATCACTTGATCATTACCTGTTAGGTTCACTCCCTCTGGGGCACCTGGCATTGGCCACTGTCGGTAGACAGGATACTGGGCTGGATGGACCTTTGGTCTGACCCAGTACAGCTGTTCTTATGTTCTTATGCCATATCCACTGGCCAGCTGCTGGGCCATCAGATTCCTTAGTATATGTCTACACTGCAATAAGAGACCCACAGCTGGCCTGGGTCAGCTGAGTCGGTCTGTGGGGCTATGAAATTGCGGTGTAGACGTTTGGGCTCAGGCTGGAGCCCGGGCTCTGAAACCCCACAAGGGGGAGGGTCACGGAGCCCGGGCTCCAGCCTGAAACTGAATATCTACACTGCACTTTTATAGCCCTGCAGCCCAGGTCTCGTGAGTCCAAATCAGCTGACCTGGGCCGGCTGCGGGTCCTTTATCACAGTGTAGACATAACCCTTAATGCCATGAGTTACTGTGCTCCACTGTCCCCACGCTGCCACAGCTGTCTGTGTGTCAGACTCTTTCCCTAGGGCCTCGCTGTCACAGCCTAATGTTTCCTTGGGGTTGTCTTAATCCTCCTTTTCTACTGCGGGGAGGGGAAGGAAGAGGGAAAGAAAAAAGGGAGCAGGACAGAACCAAAATGTTTGGGTTGTGATTTGAATCAAGATGAAAGTTTCCCCTTTTCAAATCACTTTGTCGGAAAAAAATCATAAGGTTTCGGGAACAATTTTGAATGCAATCAATAATTTTTTGTTCGGAATTCTCTTTTATCCACCACCCTTGTCCTCCCCATCAGGAATTTCTTCCTGATAATTCAGCAGAAATGTTCCCTGGTTCAGTTGTATCCCAACATGCTCCAAGTTACACCAAACCGAAGAACTCCTCCCTCTTTTCCTTCCTCTTTTCCCTTTTGTTTTCACAGCCTGTCCCCTGTGCATCCCCTCTTTTCAGCCATCACTAAGCCAAGCTGCACGGATTGAGCTCCTTTTAGTCTTTCCTCGCAAAGTCAATCCTCTCCATCTCTCAGATCACGCTGGTTGCTTGTCTCTCCTACAGTTTCTAGCAACATGGTCCCCTGAAATAAGCACAACCTAGCTAGCTGTTTCTCTGTGGCACAACCAATGAGCCTGCTCAGCTGTTAACCATGGAGTTGGTGCGTCGAGCCCATCCAGGGAGAAGTCTGGCTTTAATTTGAGACTAACCTAGGGGTGTGGTGGAGGCATCATCTCTTGAGGTCTTTCAGCCAAGACTGGATTTCTCTTGCAATGCTGCAGCTCAGACAGAGGCACTGGCTCGATGCAGGCAGCCCTGGGAGGGATCTCGGGTCTGTGCCACGCAGGAGGTCAAACTAGATGATCAGAATTGTCCCATCTGGCCGTAACATTTATGAACGATATTTAAAAGTTGGGTTTCAGACTAATAGCCGTGTTAGTCTGTATCTGCAAAAAGGAATAGGAGTACTTGTGGCACCTTAGAGACACAAAAGGCTTTTGTAACTCTAGTGCCATCCTCTCATTAAACCCAAATTCGGCTTCTAGACAAGTCCACCTGCCACCCTGACCCTGTAATCTCCAGCAGTGTCTTCTATTACCCTTGTGGGTCAGGCTACTTCGTCACACTGAAGTGAGCTACTTGAAGGGGCTTCGTCACACTGAAGTGAGCCCAGCCTTGAAGGGGTCGTCTCAGGGCAGAGACCTCCCCTTGCAGACCAGTCCAGAAAACCTACAGTAGATGGCACCAGTAGAGCTGGTCAGAGCGTTTGAAGTGTAGGTGTCACGGAGTGTGGGGGAGTCCGGGCCCTGCACCCCTGGGGTTCCTGCGATTCATCATAACTCTCAGCCAGCCAGTAAAACAGAAGGTTTATTGAGACGACAGGAACACAGTCCAAAACAGGTCTTGCCAGCACAGACAACAGGATCCCCTTTAAGTAGGTCTATTTGGGGCCCCAGGGAGGCCCCGGCCTCGCTGGGAAGCCTAGGCCCCCTCAGTTTCCCTCTTCATTCCTATCCAGCTTCCAAGAACTGAAAAACCTCTTCCAGGCGTCTCCTTTCTCCCTTCCCCCACGGCTCCTCCCCCGGCTTTGTCCTGTGTCCAGGTTCCCAGTCAAAGGTGTTACCTGGTCTGCAACTCCCCTCTTGGTTCTCATGTTACATGCTCAGGTATCTCCCTTCCCCCATGCAGACAGTCCCGGCCAAGCCCCCCTGCAGCTTTCCCCCTCAGTATCCACATAACACCACAAAACATTCCCACTTCGTCACA
>QXTE01000268.1:1167348-1352261 GCA_003942145.1 Platysternon megacephalum
TCCTTTCCAATTTAACCAGTAATTCTTCATGCGGTACCGTATCGAACGCCTTACTGAAATCAAGATATATCAGATCCACCGCATTTCCCTTGTCTAAAAAATCTGTTACTTTCTCAAAGAAGGAGATCAGGTTGGTTTGGCACGATCTACCTTTCGTAAAACCATGTTGTAATTTGTCCCAATTGCCATTGACCTCAAGGTCCGTAACTACTCTCTCCTTCAATATTTTTTCCATGACTTTGCACACTACAGATGTTAAACTAACAGGCCTGTAGTTACCCGGGTCACTTTTTTTCCCCTTCTTGAATATAGGAACTACATTAGCTAATCTCCAGTCAAACGGTACAACTCCCAAGTTTAGGGATGATTTAAAGACTTCAAGTTGCACAGAATCCTCCAGCAAGCGACCCCTGCCCCATGCTTCAGAGGAAGGCGAAAAACTTCCAGGGCCTCTGCCAGTCTATCCTGGAGGAAAATTCCTTCCCGACCCCAAATATGGCGATCAGCTGAACCCTGAGCATGCGGGCAAGACTCTCCAGCCAGACACTTAGGAAAAAGACTTTTAATATCCCATCATTGACCCTTTCACAGTAAAGAGACTGCACGACAGTACTTGGTATGAGGTGAATTGAAAAATACTATTTCTTTTGTTTATCATTTTTACAGTACAAATATTTGTAATAAAAATAATAATATAAAGTGAGCACTGTACACTCTGCATTCTGTGTTGTAATTGAAATCAATATATTTGAAAATGTAGGAAAATATCCAAAAATATTTAATAAATTGTTTAACAGTGCGATTAAAACTGTGATTAATTGCCATTAATTTTTTTAATTGTGATTAATTTTTTTGAGTTCATCGTGTGAGTTAACTGCGATTAATTGACAGCTCTACACAATGCCACTATATAAATCCATGATACACCCACACCTGAAATACTGCGTGCAGATCTGGCCAAATAAGATATATTAGAAATGGACAAGGTACAGAGCAGGGCAACAAAAATGATTAGGGGTTTGGAACAGCTTCCATATGAGGAGAGATTAATAATACTGGGACGTTTCAGCTTGGAAAAGAGATGACTAAGGGGGGATATGATAAAGGTCTATAAAATTGTGATTGTAGTGGAAAAAGTAAATAAGGAAGTGTTATTTACTCCTTCACATAACACAAGAACTAGGGGTCACCAAATGAAATTAATAGGCAGCAGGTTTAAAACAAAAAAAAGGAACTTTTTCTTCACACAACGCACAGTCAACCTGTGGAACTGGTGCCAGTGGAGGCCAAAAAAGAGGTATTCATAAAAGAAGTAGATAAGTTCATGGAGGATAGGTCCATCAAAGAGCTATTAGCCAAGGCGGTCAGGGATACAACTCCATGCTCTGGTGTCTCTAAACNGAACTGGTGCCAGTGGATGTTATGGAGGCCAAAAAGAGGCATTCATAAAAGAAGTAGATAAGTTCATGGAGGATAGGTCCATCAAAGAGCTATTAGCCAAGGCGGTCAGGGATACAACTCCATGCTCTGGTGTCTCTAAACCTCTGTTTGCCAGAAGCTGGGAATGGGCAACAGGGGATGATCATCCGATGATTACCTGTTCTGTTCATTCGCTCTGGAGCACCTTTCATTGGTAGACAGGATACTGGGCTAGATGGACCTTTGGTCTGACCCAGTGTGGCCATTCTCATGTTCTAGTTTACCTCACTGGGTCACAGTAGCACTTGACATACCAGCTCCTAAGCCCCCTCACCCCATCTGACAGGAAGCGGACATCTTTACAACACAGCTTACAGCAAACAACAATCCCAGATCCCAAAGGTACGTATAGCCTGTGGGGGAGAGGGACAGGGAGAGAGCTTGCAACTGGATGGCAGAGATTAGAAGGAGAATTCTTGTCTGCCACAAGAGACACAAGCCGGGTAAGAAAGAGGGAGCCGGCTGGGCAGCTGGGCAGGGGAGCGGGCAGGGAATGTGCACAAGTGCTCAACTGTAGAAGAACAGAATTTTCTAGCTGCTGGCACCTGCGATGAGCATTGCAAGGGGAAGAGGTTTTGGGCCCCAGATTCTTTGTACATGCTCCCACCTCCTTCTGTAACAGAACGCACTAGCAAATAAAAGCTACTGGGGCAGGGGGATGGGGGTGAGGAATCACTTTCCCAGAAACGTTGTTTATTCCAGAGAGATCAGAATTTTGGGACTACCCAGAACACTAGACACACGGTGCGTGTGGACAGCCAGCATAGCTTAAACCTCTACACTGGGTTTGGTTTAATAAGGACCTAGTATGAATGAAACCACTGGGATGGTTTCCTTTTTAGATTTAAACATTTCCCCTGCAGCCAGGGTTGTGGGCCCACATTCACCATCCTTGGGCTGGTGCATGGAGACCAGGCAGTGAAAAGTGATTAGAAATAGGAAGTGAAACTGATCAGCTGATAATGACTTAGTGGAGAGCAGCCAATGAAAGTGATTGTGTGTGTGTGTGTGTGGGGCGGGGGGGAGTTGTTTTGTTGTGCTGTGGGTAACAGTTTCAGAAACATCCAAGTGACTTAGGAGCCTATTCTCAGGGCTAGTCTTTGAAAAAGAGGCTTTTGAAAACTTTACCCTGGATATTTATCCTTCTCCCCAACAATCTGTCTTCTCAGACCCGCGCAGGCAGACCTCATGCCTGCCCTGAGCCCCACTGATTTCAAGATGGCCCTACAGGGACCTTACTGCAGGATGAGGGCCTTAGACTGTAAACTCTTTGGAACAAGGACTGTATGTGCGTGGGCAGCACTTGCTAGAATGCCCAGACCAATAACTACCCAAGCTGAGCAAAATGGCAGCTAGCCAACAGAATCAGGGAGTGATGGGGATACATAGTGTGTGTCTCTGTTCATTTTGTACCTGCCAGCCAGATCATGTGGTAAAGGACCCATCGGAAACAGTCTGAGGTCCTAGCATAGATAATATTAACATTAAAGGTTGGGATAAAGGGATTAAGAATCAGACTTGACAGGCAGCAGCTCTGAGAGCCGACCCAGAGCCTCTCCCCCAGCTCAAGCTTATCTCAGCCCCAAGTTGCTCTTTGCAAACTGGCATAAGAAAGTGTCTCTCTCAGCAGATGCGGTCGCAGACTGTGACGCGGAGCAGCAAACACACAGCGGGGGACCAGGAAGTTATTATTTCAATTAATTGTGTACAGAGCTAAACGGATGCAAAATAGAGACTCAGCACCAATGATTCAAATCAGCCGATTCCAGCCACCGCTATGACTGCAGTTGCAGAGTGAAGGCGGTACCCACTCAGCCAAGCCGGCACCTGCCCTGGGGTTCCCGGGTCCTTCGCCACCATTTGTAGCAACTCCATAAGCAGGGCCCTTGGATGTCAGTGCGGATGTTGCCGGCATTTCCATCATGCAGTTCAGAAGAACATACAGCACCGTGCTGCTCACTCTGGATCCTATCCCTACCCTCCAGCGTATCTACCTCTCCCCCCAGCTTAGTGTCATCCGCGAACTTGCTGAAGGTGCAATCCATCCCATCATCCAGATCGTTAATGAAGATGTTGAACAAAACCAGCCCCCGGACAGACCCCTCAGGCACTCTGCTTGATACCGGCTGCCAACTAGACATGGAGCCATTGATCACTCCCTGCTGAGCCCGATGATCTAGCCAGCTTTCTATCCACCTCATAGTCCATTCATCCAGCCCATACTTCTT
This sequence comes from Platysternon megacephalum, assembly GCA_003942145.1. Taxonomy (NCBI): domain Eukaryota; kingdom Metazoa; phylum Chordata; order Testudines; family Platysternidae; genus Platysternon; species Platysternon megacephalum. The sequence goes on from QXTE01000268.1 coordinate 1,171,056, forward strand.
CAACTTGCTGGCAAGAATACTGTGGGAGATCGTATCAAAAGCTATATATAGACGCCTGCTTAGACAGCTTGTTTCTATATTGCTGTTATCTTAGATTCATGCACAGGTTGGGTCAGTAAGGAGACAAAGTCCATCAGCAAGACAGACTAAGTCTGTTTACAAACCAGTGTAATTAAATTAGTAACAGATTTATTTGGGCAGAAGCTTTCGTGGGTAAAAAAACCCACTTCTTCAGATGCATGCGTGGGTTTTTTACCCACGAAAGCGTCTGCCCAAATAAATCTGTTAGTCTTTAAGGTGCCACTGGACTCCTCGTTGTTTTTGTGGATACAGACTAACACGGTTACCCCTCCGATACTTGTAATTAAATTGGTACAAAACCCGAGTCTAGACTACCGTGTGTTCCATCTTTGTACAGTGCCTACCACAACGTTATCAGAATATACTACTGCTAAGTACAACACTGAACACAATGGGCCCCAATCTCATTGCCATGCACATGTATCATCATAACACCACCATTTCAAAGTTAACAGCTTCTGAAACGAGGCTTTGATCTCTTCCATTTTGATCCTGGGCCCCGCAGGTCAGGTCTGTTTCTCTCCTACTTACTTCTCCTTTGTTAGAGTGGCAAAGAAAACTCTGGTGAACCCCTCTCTTTCTAAAGTGTGGTCACTCAGAACCCCCCTGCCTGATGGGCTTCGACTTGAGTAGGAGAATTCCACCCCAGCCCCATATCTAACCTACCAATTTCCAGGCAGATTTTCAAGGAGGAGCCAAAACCGAGAAAAATAGTGGGAACTGAGGACTACTAGGCAAGGCAAGGCTGCCCTCCCAGAGGTTTCCTGGCATTTTTCCTCTCAAGAAAAATAGTGGGATGGGGGCGAGTGGGATCTCAAAACTGACACATCCCTAGAGACCTGCTCAGATCCTGAGGCATCTGTATATGCCCTCTGCCCCCACTCCTCCCGCCCCGGTGCGGGCTGAAATCTGATCTTGTTTACCCCAGCGTAGGGAAGAAGTAATTTCATTGACTTCAATGGGTGGAGAAAAGCATAAGTGAAGGCAACGTTTGTCCCTCAGTGAGTTGTCTTCCACTCTTGTCTCCCACTTCCACGCAGGTCCTGAGCCCCCCCCCCAGTTCTCCCTGGGCCCAATTGTGGGTTCTTTCCTCACCTAGACCTGATCCTGTGAGGTGCTCAGCACCTTCAGCTCTCCCTGGGCCAAATCCTGAGCTCTTTCCTAACTCCAGCCTAATCCAAAGCCCATGGAACTCAATGGATGTCTTAACTGACCTCAGTGGACTCTGGATCGGGTGCTGAGTTCTCACTCCATGGGGTTTCTCCCTGAGTAAGGAAGGAGCAAGTTAATACATTAACAATACCTAACTCTTACGAAGCACTTTTCAGCCATAGCTCTCAAAGCCCCTTACAAAGGAGGTCAGCATCACGAGCCCCATTTCACAGATGGGGAAACTGAGGCACGGAGAAGGGAAAGTGGCTTACTCAAGGTCACCCAGCAGCCGAGCTGGGAATAAAACCCAGGTTTAGCAAGGTTCCAACCTGGTGCTCTCTCCCCTAGCCCACGCTGCTTGGCACCCTCAGGATTTAGCCCACTTTGGCACCCAGGAAGCGCTCAGCACATGCTTGACACCAGGCAGGACCCAGCTCCTGGGCTCAAGGAAACACCGAGGCGATGCGGACGTGCTTTCTGGCTCTCTGCACTCGAGGAGCTTTTCGTGCGCCCCGCACCACTATGCAGGTCTGGCAGCACGACAGGCCCATCTCCCGGCGCTTGGGGCCGGTGACGAGCGCGATATTTTTCTCAAGCTGCTTGTTTTGATGACGAACCGAAAAAGACGTTTAAAAACCAAAACACAAGCATGAATCAAGACAAGGGGCCGCTCCTTTGCAAAGCGGCTTGTGGAGACATAGAATCATAGAATATCAGGGTTGGAAGGGACCTCAGGAGGTATCTAGGCCAACCCCCTGCTCAAAGCAGGACCAATTCCCAACTAAATCATCCCAGCCAGGGCTTTGTCAAGCCTGACCTTAAAAACCTCTAAGGATGGAGATACCACCACCTCCCTAGGGAACCCATTTCAGTGCTTCACCACCCTCCTAGTGAAACAGTGTTTCCTAATATCCAACCTAAACCTCCCCCACTGCAACTTGAGACCATTACTCCTGCTCAACTGGCTCTTAAACACGGCTGGCCAGAGACAGGGAACGCCGAGTGTCAGCTGGCACAACATGCCAGCCAGTCCGAACTGCTTGCTCAGTCAGCCCCAGCCTCCAGAACTGGGTGAGAAGCTCGTTGCCTTCATGGGAGGTCGATTATCTCACATCTGTCTACCGTGGGGAGAGACACCTTCCTCAGAAGCAGCTGGCGTCCACCACAGTCAGAGACAAGACAGCAGACTAGAAGGACCACGGGTCTGATCCACTCTGGCCATTCCTCTGTTCCACAGCTCTCTGGATTCAGGGCGCAATCAAAGGCTCCCCTCACTTTTCTGCCAAGCGTTCATGGAACGCCGTTCCCCTACCCTGCTCAGTGCCCTCTCTTGCCCCGCAGACCCCCAGGAGAGGAGCCGTGGCAGTGCGAGGCGCCTGCAGCTTCCCCTGCCCCCTCCAGGCAGTGCCATGCAGCAAGCGGGCAGCGTTGCTGGGGAGGAGCGTGGCAAAGGCAGCACACTACGCTCCCGGAGATGGGGAGCACCCACCCCTCCTTCTCTAGAGACCCCCTTCCCCGCCTGCAGGGACAGACCCTCTGATGGGTGCTGATTGTTTGTTCTAGAGGGGGCCCCGCTCAACCCTCCCGCTCGGTGGCAGACTGGAGGGGCCTGTCCCAGAGCAGTCAGTCCTCTGGCGCCTCCTCCTGGCCAGAGATGGCCCCCGAGTCACTGTCGCTGCTGAACAAACCTCATGAGGTTTGGAGGTTAGTCCCTCCCTCCCCAAATACCAATGGGCAGCCAGGACTTATCTAAACTTCAGCCATCTCCAGAATCATCTCCGAGGAAGGACCTTCCCTTTGAGGTTCCCAGCCCCACTCCATCCCCTGGCCAGGACTAGGTTTAAATGGGTGTGAACGACATGGTGACACACCCACTGATGCCAGTCTTGGCTTTAACAACCCCCACCATGTCTTAGCATTTCCCATAGGGCAGGGGCAGCACAACCCTCCCCCAAACACACACACACACCAAACATATTAATCATCAGCCCAACATTCTCCAGCATCCTCAAAAAGCTTGTGGTGAAGGGTACAAGGGTAAAGTTTATGCCCTCAGTAACGTAGCCGAGCCCCAGCTGGTGAGACCTACCGCAGCTCTTCCAGAGACGACCTGACTGAAGATGGGCAAGGGAAGAAATCCGCCTCTATTGGACACTGAGCGAGGCTCCCAGATACCATGGTGGGGATTCAGTATTGAAGTGTAGACAGGATGAGATTAGATTCCTTTGTTAAGTGCCCAGATACTGGAGCGGGCCGAATTTTTCCAGATTTCTGTTGGAAAATGCCATTTTCGATGAAATCAAAAGGTATGGTGGGAACTATTGATTTTCAGCCAAAAAAAAGATCAAAACAACCCATTTTGTTTCTACTTTGCCATTTTGACTTTTGTTATATTAGAAACTATCATATACGACTCAATCAAGTCACAAAATGTTGTTTCAAGTTTCCAAAAGAAAATTCCAGAATTTTTGTTTCTTGGGAAATTTCAAATTTCCCTTCTGGAACGGAAAAAGAAAAAAGAAAAGAAAAATGCCAGAATTTCCCATGGAACAGAAATTCTGCGTTCTGACCAGCTCCCCTAGAGTATGTTGACACAGCATTTTGGAGTGAGCGGGAGTGAGGCCCCCCCCACCCCCGGCCTGGGTTGACAGACTTGGAGTAGTGAGGCCTCGAACTAGCACTCTATAAATAGCTGTGTAGACAGTGCTTTGAAGTTGTGGCTCAGGCTGGACTTTGGGCTCTGAAGTCTAGGGAGTGGGGCTCGGAAGCCTAGATACCACGGTGACAGGCACTTTCAAGACAGAGCAGATTAGGTATTCCTCAAACTGGTTTCCGACCTGACCCAACCCAATTCCTCTTCAATAACCAGTGTCTTCAAAGAAATTCTCTGCACCTTCTCTTCCTAGTAGCCGGAAGAGAGAAAATCCTGGAGCAGACACACAACTATTCCTCCCTGGAGAAGATTCCCTCTGGGCAAATGAACTTCAGCTGGTTCCTAGAGCAGATGGCCTCCTCCTTTCTCTCTCTGAAGAAGCCCTAATGACACCTTGTCCACAAGCTTAATGCGTTTTAAACTATCTCCATGCCTGGCCACATACTTGGGCTGTCCCCTAAGGACTGCTAAAAAGTCACAAGCAGGAAGAAGATGGAGGCTTAAATAACGGTGCCTGGGCTCCCACCCCTACGGAGGGGAAGGGGCTCTGTACACTCAGTGTTACCTTTCACACGCCAGCCCGGGGCTCCCGTCGGAGCGAGCCGGCGATGAAAGGAGCGCAGGGACACCAGTCTGGGTTTGAACTTTTCACCATTTTTTTTTTCCTGGAGGGGGAATTTTTCTTGTGGTCTCAAAAAGCCCTTCAGGAAATGATTTAGGAGCAGAGAGGATCAGTCGGCTAATAGGCTACAGCTGAAGCAACGCTTGTTTACAGTTCTGTCACTGAAATCGCTTCCCTCTTGTTCGTGTACGCTCTCTCGAGCGCGCGCGCGCACACACACACACACACACACACACACACAGTTTGTCACCATACGGACAGCAAGCTAAACGGGCCTCGAAAGGGAATCCAGATAACTCAACATCTCAGAGAGCCTTGGGAGGGAAGCTCATGCCAGATGGGTCCCCCCACCCCAAAGGTTGTTGATAAACAAAACAGCATACCCACCCCAAAAGATACACTCCCTGGATGAATGTCTCCTTTGACTCCTAGGAGGCCCTCCTGGGTGACCCTACAATAACAAAGCAGTGTTTGCTGCCAGGCATTCAAGAGGGTTCCCCTATTAACGAACGTTGGGCAGAGCTGGCTAGGCTGTTCTTGGAGGGTTGTTCAGAACAGAGCAGTTCATGAGACACCCCCCACTACAACGAAGCAGCGTGAGCTCTCGGATCCTAAAGCGGCAAGCCAACCGCCTTGGGGTAACCCTACAATAACAATGCTCTACACTTGCCTAACACCTTTGGTCTGGGGAGCTGGGCGTGTTTGACAAGGGTTATTGGGCAGCCCTGCACCCGCCCTGCGCTATGGGTTATGATCCCCATTTCACTGCTGAAAAAACAGAGGCGCAGAGAAGGGAAGTGATGGGCCAAGGTCACCCAGCACATCGGAGACCTGACTCCCAGTGTTTGCCTTAATTCCACGACCATCCTGCCTCTCCCTGGTGAGCGTTTCATTTCCCGGCTCCCGCAGCTGAGAAAAATTCATTGTTTTATCAATGAAGGGAAAGGGCTTCACGTCACCCTACCCCAGCTCTCTCCTTTTCCCTGGGGGGAAGGATGGTGCCATGGCACAGAGCTCAGAGTCAGGAGATCGAGGGGTTTGCTCTCAGCCCTGTCCCAGGCTTCCCGGGTGTCACTTAACTGCTTCGTGACTCAGTTTCCCCTTCTGTGAAAGGGGGATAAATCCACTGACGTTTGTGAGGCGCCTGTGGTGAGCATCTAAGAAAGGCCACAAAATACAACTAGTTAATGGTGAGGAAGCGGGTCCCAGAGTCATGCAGACCAGCAAATTCACTTCCATTTGACAGCCGCTGCTTCCCAGCTGCCCCGTGCAAGCAGCGGATTCTGATGCAACCAATGCCTCTTGAAGCTCTGGAAGTGTGACCCACCGGCCAGCATGTGGGACACCGGATCCACCCANCTGGCCACCGCGGTGCAAGGAATTAGCATCTCTGGGACTTTGCTGGGAGCGACAGAAGGGTGTGACATTGGCAACGGCTGGAGGGCTGCCCCTGCTGGGGCGAGGTTGTAAAGCATTGCTTCTTGGGGTGAGAAAAGGGGGATCCTGTCACCCTCTGGCCACGGCCAGGAAAGGGGGCTTGGATCCGGATTCACAGCATTGCAACACCTCACTTTTAGGTCCCTAGGAAGTCCCAGGAACACACTGAGATCCCCAAAGCTGCCTAGACAATGAATGGGGAGAGATGGGCGCCTAAGAATGGGATCCACAGAAGCCAGCACGCCAGGTGTGTGTGGGAGCCTAAGCTAGCCAAGGGAAGATGCTGACAGCAGGTGTGCGCGCTAGGCCCTGCCCCTCCCTCAGAGATCGGTGCCCAAGTGTGGGGAGCCACTGCCCACCTAGAGGATTGGGTCCCAGTCAGCGTGGCGGCATTCACCTTACGGGTAGCCCAGTGGTTAGAGGACTCGCCTGGGATGCGGGAGACCCAGGTTCAATTTCCCCCTCAGGCTGAGGGTTTCCCATGGCCTGGCTGAGTTCCCTGACCACAGGCATTCTGATGCAACCAATGCCTCTTGAAGCTCTGGAAGTGTAACCCACCGGCCAGCATGTAGGACACCGGATCCACTCAGGAGGTGACCCACATAACAGCCCCCAGCTCCCTGAGACTGTAAGGTCTTTGGGGCAGAGACCGCCTTTGAGTTTTGTGTGTACGCCACGCCGAGAACCATGGGATGCTCCGGACATGACTGCAATACGATCACAGGGCTTCATGTGATCAGGTGATCAGGCCACCATGACCAAGGGGACCCAATCCGGTAGGCATGAGCAGAGGCCACCTACCCGGTCATGCCCTACATGGCTGAATGCCCATCTCTGGTTGGTGAATCGCTCTGGGGCTCAGACAGGAGACAGGTGTCCGGACACCTGCAGGGAGGCAGCAGTGCCCATGCTCAGAGGCGGACACTTAGGCGGTGCGAGAGTTTAGGTGCCTACTGGGTTTTGTGGCTCGCAAGTGGAGCCTAGAACTAGGGGCCTTAGGTACCTAAACACAGACTTAGGTGCCGATGTGAGTCCAGGCCTTACTGCTGCTAGACGTGGGAGGTCTCCTCTAGCTGGAGTGGCAAATGCCTGGGTTTTCAGGCCAGGAGTCTAGTCTCACTCCCACAGGGGTGCTTCGTAGTGACCATGCAAGGCTGCCCTGGCTGTTCCATACATGCAACCACTAGAACAGATCTGTACTGGAGTGAGCCCCAAAATGTTAGCACCATCTTAGGGGTTTATACTGCCACCCATCTGTGATGGTTCTCGAGGTACCCCGGACTGAGAGTCACTGTTACCCCCCCGTCTCTAGAGAGAGGGAGTCTTGCCTGTGCTTGGCTGGGCATTCAAGCGCTCTTCTCTGGGATACACCAGCCATCTCTGGTGTATCCCAGAGATGCGTCTGACGAAGTGGGTATTCACCCACGAAAGCTTATGCTCCAATACATCTGTTAGTCTTAAAGGTGCCACAGGACTCTCTGTTGCTTTTTACAGATCCAGACAAACACGGCTACCCCTCTGATACTTGACACCAGCCATCTCTGTGCCTTGCAGGTTAACAAGAGATGCACCCCAGTCCCCTGGAAGCATTGCCCTGTGATATTCAGCCCCCGACACTGGCTACTCACAGACATCCCAGATCCTCTGCTCCCAAAGGAACAGTGTACCCCAGTTTTACCTTCAATCACCGCTCCTGTATAGCGCATGTATAATAAAACAAAAGATTTAGTTGACAAAGGATAGAGATTCCACCAGAAACAAGGGAGTGTGGTGGAAACAAATGTTACAATATAAAACAAAATAATAAACCGTGAACTAGGGCCTGCATTTATTAAGAGTTACCTTTCCTATCTAATAAAGAGGGTCTCCCACAAAGTTCAGTCTGTTGCAGAACTGGCTGGCTTCCCAGGAACCAGGATCCAATCTTACATGACACACTCCTGCTCCACAAGAAGTCTCCTCAGTGAATGAATGTGAAGTGTCTTTCCCCACCCTGGGATGTACTGAATCAGTCTTTTGGCTTTATTCACCAACGGGGCAAGCCCCCTGTCTGCTGTAATGTTCCCTTTAGCCTTCAAAGGGTTCCCATTGTTTCCAGTTGTCTTGGATGACTTTCCACTGACTGTTCTGGGATGGGGCAAGAGTAGACAATGGAGCTGTGCATTACATCACCAGCGGACCAGGGAGGGGAGACATATCCCTTCTGCCTGAATGGACGATTCCCTGGTCACTATTTTTTATTCCAAGACCATAAGGTCTAGTTTTCAATATAGTTACATTATTCCTTAACTATTACCCTATGAGCACATCCTACAATGATGATGAGTGTTGATAAGTTCTAAGCTTTCAGTGGCGATTTCACATGCTACCCTTCATTGATAAATATCATGAAATGGTGAATATCATGAAATCAGATCTGAGACAGGAGTTGCTTTAAAAGAATGATGAATACTTTGTCCATTGGCATCAATGGGCCTTTGTGTCACACTGGCACTGTGGTATCTAAACAGAAGATTGTCCAAGGTGTCACAGCCGGTCAGAGCTCAAAAGAGAATCCAGGACTCCTGACTCCTTGGCTTACAGATTCATTGATTGCAAGGCCAGAAGGGACCATTGTGACCATCTAGTCTGACCTCCTGTTGAACACAGGCCAGAAACCTTCCCCCCCCCAGCATCCCCCCCCAATAATTCCTAGAGCAGATCTTTTAGAAAAAAATCCAATCCTTAATTTAAAAATGGTCAGTGATGGAGAATCCACCATAACCCCTGGTAAATTTTTCAAATGGTTAATTGTGATCACTCTTAAAAAACTTACACCTTATTTCCATCCTGAATTTGTCTAGCTTCAACTTCCAGCCGTTGGATCATGTTAGACTGTTCTCTGCTAGACTGAAGAGCCCATGATTAAATACTTGTTCCCCATGTAGGTACTTATAGACTATTCAAGTCACCCCTTAACCCTTTTGTTAAGCGAAGTAGAATGAGCTCCTTGGGACTACTAGCACTGTAAGACACATTTTCCAGTCCTTACGGCATTCTCGTGGCTCTTCTCTGAACTTTGTCCAATTTCTCAACATCCTTCTTGAACTGTGGGCACCAGAACTGGACACAGGATTCCAGCAGTGGTTGAACCCGTGCCAAATACAGATGTAAAATAACCTCTCTGCTCCTACTCGAGATTCCCCTGTTGATGCATCCCAGGATCACATTAGCCCTTTTGGCCACAGCGTCGCACTGGGAGCTCATGTTCCGCTGATTATCAACCCCCACCCCCAAATCTTTTTCAGAGTCCCTGCTTCCCAGGGTAGAGTCCCCCATCCTGCAAGTAGGGCTGACATTCCTTGTTCCTAGATGTACACATTTACATTTAGCCATATTAAAACACATCTTGTTTACTTACACCCAGTTTACCAAGCAATCCAGATCACTCTGTATCAGCCACCTGTCCTCTTCATTATTAACAAATCCCCTAATTTGTGTGTCATTTGCAAACTTTCCCAGTGACGATTTTATGTTTTCTCCAGGGTCACTGATATCAATGTTAAATAAAGGTCCAAGAACTGATCCCTGCAGGACACCACTAGAAACATACCTGTTCCATGATGCCCTGTTTTACAGCTACATTTTGAGACCTGTCAGTTAGCCAGTTTTTAATCCATGTAATGTGGGCCATGTTAATTTGATATCAAAATGTCATGTGGTACCATTGAGTCAAACACCTTAGTGCAGTCCAAGTATATTACATAAACGCTATTCCCTTTATCAACCAAACTTGTAATCTGAGCAAAAAAAGGATATCACGTTAGTTTGACAAAATCTATTTTCCATAAACCCAGCCCAGTGCCTGTCTGCTCATCTAGATAGCCCCCATTTAAAGCTAAGCTACATGTGCACAGATTCATTTCTCAGAGGTGGGCACCTTTCTCCTCATTCAGAATTTCCTGCTGGCACTGACTAATCAGGCTTTGCAGAGTCAGACCCCTCATCAGCCATCTCCTTTCCTCTAAGCATCTTCTCCTGGCCAGGCTTGGCCACTAACTTGTTGTTATTGTTTGTAGTTATTGCTAAGTGGAGCAGGGAAGTTCCATTTTGTGAAGGATGCTGAGATTTCCAACATTCTTAATCAGGACAGCACCCAAAAACATTGAACATCTCTACTCATTCCAGAAGAAAGTTTAATTTCCGGTCGACAAAAATGTTTGGTTTCGATTTTGACTTTTTAAAACTCTGTATTCTATTATCTACAGTGCAGTACAAAATAAACAAAATTCAAAACAGAAAGTCATTTTAGACTAAAAAGCCCCAAACATTTCATTCCGAAAAGGTCAAAACAAGATGTTTGACACGGTCAGCACTTTCCCCCCCAAGTTTTCTTCCTAAATGAAATTTCAGCAAAATCAGCCTGATTTCAGCAGAACTGCATGTTCTGATGGAATGTGGTTCCAACAACATTTCTCTGACCAGCGCTGTGTGTTGCAGGAGCTGCCAGAGACCACAATCAGGATCCCTGTGTGCAAAGTGCTAAGCACCTGGAAAAAACACCCTCCTGACCAATATAAGTCAGGAAAAGAGCGGCTACATGGGAGACCTTACAGTGGCACGGCTGTACCACTACTGCTGTGCCACAGTAAGATCTGTAGTGTAGACATAGCCTTAGAAAAGAAGTGACACTTCTGGGTGGGACAGAGAGAATTAAGTCAAATAGATACTAATTATATATACGTAAAGCATAGGCATTGCCCCACTGGATCAGATCAGGGCTCCATTTCGCACAGAGGAAAGTGTAAGAAATCCTGCAGCAGGCAGTTACAGGGTTATCTGACCTCAGGGGAAGTTTGCTAACTCCCAATAGCTAGAGGGTCTCTTTAAAGTCACCCATTTCACTATCCAGCCACCTATCCTTTCATGTAGGCATCACAGCAGAGCTGGGTCTTGAGGAAGAGGAGAGGGAGGGCGTGCCACATTGAGATAGTTGTGGGAGAAGAGGGCGGATGGGGCAGCATCTTTGGCAGAGCAGAAGGAGCACAGGAAGAGGGCAATGCAGAAAGGAACTCAATCAGGTCGTTATAATTGGGAAGTGTCTCGAAGGGGAATAGCAAGTAGGAGCCAGGAAGGGTGATTTCTTCTGCGTATTCCATTAGCAAGACCATTACTGGATACCAGGCCCAGCTCTGGTGTCCAACTTCAAAAAAGATGTGGACAAATCAGAAAGGGTGCCGAAAAGAGCTACTAGCATGATCTGAGGTCTGGAAAGCCTGACTAAAGACGCTCAATCTATTTCACTTCCAAAGAAGGGGAAGAGGGAGCTCAAGCACAGTCTACAAGCATCTGTGTGGGGAAGAGATTTCTGGCAGCAGAACACTCTTGAATCCAGCAGAAAAAGAGCCAACGGGCTGGAAGCAGAAGCTGAGACAAATTCATACTAGAAATAAGGCACTCATTTTTAACAGAACTGTCACAGATTGAAGTGTCACTAGAGGAGGTTTTGGAATTAATTGATAAACTCAACATTAACAAGTCACTGGGACCAGATGGCATTCACCCAAGAGTTCTGAAAGAACTCAGATGTGAAGTTGCAGAACTATTAACTAAGGTTTGTAACCTGTCCTTTAAATCGGCTTCTATACCCAATGACTGGAAGTTAGCTAACGTAACGCCAATATTTAAAAAGGGCTCTAGAAGTGATCCTGGCAATTACAGACCTGTAAGTCTAACGTCAGTACCGGGAAAATTAGTTAAGAATAAAATTGTCAGACACATAGAAAAACATAAACTGTTGAGCAAAAGTCAACATGGTTTCTGTAAAGGGAAACCATGTCTTACTAATCTATTAGAGTTCTTTGAAGGGGTCAACAAACATGTGGACAAGGGGGATCCAGTGGACATAATGTACTTAGATTTCCAGAAAGCCTTTGACAAGGTCCCTCACCAAAGGCTCTTACGTAAATTAAGCTGTCATGGGATAAAAGGGAAGGTCCTTTCATGGATTGAGAACTGGTTAAAAGACAGGGAACAAAGGGTAGGAATTAATGGTAAATTCTCAGAATGGAGAGGGGTAACTAGTGGTGTTCCCCAAGGGTCAGTCCTCGGACCAATCCTATTCAACTTATTCATAAATGATCTGGAGAAAGGGGTAAACAGTGAGGTGGCAAAGTTTGCAGATGATACTAAACTGCTCAAGATAGTTAAGACCAAAGCAGACTGTGAAGAACTTCAAAAAGATCTCACAAAACTAAGTGATTGGGCAACAAAATGGCAAATGAAATTTAATGTGGATAAATGTAAAGTAATGCACATTGGAAAAAATAACCCCAACTATACATACAATATGATGGGGGCTAATTTAGCTACAACGAATCAGGAAAAAGATCTTGGAGTCATCGTGGATAGTTCTCTGAAGATGTCCACGCAGTGTGCAGAGGCGGTCAAAAAAGCAAACAGGATGTTAGGAATCATTAAAAAGGGGATAGAGAATAAGACTGAGAATATATTATTGCCCTTATATAAATCGATGGTACGCCCACATCTCGAATACTGTGTACAGATGTGGTCTCCTCATCTCAAAAAAGATATACTGGCACTAGAAAAGGTTCAGAAAAGGGCAACTAAAATGATTAGGGGTTTGGAACGGGTCCCATATGAGGAGAGATTAAAGAGGCTAGGACTCTTCAGCTTGGAAAAGAGAAGACTAAGGGGGGACATGATAGAGGTCTATAAAATCATGACTGGTGTGGAGAAAGTAAATAAGAAAGTGTTATTTACTCCTTCTCGTAACATAAGAACTAGGGGTCATCAAATTAAAATAATAGGCAGGAGGTTTTAAACAAACAAAAGGAAGCATTTCTTCACACAACGCACAGTCAACCTGTGGAACTCCTTGCCAGAGGATGTTGTGAAGGCCAAAAGTATAACTAGGTTCAAAAAAGAACAAGATAAATTCATGGAGGATAGGTCCATCAATGGCTATTAGCCAGGATGGGAAGGGATGGTGTCCCTAGCCTCTGTTTGCCAGAAGCTGGGAATGGACGACAGCTGTTCTGTTCATTCCCTCTGGTGCACCTGGCATTGGCCACTGTCTGAAGACAGGATACTGGGCTAGATGGACCTTTGGTCTTACCCAATATGGCTGTTCTTATTTTCTTAAAAAACCCATGACAATCTTCAGAAAAAAATTAAAACAAAGTTTGTCATGGAAAATATTTTTTTTCCCCCAAGCAGATATTTATCTGGGAACTTCACAAGGCCAGGTAAGATGAACTCAGTGCATATAGGCTCCATCACAAGATTTCAGCCAGGCTGAGGAAATGCGGAAGATGGCAAAATGACAGATAAGGAACAAAGGAAGCCAAAGGCTTGTGGACTTCAAGGGTTTGATGCGTAGGCAAAGGTTTGGCTTTATTTCTTCTTTGATTTGAAAGTGCAGGGGAGAAGCTGCAGGCCAGAACTGAGGGGCATTGGCCCAGCTGGGCAGAGGCCAAGGACTAGCATAGCAGGGGATTGGTTGGGTTGGGATTGAGGGGCATCAGTAGAGCTGGGTATGTGTGGGGGCAGGCCCAGGGCTGGAATAGCAGGCGGGGCTAGGGGCAGGATTCAGAGGTGTGTGTATGGGGAGCTCCAGGCTGGAATAGCATGAGGACTGCAGGTCAGTATTAAAGTGCATTGATAGCATTCACACAGTACCTGCCAACCAGCTGTCACCAGCTCTTCACTTTTACATGTAGGTTTCTGCTCCTCTCTCTCACCATCACTGACTTTTCAATGGATTTATTTCTTTATTTGTCTCCAGTATGCCAGCCAGGCAGATTTCTTTTCAGCACTAGCAGCGAGGATGTCTCCCCCCGCTTTGTACTTCACAAAACCTTGTTTTCAGCACATGCAAAACAGCTCAGCTGGAATAAGGGGCAGAGGCCGCTACTCACCCAGATCTGCTCCTTATCACCCCTCCCCCACAAAAATAGGCAACTGAATCTGGTTCTAGACAAGGGGAGAGATGAGTCAACCACTCCCAACCCCACCTGAACATGAATCCAAAGTGCATGTCAGAGGCTAGGGAAAGAGCAATGAAAAAACATTTTTTAATTTTAAAATTCTGCTTTTAATTTTTTTTTTTTTCAAACTAAAAATATCGGCTTGTTTTAAAAGTTTCCGAGCTGGAAGCTCTGAAGAAGCAAAACGACAGATGCTGCAGATGGCAGATGTTTTTCTTTTTTTATTACTATTTTAATGACTAATATTTTCCACACCAAAACTCACAGATGGTGGTTTGCATCCCCTCTACGGAGGTCAGCGTGGGACGGCCCTGACCTGCAATGGACTTACCCAAAGGGCGCTGTGAAGTATTTATATTTAGCTTGGATTGTGCCTACTGCTATTAACCAAGTGTTTGCCACTAGGTACATCCAGAACCACCATCATACTTAGCGCGAAGGCCTTGTCAACACACAGTTTGTGCAGCAGTTTAACTAAACCGGTTCAGCAACCCTAAAATTAGGGTGAGTTTAATCAGAGAACACATTTGTTTAAAACCGATACCTCTGGGTATCTTAATTAACTCCTTGCTATTGCAAGGGCCTTGGGCACGGGTGTGCCTCGGTCCCTCCTGTTCTCTGCCTGTGGCACACACTAGTTCAGACTCCTGAGGGCTGTAATAAACAGAGTCATAGAATATCAGGGTTGGAAGGGACCTCAGGAGGTATCTAGTCCAACCCCCTGCTCAAAGCAGGACCTAATCCCAACTAAATCATCCCAGCCAGGGCTTTGTCAAGCCTGACCTTAAAAACCTCTAAGGAAGGAGATTCCACCACCTCCCTAGGGAACCCATTCCAGTGCTTCACCACCCTCCTAGTGAAAAAGTTTTTCCTAATATCCAACCTAAACCTCCCCCACTGCAACTTGAGACCATTACTCCTTGTTCTGTCATCTGCCACCACTGAGAACAGCCTAGCTCCATCCTCTTTGGAACCCCCCTTCAGGTAGTTGAAAGCAGCTATCAAATCCCCCCCACTCTTCTTTTCTGCAGACTAAATAACCCCAGTTCCCTCAGCCTCTCTTCGTAAGTCTAATACTTTAGTCGAACCCAGGTTATTGGGGTTAAGGTGGGGGTGGGTGGTTGAAGTTTAGTGGCCTGTGCTATACAGGAGCTCACACTCACAGCCAGGGTGGAGCCCCAAACTCCCTACTGTCCACACACAAGTCTGTCTGACTCAGGTCAGCAAGCACTCAGGACCCAGGTCTTAGCATCCCCCCACGGGGTGGGTCCGAGCCGGAGCCATGCTGAGACTCAGGTCTGCGCCGTGTCATTCTGCAGTGTGGACACAGCTCAAGCCGCAGACCCGAGTTGGGCAATCTGGACGTGTTAGCACAGCCGCGAGACCTGGGTCTAGCAGTTGCAAACCCAGGTTTACAATGTAGCAGAGATGCGCCAATGCAAGCTTGGAAACCCCGCCCTGGGTTTACAATGCAGGATAGAGACACCCTATGAATCTCAGAGACCGTCCACCCAACCCAGGATATTTTTACATCTGTTTAAGAGAGTTTTAAGCTTAGCTCACACTGATTTACAAACCAATTGAAAACTAGACTGATTGAAGAGACGCTTAAATTGATATGAGCTTCCACGCACAGCGCCGCCCTGGCTTCGGCGTCACCCCTTTGATACACCAGTGCAACTCTGTGCATGGGCCAGGCCTTAGACGGCACCTTACTCAGTGATGTGCTCTTAAGAGGAGGCTCTCCCTGGATCTGAGCTACCCCCCTGTGTCTGCCGGGAGGAGGGGATGGCAAATGGAGAATCCACAGGCTCAGTTCACCATTTCCAGGCAGCTCATGCCATCCACGCCACCAAATCGACTGCAAAACCAAGAACAGCCGGGTTTGACCCCAGTGCCAAACGGGCACGAAACCCCGGTGTTAAAAACTCCCATTGCCCTGGTGCAAATGAGTGTGCAAGGGGCAGGGCACTGGTGTGTCATGCCCTATACACGGAAGCAAAACCTCTGCCTCCAAAGCATGGACAGGGGAGGAGGCAGTGCCCGGGGACAAAGTAACTTATTTTCAGCTGCAGCATGATGGGAAACTTTCCTTTATGACCTAGAAAAATATAGCGCATCTGTAGCTAGCACAGATCCCTTTCCCCATGTGACACTTGGATGTCCCCAGCGGACATTTTTCCAACAGGGGCAGGACCCGGACCCCTCAACCACCCATTCAGTGTGGCAGAGACAGCGGCTCCTTTCCCCGGCACATTCCTGGTGTTACACCTTCCAAGCAGTGTTCAGACTTTTCTCCCGCCACCCGTAAGCATGTCCAGGCAGAACACGCCTGCTGTGTTGCCCATCAAACCATGCCAGGTAGATGCAGTAAGAAGACACCCACTCAGCTACCTAACAGACCAGGGGCACCTGGGTTGAACGCATCTGCTCTGGTACCTCACGTGCCGATTGGACCACACCTGCTCCGCTGGCCATGGCATAATTTAGTATGGCTGCAACAGAAACTTAATGGGCGACAGAGCCCCAGGACTCAAAGGGTTAATGGTTACAGGACATGAAATGCTAGCACAGGATCGGGAGAGGCAGCTGAAAACCCAGGCAAGTGCATAGCCTGGCACCACGGGTAAGGCTAACGCAGCCACGGAGATCCTAGCATTCTGCTCTTACCTCACCCCGGAGGTATTGAGAGCCCAGCAAGGGAAACTGAGGCACGGAGCTAAGAGGTGAACCCAGAACTGACTCTCGGCCCTATAAGTGGGTAGCCGTGTTAGTCTGTATCCACAAAAACAACAAGGAGTCTGGTGGCACCTTAAAGACTAACAGATTTATTTGGGCAGAAGCTTTCGGGGGTAAAAAACCACAAAAGCTTATGCCCAAATAAATCTGTTACTCTTTAAGGTGCCACTGGAGCCCTATAAGTGTTAACCACGATTACCCTCTTGGACCCCCCTGCTACCAACAAATCCCACCCAGCAAAACAGCCAGCCTGCAGAGAAAGCCGAACGCTCCACCCTAAAAGGACCCAGGCACAGGCTGTGGCCACCCCACAGGATCAGCTCTGCAGCTACAGCCACTCCCAGCAGGAGGCAGCAGCTTCGGTATTGCCAGGGCCTGGAGCGTGAAGAGCCGGTGGAGTTCAGAGCCTCTGGGATGCCCATCCCGGATGCAGCACTGGGGACAAACAAGGCCCTGGCTCCTCACGACAGGGGCAAAGCTCAGAAACATTCAGAAACTCACTGGGAAAAAGGAGCAGTGAAGCACAGCCCCAGATCCAGGCAAATAAAGAAGGGGCTGCAGAACTGCACACTCCCTTTGCAGTCAGCAGGCTTTGGGGGGTGCACAGCACCTGGCAGGCTCAGGCCCCATTAGCCCCACCCCAGATCGGACGCAGAGGAACATCACAACGTCGTTACAAGGAGGTGGGGGCAGAGAACGAAGGCTAGGCAGCCTCACCCGCTTTCCAAAGGGCTCCTCTCCCCTAGGGGAGCAGAATATGATGCCCCTTAAATCACACTGGCCTGGGTAAATTGGGAGGAAGGGCCAGCCCCACAGGAAGCAATGGGGGGGACCCAAGCCCAAGCACTTACCCCGGGGAAGGAGAGAGATGTGGCTTAGCAGCAGGTCACTTGCAAAGTGGGCCCATTAGGGCTGCAGCTGGCTGTCTCTCCCAGATTTAAAGAGCCAGCTCCCAGGAGAGCATGCTGGGAAAGGCCACTCTAAGCGGGCCGGCCTGTGCTAACTAGCCTGACAGCAGGTCTGGTCAATCTCAGTAAATGAAGCCGAATTCCCCAGTTTTCTGCAGGCTGGGAGAGTTTGATGTAATTGACCCTGAGTGTTCCATAGTCGCAGCTTAGCATTTTATGGGGTGGGGATATTGCTCTCTTTTATTGTGCTTTGCTGCGGTATTATGTGATACTGTGTAATAAAAGACCAGCTTCCTCTCCTCTTGGGCTTGAAGCATACGGCCCCTTTTATGGATGGCTTAAGGGGGAGGGATAGCTCAGTGGTTTGAGCAGTGGCCTGCTAAACCCAGGGTTGTGAGTTCAATCCTTGAGGGGGCCACTTAGGGATCTGGGGCAAAAATCAGTACTTGGTCCTGCTAGTGAAGGCAGGGGGCTGGACTCGATGACCTTTTCGGGGTCCCTTCCAGTTCTATGAGATAGGTATATCTCCATAGATTATGCTCAGAAACAGCTAATCTAGTCTTACGCTCTGGGAGGACCGTGTCTTTTTACATGACTGTACAGCGCCTAGCACGCTGTGTGCATGACTGTCGGGGGGGGGGGGGGCGCGAACATACACACAATTACCTTCAAAAATTGCTTTAGAAGAATGTTATCCAGGTGGTAGAACCAAGCTCTCAAAAGTTAGGAAATGACCGATTTACACTTGCCTAGGCGACCTTAATTTGGCCTCCTTGTGCATCCATCCTGTGCCCGGAATGGGGCAGGGGACCTGTGGAGAAAACAGCCTGTGATTGTGCCATTAAAGGCTGCATCGCTGCACACACGCACGAGGGGCCAGAAATATGGTTTCTTGGGCAACCATAAATCTGGCCTTTGCTGTCTTTGGAGCGCAGGACTCTGCAACCTAAATTACGTTCTTCTAAGGTTTCTTTGTTGCGTGTAATTTCCTAGGGGCTTTTGTTAAAGGGAAAAATAAATTCTATGATGGGCCAAGGGGAGCCTGGCCCAAATCTTGCTCTGCCCCACCAGCTGGGGGAGCTCCAGTCCCTTGTGGTGCCCCCAAGCGGGGGAACAGGCCACTGGGACTAGGTGGTAAATGCAGGAGGGATATGCCAGGTGAGAGACTGGCCATCTCTTTCTCACTCATCCCGAGAGGAGTTCCTGAGCTGCAGCTCCTTCTCCCTCACACGGGGTTGGGGTTGTGAGCCCTGACAGCTCTGGAGAAGGCAGCCTTAGCATGGTTGGAGCCCTTTCTCCTAGGCCCTGAAAGAGGTTACTGCAGGTTAATTATGGGCACCTGAGTCTAATTAAGGGAAGCCTGTGACCTTTAAAACCCACTTTCAGGGTGGGAGAAAGCATGAGAATCAAGGTGCAGATGGGCTGTGAGGGGAAAAGGCTTCTCCTGGGTGAAAAGCTGTATGATAAGGGGCAATCTTGTGTTTATTGCTGTTTGGGGAGGGGGTCTTGGGGCTAGACAGGACAACTGGTGATTGGTAGCTGGCATAGGAAGAGGCAGCATTCCAGTGGGAGTGAGGAAATTTAATTGTCTTTTTCTTTAAAGAAGCTCCTGGGTCAACTCTGAGCTGTATTGTGGTTTCGTCACGGGAGGGGATCCTCTTGCAATGCAGGTGTGATCAACAAAGCCCAGTTATGCACCTCAGACTCTCTTAGCTTCTAGGGGAGCGGCCAGGAATCAGCAGCTGTGGAACTCAGGCTGGTTATTTGGGTGCTTAAGTTATGTCAATGGGACACTGGGCAGAGCTAAGGAGAAGTGGGACCAGCTGAGTTTCTGTGATCATCCAACAGAGGGCAGTGCAGTGAGGTACTCACACAGAGTCACCCCACCCTCCCAGCCACCTACCCCCAGGGCTGGCGCTCCCATTAGGCGACCTAGGCGGTCGCCTAGGATGCTGCTATTTTGGGGGCGCCTGCGCCCCCGCCGCCTGTAGAAATTTGGGGGCGGGACCTTCTGCTGCCGCTGTTGGGGGTGGGATTTCGGGGGCGGGACCTTCCGCCGTCTAGGGCGCCGGCAAAGCTGGCGCCGCTACTGCCTACCCCCAATGCTGCCTTAAACTACCGTGCCTATCTGTAAGCCTCCAACTCCTTGGCGGGCCTTTGGGCTGCTCGGGCTGGACAGGCAGGGCGAAATGGTGCCAAGTCTGACAATTTTATCATGATATGTTGGTGTTTTTCTTAAGGCCCCGCCTGCTGGAATCAGGCTGTCACCTGGGAATCTCTAGCCCTTCTGGCATCCCGGCTAAAGCTTGAGACTATGAACTCTGAAGCCCCCCACACCAGCAAGCAAATAAAAAGAGCCTTGGATGTATTACTTTTAAAATCTCCTGCTTTTTAAGCCAGCCTCCTGTGTTTTCTGGGGCCAGACGCAGGATGTTTGTGGCTGGCAATGCAGAGGGCACTCTGCAGAACCCAGCAGCCACCTGCAACTGCTGACTGAAAGCGAGAGGCCAAATGGGATTTTTTTTCCCCCATCTGATAACATACTTTGGTTTGCCTGAAGCCCCTTTAATGTGAAATCCCCTGTTGATTTGACACTGGGACTACTTGTGAGAACACGTGGGCCGTTTCCACCCGAGCCTGACTCTGCAAATGGAAGGAGCACGGAAAGCCATTGATGATTTAATTCAGAGGTTTCACATGATGACCTGACTCAGCAGTGAGAGCTGCAAAGAGCAGGTCGTAGCTGGGATCAGCTCAGAACGGCCGCGATAAATAACAGGGCTGTGAGTCTGGTTAACACAAGAGATTGAACTAGGACCTCCAGAGCTGAGAGCACGCAGTCACAGCGTGAGCTACCAAAGCAGGCTTTGTAAGGGTGGCTGTAACAAACTCACATCTCAGAGACTTTAAGGCCAGAGGGGACCATCATGATCATCTAGTCTGACCCCCTGCATATTGCAGGTCACAGAACATAGAATCATAGAATCATAGAATCTCAGGGTTGGAAGGGACCTCAGGAGGTCATCTAGTCCAACCCCCTGCTCAAAGCAGGACCAAACCCAACTAAATCAGCCCAGCCAGGGCTTTGTCAAGCCTGACCTTAAAAACCTCTAAGGAAGGAGATTCCACTACCTCCCTAGGTAACCCATTCCAGTTCTTCACCACCCTACTAGTGAAAAAGTTTTTCCTAATGTCCAACCTAAACCTCCCCCTCTGCAACTTGAGACCATTACTCCTTGTTCTGTCATCTTCTATCACTGAGAACAGTCTAGATCCATCCTCTTTGGAACCCCCTTTCAGGTAGTTGAAAGCAGCTATCAAATCGCCCCTCATTCTTCTCTTCTGCAGACTAAACAATCCCAGTTCCCTCAGCCTCTCCTCGTAAGTCATGTGCTCCAGCCCCCTAATCATTTTTGTTGCCCTCCGCTGGACTCTCTCCAATTTATCCACATCCTTCTTGTAGTGTGGGGCCCAAAACTGGACACAGTACTCCAAATGAGGCCTCAACATGGCCTGCTCGCTCCTGCAATAGACCCAGAACCTCTGGCTGAGTTACTGACGTCCGCAAATCTTGGTGTAAGAACTTTGAGTTACAGAGAATCCATCCTTTACTCTAGTGTAAACCAGCAAGTGACTAATGCCCCACACTGTAGAGGAAGGTCTGATGAGTTCCCTGGGGTGCAACCTGGAACTGGGGTACCGTTGAGCCCTCTGACTCACCAGCCTGGGCTCCCTCTCACACTGTGATAAGCTGCGAACCTCTGGCAGGTATTACACTTAGGGCTTGGCCACACTGCGAGTTACAGCGCATTAAAGCAGCCCCGGGCGCCCTAACTCACTACCCGTCCACACTGGCCAGGCACGTACAGCGCTCTGACTCCAGGGCTACAGCACTCCTGGTACTCCACCTCGGCGAGAAGATTAACGCTTGGTGCGCCTTGGCTGAAACGCCCGGGCGTCAGTGTGAACGAGGTGTTGCGTTACTGCGCTCTGATCGGCCTCCGGAAACGTCCCACAATCCCCTTAAGTCAAGTGGCCACTCTTGTCATTGTTTTGAAGCGCTGCAGGAATGCGTAAATGCCCTTTCAAAGCTCCGTTTCTGACAGCCGGCTGCTTATCTGCTCCGAGACAAAGCAACCATTACTGTGGAATGCTGTGTGTGTTTGTGAGAGAGAGGCGGGGAGGAGAGGGGGGGTCTGCTGCTGTCTGAACTTACAAGACAGCATGCTGACATGCTCTCAGCCCCCCAAAAACCCACTCTCTCTCCCCCCCCATACACACAACACCCTCCCTGTCACACTCCACACACACCCCATTTGAAAAGCACGTTGCAGCCTCTTGCATGCTGGGATAGCTACCACAATGCACTGCTCTCTGTGGCCATTGCAAGAGCTGCTAATGTGGCCACGCCAGTGCGCTATCAGCTGTCAGTGTGGACAGACTGCAGCGCTTTCCCTACTGCGCTCTCCAAAGGCGGGTTTACCTCACAGCGCTCTACATCTGCAAGTGTAGCCATGCCCTTACACAGACATTCACAGGCAGGGACACACCCAACTGAGGTACATGAATGCTTCTCCCAGCCACTCATGAACTAACAATAGAGACGCTCCAGCTCCCCTTCCTTGCACCCCAGAACTGTGCCATCTTGCTCTGATCAGAGCCTGACCAGTGTAAGGTCATTACCTAGTCCGCTCCTCCCTCGGCGTGGAGAGGATACGCACCAGCCTTGTAAAATGAGCTGTAATTTCCCAAGTACTCCAAGCAAAACACACTGTTTTAAGTAAAGTATAAAACAGATTTATTAACTACAGCAAGAGAGATTTTAAGTGGTCATAAGTGGGAGGCATAAAAGATCAGAGAACGTTCCCAAAGAAAATAAAAGATAAACACACCATCTAAATCTTAAACCTTCTTACACTAGGCAGAATATAGATCAGCAGTTGTCTCACCCCCCTGGATGTTACAGTTCTTAATGCACAGGCTTCTCCTTAAGCCTGGACCAGTCTCCTCAGTGGAAGTTTTTGTCTTCTCAGCATTCTTGTTGCTTCCACCGTAGCTGCGGGGAGGAGAAAGGCAAAAACAAGACGCCACTGTCCCCTATTTTATATCCTCAGTCATCGAATCATAGAATATCAGGGTTGGAAGGGACCTTGGGAGGTATCTAGTCCAACCCCCTGCTCAAAGCAGGACCAATCCCAACTAAATCATCCCAGCCAGGGTTTCGTCAGGCCAGGCCTTAAAAACCTCTAAGGATAGAGATTCCACCACCTCCCGAGGGAACCCATTCCAGTGCTCAGTCCATGTGCCTGGAAGATACTTGCCCAGCCATATCCTGGTGGGCTTTGCTGAGTCACTGGGTTAAGCAATCCCCATTGTGTGCTGCTTGGGCAGCTGTCATTGAATTGTAAATCCCTTGATTACAACTCTCCTGCTGATTAATGGTCGTTGACCACCCTGCTGGGTGGGGGTCCTTTGTGTGTCACTAGCAAACGTACAACATATATCAGTACCAACCATACAGCAAAATCTCATAACTTCATACACACTAATGATATACATATTTGGACAGAACAATGGGTTTCAGGAGATCGTGACCTTTCATATGATATCTTACATGGCTTGCTTTGCATGAAATATCACTACCACATATAAATGATGAATATAGGGGTTACAGGGTGCCATTCTGAGGTACAGTGTGTCACCGACGGTGAATCCCTCCCAGAGTCTCTGCCAGTCTGATCTGGGGAGAATTCCTTCATGACTCCAAATATGGTGATCAGGTGGACCCTGAGTATGTGGGCGAGCCCCACGAGCCCGAGCGCTGGGAAGGAATTCTCTGTAGTAACTCAGAGCTCTCCCCATCTCTGCCTGCTGGAGATAGTTTCTCATAGCCGACATTGTGAACAACCTCATCATCCATCAAGCTCAGTCTTGAAACAAGTTGGGCCTTTTGCCTCCACTACTCGGTAAGTTCATGTCTGCAGAATAGTCGCTTGTACTTGGAGTGCGACTGCTTATTTCTTCAGGCCGCCCTTTGTCACTTCTTTAAGGATCCCGACTGATACGTCTTCCTGCGTTTCCGCTCTTATTTGCTGCAGTTTTTGTTAGCAACACCCTCTGAGGGTTGGGTGTAGCCGGGGATACATAACACACCCTGACTGACCAGTGGCTTGCAATGACACACCTTTTATTTTGGACTTACGTAGAGGAGAGGCGGGCGGGATTGAGTGGTAATAAATACAATTGGGGACTCTTCACTGGGGCTGATGGTCACACACATATACCCTATGGGCGTCTGGCTCCCCGACTGACATACCACCTGTGCTGCCAAGTCCTG
The DNA here is from genome assembly GCA_003942145.1 of Platysternon megacephalum. Classification (NCBI taxonomy): domain Eukaryota; kingdom Metazoa; phylum Chordata; order Testudines; family Platysternidae; genus Platysternon; species Platysternon megacephalum. Next base: position 1,194,973 of record QXTE01000268.1, read on the forward strand.
CTCCAGCCCCCACATCTGGGCCCTCGGCAGACTGGTGTGTTTGGGTCCCACGTGCTAGACTCATGTGCTTTTAAACTTTCCTCTGTCTGAACAGCGCCCAGGCACTGCCTCTGGGTGTCTAAATAGATGCGCGGGGGCGGGGAGATTCTCCTTCTAGCCTGAGCTCTAGGCCAAGGTGAGGCAGGTATTCTTCTCATTATTATTTGTATATCAGTCACACACTGAGGCCTCACTGCAGTGGGTGCTGCAGAGACAGTCCCTGGCTGGAAGAGCTCACAGGCTAAATAGACCAAGGATCTAGCATCATCCCCATTTCACAGCGCACAGAGAGATGAAGAGACCAGCCCCACAGGAAGCCCCTGACAGAGCTGGGATTAGACCCCCTAGTAGCTAGTGTACCAGGTGGGCTCCTTAACCACTTGACAGCATGTGCTACTGGCTGCGTTACTGACTCCCATCATTTTTATGCTGCTTAGAGACCAGCCTGTCAGTGTATTAGAGATACCTAGATTAGACAGGCGGATAAAAGGGATGGCAGCCGTGCTGGTGGGCCCCACACGTCCCATGCAGGACACACAGACACACCTGGGTGACTAGCTGATTCCATTGTAGTGTCTGGGCCCCCGTTGGCGCCCCTAGCGATGTGGATCACTGGAGAGGAAGAGAAACCCACCTTTCCCCTTCCCTGGCACGGTGAAGTCCGATCCGAATCCCTTCCTAAGACGCGCAGTGAGCCGAGCCATGAATATGAAGAGCAATCTCCTGCCCGGGAGGCTAGAGGTGATTATTGGGCTGCTCTCAGCTGTGAGGACTTGTTTCTCTTTCACTCCCACACTTCAGAAGATAATGATCTCATCGCCTAACTGTGAAGCTCGCGCCTTCTCCTCCCCCCTCCCATCTCCATTACAGGACAGAAATGTTATCAACCAACAATCACTAGATGTCAAAAATCGTTATCGTGGAATCCAGCTGCCAACGCAGCCTGAACGTGCTTCGCAAGTGCCAGAAATGTACAAGGGAAGGAGGGAGGCAGAGAGAGAGGAAGCATTAGGATGAGCTGTGAACCGCAATTAACTGGTCCGCATTTGAAAGGCGCAGGAAATGCACGGAGGGAAGCAGAACGGGGTCATGGGTCTGAAGACCAGCCCTGAGTAATTGAAGAGAAACTGAGCAGCTGATGGCTTAATGGGGTTTGGGGCACGAAGGGCCCGCAGGAGATTGTGGTGCGTAGGACAGGCCGCAGCTGGAGGAGCCGTTTGCCATTAGAGACACAGGGTAGGAGTGGTCCAAGCAAGTTCGTGACGTTAGAGGCATGCCCTCCTTCGAAGGGGACCGTGCTGCCAATCCCAACATGCCCACACTGCGCTGGGAATGTGCTCTGCCCACGTGGCTGTAGTAGGATACAGGATATCTCACTCCTAGGACATTGGATGGGCTCAGGTGAGGCCGGGGAGACCAAAGGCCGGGGCATGATGTGGGCCAGGTTGCAGCACCGGCCAAACTAGGTGCAGCAGGTGGGATGCTGGCAAAGAGGGCGGATGGGGAAGGGGCTACAAAACTCTAAAAATGAATGAAATTCCATCCCCAGGCTCCTCCCCCCGGAAGCTCCGCCCATAGCCATTACCAGCTGACGGCTGTTCGGCCGCCTGTGCGGGAAAGGAGCCAGGAGGTCTCAGCCCTTACTGGAGCTGGCTCCTTCCTGGGCAGGAAGCCCAAGGGATGAGCCCTGGAGGCTGACCTCCTCTCTCACCTGTTGAGGAGTCTGTGCAGGACGGGGGGGAGCACGTTACCTGGGTAGCAGGGCAGGAACATGTCCTGCTGCTGCCTATGCCGCACCTGCTCCGTGGAGAATAAACCCACGTCACATGCCCCGGCATTCAGTGTAATGATGATCCTTACGCAGCTACGCCCCAGCGTTCTCCAGGGACAGCCCCGCACACAGCAGGAGCATTGCCCTGTTCCGCCGCCAAACAGCAGGGGGAACTTGTAGGAGAATTTGAGCTTCTCCCTCCAACCCTCGAGTGCGTGCGTATTTCTGTGGCCACCTCGCCGTCTTACCTGCAAGCATGGCCTCCCCGGAATCACCCCGATCCTAGCAACTAGAGATGGAACAGTCCTGCTTGCATCTCCTGCCCCTTCCCCTGCCACCACCCTGGGAGTGGTCCCTAGAGTGGTCACTTGCAGAGAACCCAGAGACGGAAAGCACAGAAACCGGGAAGATGCCCAGGGCTGTCACCTTGCATCCTGCTGGGTGAAATAATCACCTTGCAATATTGGCATGGTCAGGCCGACAGCGAACGTCAACGTTCACCGGTGCAAGATCATTGCACCCTGACGCAACGCGGCTGAATTCACGCTTTGCCTGACCGAAGCAGGGAGAGAACGCACTGACCTAGGCTCGGTCCAAATGTCCTGTGAGTCGCAATCAGTTGTCCCAATGACGCGGCATCACATCACTAAGCGATGTGTCGAGTTAAGCCGTCCCCAGGGCTTCCAAAGGCTGCAAAAGCATCCTCGGGCCCAGGAATGTCCACAGAATAATGGAGCAGAGAAAGAGCCCGGCAGCTCCCTTCTGCCACCAGGGCACTTCCAAACTCTTCTGGGGCGAGAACCCTGGTGCAGAAAGAGGGGGAGGGATAGCTCAGTGGTTCGAGCATTAGCCTGCTAAACCCAGGGCTGTGAGTTCAATCCTTGAGGGGGCCACTTAGGGATCTGGGGCAAAATTGGTCCTGCTAGTGAAGGCAGGGGGCTGGACTTGATGACCCTTCAGGGTCCCTTCCAGCTCTATGAGATAGGTATATCTCCATTTATTATTATAAAGAGCAGTGAATCGGGTGCACAGGTTCATTCAGTCGACCGCACACTCTGCAACCATCCAGGAAAGATGGTTTGGGCTTGAAAATACCCAAACACTCCTCCAGGAAATGAACTACACACGATGTGGTTCCAATAACTCTAATTAAGTCTGTGGAAGCTGGAAAATGTAAATCTCTCTTTTTCTCCCGCCACCTACTAAAGAGATGTTCATGTTTGCGGAAGGTGCAGAGCTAGCAGCTCTGCAGGCTGCAATTCCCACCTTAGAATAAGCTTCCCTCCCCTCTGGCTGGCATGGTCTTCCTCGGGGGTGGGGGGCAGGGGAGCCTGTTTCCATGTCCCACCCAGTCCTTGGCCTCGCTGCTGTGACTGCCAATAATGGGGCCTCTGCCATTTGCCTGCTCGGAGCTGGAGTGCGATACATCCCTTTGCCCCGGGGCCACTGACAGAAATCAGAGGGGGGAGACTTGCAGTGGTGGGCGGGCAGGGGCCAGCCAACGCCCCAGGGCGTTAGAGTCTGGCTATCAAGTTGCTGTGCCGCAGAACACCCCCATGGGGTAGGGAGCTGTCATCAGCGCCCTCGTTCTACAGAAAGGGGAAATGAAGGCGCACAGGCATGGAGTGGCTTGTCCAGGGTCGCACAGGGAAACCGTGACAGAGCCGGGAACGGAACCCCACCCCCGCAATCTCCCGAATCCCAGGCTAGAGCCTTAATCACAAGCCCACCCGTTGCTGACAAAGTGCCCATTAGGTAGTAGAGACCGTAGCCGCCATGTGCTCTGTTCTCCCGTGCACACAGGGACACGTGTGCACACACTCACACAGAGCCCATGTGGTGGTGGAGGAGGAGGAGAAGGCCCAGAGAGAGACTGGCTGGTCCAGAAGGGACTCCTGCCCCGAGGGACTCCGAATCCTGGAACAGCGGCTCTGCCACGCTCGCCAAGGGTGCAGCATCTCCTACTGCCTTGCCCCCCGCTCCACATCTGGTCGGCTCCACTAGCCAGTGGGCAAGGCGAGTTGGAGCCATGGACCTGCCCCCCCCCCCCCGACCCCTGCTTTGGGGTGGCTAGCGCTAGCCCGAAGCAGCTGAGTCAAGGGCTATGCTTGTGGCTGCCTGACATGCAAAGGGTGAGGGAAAAGCACCTTGTCCCCTCCCCGTCTCCTGGCAGTGCACCAATGCAGCTCTAGACACAGTCTGGCCCTGCATCTAAACGGACCTGCAATTCAGTCCCTGTTTGTCATACTTCACTGGGGACAGCGGCTGGGCTTCTCTCTGCTCCCAGAAAAAGGAACAATCAGCCCCTGAACCCCAAACCCAGCCAGCTAAATCCTCCTTCTCCACCACCTCCCACAGGTCTGTGACTTATGGAGGTCCATCTGGGTCTCGGTAAAAATCCAGGATCTGCTCCTGCTGTGACCTTCCCCAGCTGTGGCACCCTCATAATTAATCCAGGGAAGTCTTATAACTTGTGTGATAGAGGAGGTCAGACAAGACAGTGGTTCCCTTCTAATCTTAATCTCTATCAAGCACTTGATGTCGCATCTCTTGGCCTTTAGGGGCCACATTCTGGTGTAAATCTGAGTTCCCTGAAGTCAGCAGACAGGGGAGAGCAAGACCCCTGAGCTCAGACCCCAGCTACGCCTATGTCACCTGATCTCATCCTTTCTCCAGCATGGCTGTGCGTTTGGTGAGGGATGGTGCAGCTAAATGTCTCCCTGATGCATCGCACACACACTCCTCTCCAGAGCCCCGATGGAAAGAATCGCCTCCCCTGGCCCAGCCGCCAGCTGCTCTCTTTGGAGAACACTCCATCTCAGGTGCAATTACAAACGCGTCACTGTTCATTTGGCCGGCCCTGCAGTGTGCCAGACCCGGCCGGCCCTCGGGGGAATTGGAAGTCAAAACAATTTAAGAGGGAAAGTAGAAACTTCCACTTTTATTTTGTCATTCCCTCTGTCCACCCTGCTGAAACCGGGGTGGGTGGGAGCAGGGCCGGCTCCAGGCACCAGCCCAGCAAGCAGGTGCTTGGGGCGGCCAACGGAGAGGGGCAGCACTCCAGCTGTTTTTGGGGCGGCAAGTCTGGGTCTTCGGGGGCGGGTCCCTTGGTCCCGCTGGGAGCGAAGGACCAGCCGCCGAATTGCCGCCGAAGACGGAAGCGGCGGCTGTAGAGCTGATCGCGATCGCGGCTTTTTTTTTTTTTTTTGCTGCTTGGGGCGGCAAAAACCCTGGAGCCGGCCCTGGGTGGGAGAAGAGAGGACACGCTGCACGGGCGAAATACACCAAAGACAGAAGCATCATTAACATGCTCAAGATTTATTGTTCAGACCTTCCTGGTGCTGCAAGGCTGGGTATAGTTGGCTGAAAGCTTTTAAACACACAGCCACTGGATAGAGGCCAAGAAGTGTCTCTGCTTCTTTGTCCGTGAGCTCCTTCAAGATCACTCATGCTGGACCTTTTACTTGCAAGATATCCCAGGTGACCTGTAAAATCCATCCCCTTTGACTGGATATTTAGCTGGTTGGGTCAGGCCCCAGACTGAGGCCTCTGGTATCTACATCACTACAGGGTATTTATGGGAGAGCACAACAGTGCAAACAGCTGGGAGGGAGAGGTATTGTTTAGCTGCTCTAAACAGTGCCTCCCTGTAATTGATAAGTTCCCCATCAGCAAGCAGCCAGACTGGACCATCCAAGAGACTTTTTCTCTCTCTAGATTCAGCACGCACAGCCGGGCAGTGATGGAGGGAGATAGGACAAGATGGGCTTTAACAGGATGTGGCAGTTTCTAATCCATGATTTTAGGGATGCAGCTGTCTAATGTCAAAGCCAGCGCGGGAGGGGAGATATGTTCTCATCTCTTGCAGCACAGGTGCAATTCCCTTTAACCGTTGGTAACGCTTGCTGCCAGTAGGATAATATCTAAGATCCGCATGTGAGCACACCTGCGTTGACAAGGTGATGCAAGCGGGTACAAAGACAGTGTCCGCGCATGACCATTCGAGTGATTGATATTACAGTACCACCCAGGGGCCCTGATCAGGGCCCAATTCTGCTAGCTGCTGCACACGCTCAGAGACAGTCCCTGCCCCTCGGAACTTCTGGTCGAAATGAAGATGTAACACGGAGCTGTGACAAACAAAGGGAAGGAAGTGGAGGTGGGCAGATGAGGATGAGTGTAATAGAAACACATGGTTACATAGATTAGCTATGGGCACCATTTTCAGATTTTGAGGTGGGGGCATTAGTATCAGTAAACAATAGCTATTAAGGAGCCATAGTTGCTGGTGCCCACCTGGGTAACCATGTTCAGATGGTAATTTACCCATGGCATCATATAGGTAGTAGATTTTAAGGTGGGAAGGGCCTGTTAGCCGGAACCCCTGCACGCCCCAGACAGACATTCAGTGATTCCTGCATTGACCCAGAGACACGGCATGTTTGTCAGAAGGAGACTCTCCATCTGAAATTGGACCCAGCCAGGGCCGAAGTGGGTCTTGCAGAGGGATTTGGAGGAGGGCGGGGTAGGGGCCATCATGGGTTGGTGCAGGAAGTGCATCCCATGGGCAGCACGTCAGAAAGTGCAAAGATGCGGGCGGGAGAAGAGGGCAAATGGGCTGGCAGGGAGGGGTCCCGGGTTACACGGGTGTCAAGGAAATCTCCTCGTGGCCCTGAGCCTTAGTAACTCTGTGGGATGGGAGCGCAAGTCCAGAGCGCAGCCCGGCAGTATGGATCGATCTCCTTTCTAATGGTTCCTGAATCGAACGAGCCCCATTTCCCACCATTAATTAATGCACAGAGCCACTCGGCTGGCTGAAATTACAGAGAAGAAGGGTTTTTTATTGGCCGTCTCTTAGCATTTTTAATTTGCTACATGAGGTAAGTTTCAGCAGGTGCCAAAGAGCAGTTTAAGGAATTAGCTGGCCTTAGCATTTCCCTCTTCTCTCTGTTTAACTGAGGCCCTCAATGCCTTAATTAAACTGGAGAGCATTTGCAGTGCAAAACCCCACAGGCTGCCCCCCCGGCAGGGCCTGGTTAATGCCCCCTTTAAAGCCCCAGGGGGTACACTCCATCTTCCACGCAAGCTCCTACGATGCAGGAGGCAGGGGCTGCAGGCCAGGACTGAGGTGCACCAGCGGAGGTGTGTGGGGCAGCCAGGACTGGGATAGCAGGGGGGCTGCGGGGCAGGACCAAGGGGCATTGGCAGAGCTGTGGGTGTAGAGCCCAGGACTGCTACAGCAGGCATGGGGCTGCAGGTCTGGATGGCACTGCACCTGCAGAGCTGTGGGGAGTCCCAGGACTGGAGTAGCAGGGAGGGAGGGCAGGAGCTGCGGACGGACACTCAAGCCCCCTCGGGGGACGCTTGCATATGTCCTTCCGGTGCCATGCTGTTGCCTCAGCCGGGGCAGCTAGTTTCTCCATTTCAGGGCGATTAAATTCCATCACCCATCCTCAGCCACTTTGACCTTGGAGTTGCCACATAGTCCTGACCTCCTCCCTGAGGACTATTCCGGGAGAGAAAGAATGAGGCAGAAGCAGTGGGATGTGCAGTATATGGGCCATGCAATGGTTCCATGTGCATTCCTACGGCTACCCTTTCATGTACATAATAGACACACGGGCCATTAACTCGAGGAGCGTTGCCAGGAGTTTCTATTATAATCTGTAATGGATCAAATAATGCAAGAGATCAGTACCTGGCTGCTCAGTTCTGTAGGTTCAGTAACCGGTCATTACGGAATTTATAGGCTCCGTAACTGGTCATTACAGCACTGAGACAAACACTCGCAAACCCACCCGGGAGCTATCACCAGAGCAATCATGGCCAAATAGCCCACCAAAGGGCGTGACATGCCCCCGCTGATGGTGAGCTGAGGTAATGGGTGAATATTTGAGGGATGACTCTAAAATCTAGAGGCTCCTCAAAGCACATGCTCTTGTAGAGTATGTATTGTGTCTCCATCTAGTGGCTGATCCCCAGAGAAGATAACAGCCTAATACTGCTGCCCCTGCTGGAGTTATTCTTCTCATTGGAGGTCTCTGCTTTTATCCGGGGTCAAACTCCACTGATGACCTGTGGTCAGTGGCTTTACATACTCGTAAAACGGTTTTCTATTGGCTCACAAACCACTGCCTATGTCACATGATCACAGGAGGACTATCCTCAGTGGGGGAAAAAATTGCTTCTGAAAAGAGATTAACTGAACCAAATCCTGCTCTCTGTTACTCCAGTGTAAATCCTGAGAACCTCCAGTAAGACCAAGTGAGCCACTCTGGATTTACAACTGGACAGCTGAGAGCAGAATTTAACCCACTGGTTGCATAGGACTCTCCCTTGGCTGGAAAGCTGGCAGAGGCATAGCTTATTACAATGCCAAGCAGTTAAGTTACAGGTTATAGAAGCTGAACACTGGCCCCGGAGATGTGTTCCTCCTGACACTAGCACATCCCCAGGCCGACTTGCACTGGGAGTACATGTATGCCATGGTGTGGTAGCCATGTCCGTCCCAGGCTATTAGAGAGACAAGGTGCGGGAGGTGATATCTTTTATTGGACCAACTTCCGTTGATGAGAGAGACCAGCTTTCGAGCTACACAGAGCTCTTCCTCAGGTCTGGGGAACGGACTCAGTGTCACAGCCACATACAAGGTGGAACAGATTGTTTAGCAGAAGTGTTTAACACCGCTGTCAGGGGACCAGGGGATACCCTCCTTCCATGCTAGGCTGTGTTTAAGACACAGGAGTCCTGTGTAAGACACAGGAGGTAACTGTACCACTCTGCTCGGTGCTGGTGGGGCCCCAGCTGGAGTACTGCATCCATTTCTGAGTGACACACTTTAAGAAAGATGTGGACAAATTGGAGAGAGGCCAAAGGAGAGCAACAAAAACGATTAAGGGTTTAGAAAACCTGACCTCTGAGAAAAGGTTTAAAAAACTGGGCATGTTTAGTCTTGAGAAAAGCAGACAGAGAAGGGACCTGATAGTCTTCAAATATGTTCAGGGCTGTTATAAAAAGGACAGTGATCAATTGTTCTCCACGTTCACTGAAGGCAGGACAAGAAGTAATGGGCTTAATCTGCAGCAAGGGAGATTTAGGTTAGATTTTAGGAAAATCTTTCTAATTCTAAGAGTAGTTAAGCTCTGGAACAGGTTTCCAAGGGAGGTTTGTGGAATCTCCGTCACTGGAGGCTTTTAAGAAGAGCCTAGATAAACACCTGTCTGGGATTATCTGAGTTATTCTTGGTCCTGCCTCTGTGCAGGGGGCTGGACTTGATGATCTCTCAAGGTCCCTTCCAGCCTGACATTTCTATGATTCTATGGCGGCTGGAAAACAATTCTTTGCCACTCTGCAGCCATAAAGAAAGGCTAATGCAGAAGGGAAGGGTGTACTTGTGATCACAGCAGAACAGGAACGATTCAATAGCACAACTCCTGTGCAACAAGGATGGGATGAGGCTTTGCAACCAATGTTAGTATTCAGTCGGAATGCTGCATCTTCACCAACAGAGCATTAATGTCAAACTCACTCAGTCAGCACTTTTAGAGTTAAGTGACAGATTTCATATTATATTTTTATCGTGTATTTTGATATTGTGTTTTTATGTTTCTGTTTTCACGTTTCTGTTTTCACGTGAAAGGTTGGCACATTGGGAGCGCTGGGGAAATGTACCGTTTTGACAACTCCGGAGATTGAAGGCCTCTCTTTATCCCAAAAGAAGACAGCGCTCTGGCAGCTCTGCCTGGTGCACTGGATTGACAAGGACCACCTCGAGAGTTCGGTTGCCGAGGCCCGCTGACCCCTCTGTTGAGACTGCCAGACAAGGGTAGGGGATTAGGGCCGGTTAGGCTACCTGCCACTGGGAACTGGCCTGAGACCCACCCACTGGGTACAGTAGAACCTCGAAGTTACGAACCCCTCAGGAATGGAGGTTGTTCGTAACTCTGAAATCTCGTAACTCTGAGCAAAACGTTATGGTGGATCTTTCAAAAGTTTACAGCTGAACATTGACTTTACACAGCTTTGAAACTTTACTATGTAGAAGGAAAATGCTGCTTTCCCTTTATGTTTTTTTTAGTAGTTTACATTCAACACAGTACTGCACTGGATTTGCTTTTTTGTTTGTTTGTTTGTTTTGGTCTTCGCTGGCTTGCGTACTTCCGGTTCCCGATGAGGCGTGTGGTGGACTGGCCAGTGCCTAACTCTGGTGTTCAAAACTCTGAGGTTCTACTGTATTTCATAGACATGGGCCTCCCGAGGCCAGGGATGTTTGGGAAAGGGGAGTGCATGAGCTCCTCAGTGAAGTGGTTGGCTCGGGGGGGTCTCAAAGATGGAGCAGGTCACCTTTAGACTGGCAGCGGGCAAAAGGGAACTACTGGCTGGTGGCCCACACTAAATGAAGTGGTGACCTCGGTCTGCTTCCTAGTGGACAGGAGTCCACATTACTAATTGCCCCTTTTGCTGGCAGCCTCAGCAGAAGGGCTCAGGACAGAACCGTCCGTGCCAAATGAACCAAGCAGGGGTTGCCCTACGTCAACAGAACCGTGTGATGGGAGCTTGCCCTGACCTTGCCCCCGGTGTCCCTCTTCTGTGGATCAATAGAGAGCTTCCCTCCCCAGGGATATCAATCCAGCCCCTATCATCAGTGCTCATAAACCCCACCATTAAATGGATGGGGGAGCATTAGCCCTTGGCTTCTCCGTGTCTACCACAGTGAGTACAAATACCTTTCTGCAAAGGATTGAGTAATAAACGAGCCTTCATCTTCATCCAACACCTCGGAATGCATTTCCAGAGTATCCCAGCTGCAGCCCGGTGGGGCAGGCAGCGTTTGAAATAGAGGACAGCCATAAATCTCTCCAACGGTCTATGGGCATTTTACAGCTTGCAGTTTCCACCGAGAAGTGGCTGTAAATAATGGAGTGGGAAATCTGCCACCTGTCTCCAGGGGAGGATTGATTTGGGTGGAAGTGCTATTGAGCTTCATATGTATGCTACTGCTGTAAATAAGCAAAGTTTAAGCAATGACCCGGGGTCGGTCTCTCAAACACACACACTCTCTGCTGTTCCACCTGTTTGCTTCCCCAGGCTCCTTCTCCGGCTGTTGTTATGGGCTGCAGCACTCCTCCGATGAGTGGAAAAGACGGAAGAGTTACTCCGGGTAAAAGGGGGCCGTTTGCTTTTACATTCAGTTCATGCTAAGGAAACAAGGGGGTGAGGAGGGAGGGGGAAGCAACTTTGAAGCTTAGCTCATAGTTAGGATGCAGCTTCCGCAGCTGTTTACTTTCCAAATAAATGCTCCTTTGAGCTCCCAGTTCAGGATTTTAATGATGCTGTTATTCCTGTGTAGCAGCATATGGTTTGCTGGTCTGCTCCCATCTTTGTTTTGCAGCCTTACGGTCCCATTTCAAGGCTTCAAACTTGAGACCATCTGGAGGGAAGTTAACCGTTTGAGTGCTTCCACAGGCATGGGTGATGGCCAGCCATTGATCGTGCTTCCAGTGCCGGGTGGAACGCAATGATGGGCACCCCCTGGTACGTAGCAAGCACTCTGGAACATGGCAAAGGGACACAGGTAGAGGCCTCTCCTGGGTGGAGAGGGCATGCCTGTGTAGAACATGCCTGCCAACGCACTGCCAATCATGCCAGGTCCCCCAAGTATAGAACACACCTGTTGCGCCCCACTCAAAACGCAAGGTAAGCCTAGGTGAAGAACACCTGCCAAGCACAGCTGTGCTATTTAGCATGTCAAGAACACTAGTGGATTTCAATGGAAAGTCAATGGCCAGGAGCAACACAGCAAATGCAGCAGACCAGCGGCGAAGGAGAATTTTAAACCCCTTGCTCCTTCGTACACAACACACCGATTTCAAACAGTTTCCGGAACATCCGCTGAGACCAAACTGGGATGCAGCCTCTTTTTGGCCTGTATTTACACGGATTACGGCTCTGTTTTCTGGCGGAGAATGGGGGCTTGGCCATCCCTTCCAAATGATCACCAAGCGGCTGACATGGGACTCCTGTACCGAGGAAGGGACACACAGTTCGCGGAGGTGTGAACCGACGGCGTTTTGTGAGAAGAGGAAGCATCTTAGAATCAAGCTGCAGAGGGGGGAAGTTTGATCCTTTTGTGACTTATTATGGGACAATGTTTTCTTTTCTGAAGTTGACAAACCCTCCCTCTGACCTGGAAGAACCCCCATCTAGGATCAGTCTTGCTAGTCAGCTACGACCTGTCTCCACGGCATTCCCACCATGGCCTCTCTCTCATGTGACGGGGACAGGGAGGCTAGCTTAGTGACACGGACACCTGCCATCTAGGAACTGGACTGAGCCCCCTCATTCGTTGCAGGTGAAGGCACAATGCAGCTGCCTGGAGCCCCACGGAAGCCAATGGGACTGATTCAGGCATTGAGACCAAAGTCATCAATGCTTCAGCCACTGCCAGTCTACAAAGGTTCACGCCCGTAACCTCGAGGGGAGAGGCCGTGCATTCTACTGCAGGCTCATTGAACTACCTAGAGCAGGGGGGGCCAACCTGAGCCTGAGAAGGAGCCAGAATTTACCAATGTACATTGCCAAAGAGCCACAGTAATAATAATATAATATATGGAGATACACCTATCTCATAGAACTGGAAGGGACCCTGAAAGGTCATTGAGTCCAGCCCCCTGCCTTCACTAGCAGGACCAAATACTGATTTTGCCCCAGATCCCTAAGGGGCCCCCTCAAGGATTGAACTCACAACCCTGGGTTTAGCAGGCCAATGCTCAAACCACTGAGCTATCCACCCCCCATGTCAGCAGCCTCCCATCAGCTCCCCCGCCCCACTCCCAGCGCCTCCTGCGCCAATCAGCGCCTCCCTCTCCCTCCCCGCACCTCCCGATCAGCTGTTTCGTGGCATGCAGGAGGCTCTGGGGGGGAAGAGGAGCGAGGGCACGGCAGGCTCAGGGGAGGGGGCAGGAAGGGATGGAGTGGGGGGCAGGGCCTGTGGCAGAACCAGGGGCAGTGAGCACCCCCTGGCACATTGGAAAGTTGGCGCCTGTAGCTCCAGCCCCGGAGTCGGTGCCTATAAAAGGAGCCGCGTGTTAACTTCTGAAGAGCCGCACGTGGCTCTGGAGCCCCAGGTTGGCCACCCCTGACCTAGAGCTCTGTGTAAGCTCACTAGCGCGTCTCTCTCACCAACAGAAGCTGGTCCAATAAAAGATAATACCTCCCCCACCTGGTCTCTCCTGTCCTGGGTTACAACACTGCATTGAACTACTTGGTTTCTTTTCTGCCTTTCCAGAATTCCACAGAAATGTCGAGGCTTAAGCTATAGCTTCCCAGACATGCAGTGGTAGGACATTGATACGCAGCCCTTGGCAGGACAAAAATAAAATGGGAGATAAAACATAATCATGAATAAATATAGTAGAGCCCAGAGGAGGAACAGGGTCCCGTTGTGCTAGGCTCTGCACACATCTACAACAAAAGAGAGACTCCCAGCTCAGCAGAGCTTACAGCAATCTCTTAAAATCAGCATTAAGCTCTGCCCTTCCCCTGCCCTTCAATATCTTCACAAATGCTTCCCCTTCTGCTGGCACACCCTGCGTCTTTAAGAAAATCCGAGGAGAAGCAAAGAAGTCTAACAAGATGTGGCATCTCTCCACAAAGGGCTACCAATTTTCTTAAGGAGATCCCTGTAGGGCTATTAGCATCTCTTTACAATAACATCCTCTCTCCTCCTTTTGTTTCCCCTGAGGAAGAGCAGACTGTCACCGAGAGCCGGCGAACGGAACTTGATGAATGCTGAAAAGACATTTCGCTCTTGACCACAAACTGGATGCAGCTGGTACCACCTGGGGACTGACTGGTTAGCACCAGAGTCCAATAGTAATGGGGATTTCAGCGATTCCCATATTGACGGTGTAAGTGGACGCGGACTCACCCCTGCTGCGCCTCCTGCTGGTTGTCCAGGGAATTAGCTCGTTCCAGCGTCCTGGAGCGCCCCCTGCAGGCTGGTGATCCGGCTGCCACTGGCCCGTGTCCCTCCCAGGACCCCGGTGCCCCTTTCTCTGGGTCTCCCCCCTCCCAGGGGAACCCTCCACCCACTATCCCCACCTTGCCTCAGTCGTAGGCTACTGCCAGTCTCCAACTAGCCCCCGCGCCCTGGGGCAGACTGCAGTGTCAGCCACTCATCATAGGCTAGGTTGGGGTTGGACCTGCTGCCCCTCTCTGGAACCCAGTGCCTCTCTGGAGCCTTGCACAAGGCCCTGCAGCCTGGGGAGTTGCCAGCCTGGAGCTCCCCAGCCCCTCTGGCCTTTCCCCAGCCCTGCCTCACTCTAGGCACCCTGAGCTTCCCAGCAGCCAGGCCCTTCTCTCTCTGAAGGCAGAGAGGGACTCCCAGTACCTGTTGGCCTTTGCTAGGCCGCAGCCTGGGGCTTTCCAGGCTAGAGCTCCCCGGCTCCTCTGCCTTTCCCCAGCCCTGCTCCACTCAGGTACTCTGTTCCTAGCTCCCTGCAGCCAGGCCCATCTCTCTCTACAGACAGAGAGAGACTGTTTGGGCTTCTGGCTTCCAGCCTTTTATACAGGCCAGCTGAGACGACCTGATTGGGGTGTGGCCCAGCTGCAGCTGCTTCCCCAATCAGCCCAGGCTTTCCTTCCCAGCCCTGTCCCAGGGCTGGCTTTAACCCCTTCTGGGCCAGAGTGGGTGACCACCCCGCTACAGACGGGTACAAGTCACCTCAGGGCGTGAGGCAGAGATAAAATTTCGAGACACCATTAATGACAGCTTCTGGGAGTAGCTAGTCCTGGAACCCACCAGAGGAGAGACAATTGTTGATTTAGTCCTAAGTGGAGCACAGATTCTGGTCCAAGTGGTGAATAGAGCTGGACAGCTCTGTATCGTGACCATAATGTAATTAAATTAAACATTCTTGTGGGGGGGAAATACCAAAGAAGCCAACCACAGTATCATTTAATTTCCAAAAGGAAAACTACACACAAAAAATGAGGAAGCTAGTTAAATGGAAATTAAAAGGAACAGTCACAAAGGTGAAATGCCTGTAAGCTGCATGAAAACTTTTTAAAAAGCCCCATAACAGAGATTCAAATTAAATATATACCCCAAATAAAAATAATAACAAAAGGACCAAAAATGCCACCATGGCTAAGCAACAGAACAAAAAAGGCAGTTGGAGGCAAAATGGCATCCTTCCAAAATTGGAAGTCACATCTTTCTGAGGAAAAGAGAAAGGAGCATAAACTCTGGCAAGTCAATTGTAAAAGTAGAATTAGGCAGGCCAATAAAAAGAATTTGAAGATCAATTAGCAAAAGACAAAAACCGACAGCAAAACGTTTTAAAGTCCATTAAAAGCAGGAAGCCTGCTAACCAACCACTGGGGTCACTGGACAATGGAGGTGATAGAGTATCTCTCAAGGAAGACAAGGCTGTTGTGGAGAAGCTAAATGAATTCTTTGCATTGGTCTTCACAGCTGAGGATGTGAGGGAGATTCTCACACCGGACCCATTCTTTTTAGGTGACAAATCTGAGGAATTGTCCCAGATTGAGGTGTCGATAGAGAAGGTTTTGGAACAAATTGATAAATTAAACAGCAGCAGATGGGATTCACCCAGGATTTCTCAAGGAACTCAGAAATGATATTGCAGAACTTGTAACTGTGGTATGTCATGTATCACTTAAATCAGCCTCTGTTACAGATGACTGGAGGATAACCGATGTAACACCAATTTTTTAAAAAGGCTCCCGAGGCAATTCTGGCAATTACAGACCAGTAAGCCTTACTTTGGTACCAGGCAAATTGGTTGAAACTACAGTAAAGAATAGAATTATCAGACACATAGATGAACACGATAAAAGAAGAGCCAACCCAGCTTTTATAAAGGGAAATCATGCCTCACCAATCTATTGTAATTCTTGGAGGGGGATCAATGGACATGTGGCCAAGGGTCATCCATCGGATATACTGTACTAGGACTTACAGAAAGCCTTTGACAAGGTCCCTCACCAAAGGCTCTTAAGCAAAGTAAGCTGTCATGGGGTAAGAGGGAAGGTCCTCTCATGGATCAGTAACTGATTAAAAGACAGGAAACCAAGGGTGGGAATAAGTGGAGAGAGGTAAATAGCAGGGTCCCCCAGGGATCTGTACTGGGACCAGTGCTGTTCAACACATTCATAAATGATCTGGAAAAGAGGGTGAACAGAAAGGTGGCAAAGTCTGCAGATGATACAAAATTACTCAAGATAGTTAAGTCCAAAGCTGACTGTGAAGAATTACAAAAGGGATCTCACAAAACTGGGTTACTTGGCAACAAAATGGAAGATAAAATTCAGGATTGATAAATGCAAAGTAATGCACACTAGAAAACAATCCCAACTACACATACAAAATGATAGGGTCTAAATTAGCTGTTACCACTCAAGAAAGAGATCTTAGAGTTATCATGGATAATTCTCTGAAAACATCAGCTCAATGTGCAGCGGCAGTCAAAAAAGCAAACAATGTTAGGAAAGGGAAAGATAATAAGACTGTAAATATCATAGTACCACTATATAAATCCCTGGTACGCCCACATCTTGAATACTGCATGCAGTTCTGGTCATCCCATCTCAAAAAAGATGTATTAGAATTGGAAAAGGTACAGAGAAGGGCAACAAAAATGATTAGGGGTATGAAACAGTTTCCGTATGAGGAAAGATTAAAAAGACTGGGACTACACAGCTTGGAAAAGAGATGACAAGGGAGGATACGATAGAGGTCTATAAAATCATGAATGATGTGAAGAAAGTAAATAAGGAAGTATTATTTACACCGTCACATAACACAAGAACCAGGGGGTCACCCGACAAAAATAATAGGCAATAGGTTTAAAACAAACATTCGGAAGTATTTCTTCACACGACGCACAGTCAACCTGTGGAACTCCTTGCCAGAGGATGTTGTGAAGGCCCAGACTATAACAGGGCTCAAAAAAGAACTAGATAAGTTCCTGGAGGACAGGTCCATCAATGGCTATTAGCCAAGATGGTCAGGGATGCAACCCCATGCTCTGGGTATCCCTAAGCCTCTGACTGCCAGATGCTGGGACCGAATGGCAAGAGATGGATCATTCAGTAATTATCCTGTTCTGTTAATTCCCTCTGAACCATGAAGCATTGACCACTGTTGCAAGACAGGCTACTGGGCTAGCTGGACCAGTGGTCTGATCCAATATGGCCGTTCTTATGTTCTGTTCTTAGAGTTCTTGGGAGCAATCACGCTATGCCAGAAGATGGTTGGAATGAAAAATGGTTAGAGGTATGTGGAGCTGCCATGGATTCACTCACTGCTAGCAGCACCTCCTGCTGGCTGTCCCGGGAATTAGCTCTGCCAGGGGTTGCGCTCCCCTTCTGGCGGTGTCTTCCCCTGGGCTGTCTTACCTTGTGGCCTCTCTCACCCCAGGGACTGCAGTCTCCAAGTCGTGGCTTGGCCCTCCAGCCAGCTCACTAAGGTCCTCCCCTTCCAGGGAATTCAAAGTCCTTCCGGGCCTACTGGCTGGCTGTATCTCCAACGCCCTTGACACTCCCCGGTGGCTGGTAGCAGGCCTACCCTCTGCACTGGGTTCCAGCCCAGGGACCCTAGAACAAGCAGCCAAGGTCTGTGCGGATCCTACTGCTGCTGTTTCCCTGGGCTTCTTCCTACTCATCTGGCTTCCCCTCTCTCTAGCTTTGCCAGCCTCCGACTAACTCCCCTCAGAAAGTGGCTGCAGCTACTTCCCTGCCTTCCTGCAGCCCCCATCTGTAGCCAGCTTCCTGGCTTGATAAGCCCCTGTTCCTGCACAGGTGAGCCTGGGTGCATTCAATTAGTTCCCAGCTCCCTGGCTCCTCCTCCAGCTGCAGCCAGGGGAATTCATTGGCCAGCCTGCCCATCTTAACCCCTTCCAATCCTGTGTGGGGTGGACGCCCCATCGCAGGAGCGCTTCAGGGAACTGGCTTCCTGTTAACTAGGAAATACAGGGGACTGGGGCTAACGTTTATAGCAGGAAATGGACTTGCTCAGTCATAACATGCTTGTAGAGCCGCCACTAGGCAGAAGCAAACGAAGCAATTGATTAAGGCCCCCGAGTAGCTCAAGGGGGCCTCCTATTAATTATTAGTATGTTTGGGGGGGGGGGGGGCGTCCACAGGGTCACTCCTTTGGCTCCTGTCGCTCAGCCTCCCTAGGCTGGTTTTAACCCTCTCAGGGTCAGTGCGGGGCAGGCACCCTGTCACAGGGGACAAAAATATTCCTGCTCAAGGCCCCTAGGGGGCTGGCACTGGCAGCACATGCTTTTCTCCCGCAGACCCAAGCCTAATCTGCTTTGAGGTTCTAAAACCTTCATTGAACTTCCAGCACCCTATGTATCCCCCATTTGTGCCCAGCTCTGTGCTCCTTGGCAGCAGAAGAGCTGAAATAACATGACGCAAGGCTGTCCCGTTGTGATAACCGGCCCAATGGGACATGAGAAGTAGCATGGGACTCTCATTGTTCCTCTGAAATTTCCTACCTAATATTGCAGACTCCAGAGGTTCAGGTAAGGTCTGGATCAACATCAAACTTTGAGAGGTGCACCATATGCTAATTTAACGACAGTTGGGATGGGGAGGTGATATTCTTCCTTTGTTGCACAATAATGCCTTACACTACATTTCCCCATCGATTAAAATGAAAGCCAGGAAACATTTTCTGCCAACAAATATTCTTTTCATTATTTTTCAACAGAATTTCAAGTGTGTGGGATAACTCAGTGATTTGAGCATTGGCTTGCTAAACCCAGGGTTGTGAGTTCAATCCTTGAGGGGGTCATTTAGGGAACTTGGGTAAAAATCTGCCTGGGGATTGGTCCTGCTTTGAGCAGGGGGTTGGACTAGATGACCTCCTGAGGTCCCTTCAAACCCTGGTATTCTATCATCTACCTATGGATTCCTTCTGTTTTGTCATCTAGGCCTGACTCCTCCAAGGCGCTGAGCAATGCCTGGGAGTTGAGGGTACCACACAACAGGGCTATGTACTTTGCAGGATCAAGCCCCATACCATCTAGCACCCCAAGTATGCTCATACTGAGGCAGTCAACCTACCACCTCCTCACTGGCTGGCTGTACAGGGGATAGCTGATCCTGGGCCCAACGTAAGAGGGAATGCTGCCCCTTTGAGATGGGGTCATAGAATCATAGAATCTCAGGGTTGGAAGGGACCTCAGGAGGTCATCTAGTCCAACCCCCTGCTCAAAGCAGGACCAAACCCAACTAAATCAGCCCAGCCAGGGCTTTGTCAAGCCTGACCTTAAAAACCTCTAAGGAAGGAGATTCCACTACCTCCCTAGGTAACCCATTCCAGTTCTTCACCACCCTACTAGTGAAAAAGTTTTTCCTAATGTCCAACCTAAACCTCCCCCTCTGCAACTTGAGACCATTACTCCTTGTTCTGTCATCTTCTATCACTGAGAACAGTCTAGATCCATCCTCTTTGGAACCCCCTTTCAGGTAGTTGAAAGCAGCTATCAAATCGCCCCTCATTCTTCTCTTCTGCAGACTAAACAATCCCAGTTCCCTCAGCCTCTCCTCGTAAGTCATGTGCTCCAGCCCCCTAATCATTTTTGTTGCCCTCCGCTGGACTCTCTCCAATTTATCCACATCCTTCTTGTAGTGTGGGGCCCAAAACTGGACACAGTACTCCAAATGAGGCCTCACCAGTGCTGAGTAGAGGGGAATGATCACATCCCTCGATCTGCTGGAAATGCCCCTACTTATACAACCCAAAATGCCATTAGCCTTCTTGGCAACAAGGGCACACTGTTGACTCATATTCAGCTTTTCGTCCACCGTAACCCCTAGGTCCTTTTCTGCAGAACTGCTGCCCAGCCATTCGGTCCCTAGTCTATAGCAGTGCATGGGATTCTTTCGTCCTAAATGCAGGACTCTGCACTTGTCCTTGTTGAACCTCATCATATTTCTTTTGGCCCAATCCTCTAATTTGTCTAGGTCCCTCTGTATCCTATCCCTACCCTCCAGCGTATCAACCACTCCTCCCAGTTTAGTGTCATCTGCAAACTTGCTAAGGGTGCAGTCCACACCATCTTCCAGATCGTTAATGAAGATATTGAATAAAACCGGCCCCAGCACCGACCCTTGGGGCACTCCACTTGATACCGGCTGCCAACTAGACAAGGAACCATTGATCACTACCCGTTGAGCCCGACCATCTAGCCAGTTTTCTATCCACCTTACCGTCCATTCATCCAGCCCATACTTCTTTAACTTGCTGGCAAGAATACTGTGGGAGACTGTATCAAAAGCTTTGCTAAAGTCCAGAAATAGCACATCCACTGCTTTCCCCTCATCCACAGAGCCGGTTATCTTATCATAGAAGGCAATTAGGTTAGTCAGGCATGACTTGCCCTTGGTGAATCCATGCTGACTGTTCCTGATCACTTTCCCCTCCTTTAAGTGGTTCAGGATTGATTCCTTGAGGACCTGTTCCATGATTTTTCCAGGGACTGAGGTGAGACTAACTGGCCTGTAGTTCCCTGGATCTTCCTTCTTCCCTTTCTTAAAGATGGGCACTACATTAGCTTTTTTCCAGTCNCTAGGCACATCCCTGGACAAAAAAAAAACTATAATAAACGAAACAGAAGGTTCTAAATCCCCATCAGTAACTTAAGGGAGAGAAACTTTTTGAAACTGTTGTTTTAAACAAAAATTTACTCAAAAAATCAAAAAGTGTGAATTAAGATGGGGGGAAGAGTGTGTGTGAGAGAGAGGGAGAGAGAAAGAGAGAGATCACTCTGCTGGAGGGAATCAGAACTTCTCATCTGTGTGACATAATACCTATACTTCAAACATCTAATGGGGATTCCCCATTAGGTAACCTTATAGATACAGTACACACTGGGTATAGCCAGCATTTGAGCCAGCACTAAGACATAACCCAGTTCTGCGGTCAGTACAAAACCCACTAGGGTAGTTTATAGGACAAAATAAAGCTGGTTTACATTGTAATGGCTTTACATTTCAATGGCTTCCTGCCTCCTTCTGAAGAGCTTTGGTGTCCGTGGTATTCTTCTTCTTAAGGCCTCTAGCCAACAATTAAATTATTTGTATTTAAACATTACATAACACAGCAATGGAAGGCTGCAGCCAGCAGCCGCTCTTCTGTTCCTGCAGTTCAGAGCTGTGCCTTCCAAAATGGAGGACCATCTCCCGCTGTGTAGCCACCCACCTGCTCACAATATCAGCTGCTCAGCACAGCGTCCAGGCTGTTTAAAGTCTGACTTCACTCTTCACTTGAATGGGGTGGGAAACAGCTTTCCTGTCCCGTGAACAGTTTTGAGATTTTGAAATTTTTTCCCATCTCAAAGCAGGAGAAAAAGTTGAAATTGGGGGGGGGGAGAGGGGGAACGGGGGAGAATTGCGAACCAAAACGCCAAACATTTTTAGTCCATGTTTTGTTTTGATTGCAATCATTTTTAGTTTTAAAAAAATTAAAGAGGATGTTTTGACAATTTCCAAAGCTTTTTCCGAAAGCTTTTTGAGTGGAGAAGTTCATCGTAACCTGATCCTTTCCCACGAAAAGTTTCGGTTTTGACAAATTGAAAATTTTTGGAGATAAAAACATTATGTCCAAAGATTCTCAACCAGCTCTACTCTTAACCCCTTAGCTCCGGAGCGCACGACAGCGCTGGCTTCCTGACTGCAGCTGTCTCAGTGGAACAGATGGTTTTCACAAGCCACATCAATATAGTTTAGCGCAGGGTAATTTTTCTTAATATTGCCAACAACTGTAGGGCACCGGAGAGGCTCAGCAACATGACAGTTGTCATTGGCTTAGCCTCTGGAAACCAGTTGGATTTGCTGCTCCTTCGTTATGAGGCCCCGTCTGGCTGTGTTACCGCACTGCGGGCCCCAGGATCTGACAACAGTCAGTGTTATTTTCATACTCTGATTCCTGCCTTTCTCAACAGGGTGTTGATAACCCCAGAGGGAAAGGAGCAAGATCTCTGCCTAGAAGAGTTTCTTTCATCCTCAGCAGGGATTCTCCATCCACTCCTCCTCTGTCAGCAGAGATGGCAGAGCCCAAACTGAACAGGTTCAGATAATGTCACTCTTTTTCCTCCTTTCGGTGCAATTTATAATTTTTACTGAGAAAGGGAAGACATGCTCCATAAATCAGGATCTGAGGGATAGAGTCTCGGCACAATGTGGCATCAGTCGCTCTCTGTAGAAGATAAAGCTGTAAATATAATGCATTTTCAAACAGCAAGCCTGCAAGGCTGTGACATTGTGTGTGTGTCTGTTTCCCCTGCACATATTTCAAGAAAGGTTGTTGGAGTTATTTGAGCAGTCTTGTTTTGATAGGCAGTCAAGCCCACATAAGCCACAGCCAGAAATCCAGCCACGCTCAGGGATAACCAGTTGCTGGAAACTCAGACACTCCAGAAGGTCAATAAGTCAAATACCCTGGTTGGATTTCTAACAAAAAGAATACAGTAAAATATACAGCAAACCACATAAAGTAACAGAAAGCAATGGAACTATTGTACCTAGGCTTGTCTGATGTCATGCTGCATGAAAATTACTGCCCAAGGATATTTTTGTCATATAAGAACATAAGAACGGCCATACTGGGTCAGACCAATGGTTAATCTAGCCCAGTATCCTGTAGTCTGGCAGTGGCCACTGCCAGACGCTTCAGATGGAATGAACAGAACAAGGCAATTTCAAATGATCCATCCCCTATTGTCCAGTTCCTGCTTCTGGCAGCCAGAGGCTAGGGACACCCAGAGCATGGGGTTGCATCCCTGCCCATCTGGGCTAGTAGCCATTGATGGACCTGTCCTCCATGAATTTATCTAATTCTTTTTTGAACCCCATTATAGCTTTGGCCTCACAACATCCCCTGGCAAGGAGTTCCACAGATTGTGAGTTGTTAGAAATACTTCCTTCTGTTTGTTTTAAACCTGCTGCCTGTTAATTTCATTGGGGGACCCCTGGTTCTTGTGTTATGTGAAGAGGTAAATAATGCTTCCTCATTCACTTTCTCCATCAATCCCCTAAGCATATTTATGTCAACATATAATTAATATTAATCATAATAAAAAAGGGATGGATTATGTCATGACCTTTGGCACTTATAGCTAGGCCATTTAACCCTAAAGGGTCTTTCACTGCCATGTTACAGGATATCAAATATAGAGGTGGGTACATTTTTTGGACCAAAACTTTTTGGCAAAAAAATGTAGATTCGGCTCCACAAAAAAATGTAACGAATTCGTGTTGATTTCAACAAATTCTTATCAGTTTAAAAACTACATTTCATTTTTGACATTTTCAAAACAAAAAACATTTTGGTTTTTCCTTTGAAAATGACCTTTTGTTTTCTAAATACTCGAAATCCATGTCAGGCTGCCTGGTGTGGGACACGGCTAACAGCGCCAATCTCAGGTCAGACTGCCAGAAGACAGAGCGTGCACCCCAAAATGGTGGTATATTCTATCCTAAGATTTCACCAAGCCAGTCACAAATATGTTTCCAAAATACAATATGAAGCCACCGACAGTCCCCTTCAGAACCTCTAGCCCGTCATGCACCACCCAGACAACCCAGACTTCGGGGATAAATGATTATTAACCCATATATTAGATTCTTCCAGTTTCAAAGAACCAGAGACCCATCCCAGGTCAATATATACTTTGGGATCTTGCCAAACAGCATGCTGCAGTCAGTCTTTAGTAAACTACTAAAGATTTATTAATAAAAAAAAAGAAAAGAGAGATTAAACGGTTAAAATGAACCATAGACATTACAGTTGATTTCAGAGTTTGTAGATCAAGATAATAGCAGTGATGTTAAATCAGCCAGTTTGTAATAAGTCTCTCTGGATCACCCAAAAAACTGGGGAATCCTCAGTTGTCATAAATATACATAGGGCAGCTGTACTGAATTGCCTTACCTGTAAGGGGTTAATCAGTTCAATTAACCTAGTTGGCACTTGACCAGAAGGACCAATGGGGAAAGAAGATACTTTCAAATCGGGGGAGGGGGAAAGAGAGAGAGAGGGGTTTTGTTTGTGCTCTTTTTGTTTGTTCCCTCTCTGGACGGAGAGAGGGTCAAGGCAGGAAAAACATCTCCTGGAAACATACCTGAAATGAGCATCTAAGATTACAAAAATTGTAAGTAAGGCGAGGAAATGTGTTAGATTATCTTTTGTTTTACCTTCTGAATTTTCCCTATGCTAAGAGGTAATTTTATTCCTGTTTTGTAGCTGGAAAGCAGAGTTAGAGGGGAATCCTCTGTGTTTTAAATCTTTTTATTTACCCTGAAAAGTTACCTTCCATCCTGATTTTGCAGGTGTGGTTCTTTTCCTTTTTTTTTTTTAATAAATTTTTTCTTTTAAGAACCTGATTGATTTTCAGTGTCCTAAAAACTGAAGGGTTTGGTTTGTGCTCACATTGTAACCAATTGGTTAGAATATTATTCTCAAACCTCCCCAGGAAAGGGGGTGAAGGGGCTTGGGGGAATATTTTGGGGAAACAGGGACTCCAAGTGGCCCTTTTTCCTGAATTTTTGTCTAAATCACTTGGTGGTGGCAGCAATACCGTCCAAGGACAAGGAAAGGATTTGTGCCTTGGGGAAGTTTTAACCTAAGCTGGTAGAAATAAGCTTAGGGGGGTCTTTCATGTGGGTCCCCACATCTGTACCCAGAGTTCAGAGTGGGGAGGGAACCCTGACATCAGTGCATTGTTCAAAGATTCTCTTTGTTAGAAATCACAGTCCAGAGATGTGAAGCAGGAAAGAGGCCAGGGGATGATGTCACAGTCTCCATTTATATCCCTCAGTCCATGTGCATGGAAAGTTACAGTCTCAAACATGGAGTCAGGGATCACATGTTCTACGTGCCCTTCTGAGTCATGAGGCATCCACTGCTTTCATGCTCTTTGAGGCATTCTCGGGAGGAGCCCATTGGAAGAGTTGATTCTCCTTAATGGCCCATCAACCATGGCTTGTTGGTCTTGATTTAAATCTGTCTTGTGGGTGCTACTCAGGAACACAACATGTCTGAAATACAAACACATAGCAAAAACTCATAACTTCATGTACAATGATAAAACACGCATGTAAACAGGATAACTTTGTGCAACAGATCACTACTTTTCCAATGATACCTTACAAGGCATATGTCGTATAAGATTGATCACAGTCGTGCAACAGTAATTATATATCAGTGGTTGGTAGATCAGTGGTGAGACCCTAGTGTAAACATGGCCATCTTTCTTTTTACACAGTGTCACAGTCTAAGGCCTGGTCTACACTGGGGGGGGGGGGGAATCGACCTAAGATACGCAACTTCAGCTACGAGAATAGTGTAGCTGAAGTCAACGTATCTTAGATTGACTTACCTCCCGTCCTCACAGCGTGGTGTCGACTGCCGCCGCTCCCCCATCAACTCCGCTTTCGCCTCTCACCACGGTGGAGTACAGGAGTCGACGGCAGAGCGATCTGGGATCGATTTATCGCGTCTACACTAGACACGATAAATCGATCCCCGATAGATCGATCACTACCCGCCGATCCGGTGGGTAGTGTAGACATACCCTTAACCAAATATTTCATTCAACCCGAAACAATTTTTTTTTTTATTTGCTGAAATTTTCGAAAAATGCTGTTTTCAGCTCAATCTAAAACAACGGTTTAACATTTGCTCGGATATGCCAGCAAATGCGTTAGTTGCCCAGCTCCGATCAAATGATCACCTGAGAGGCCAGGAAGGAATAACTTGCAGCACAGGCCAATTGATTAGCTGTATTTTTCATTTACAGGGCTGTCTTTTTTTTTTTTTTTAACTCTGTTGTTCATTTTGGCGTGTGGCCTCTGCCCTCCTGAGTTCCTGATGTGTGGTCAGATGAGAGTCTGTTATCATGCGATTTCCAGGACAGTTTAAGAGCTGAAAAGATTCAGAGACGATCTTGATCAATACTGCAAGTCAGGGGCGGATTAATAATTTTGCTGCCCCTAGGCCCTGAAATAATTGCCGCCCCTGGCCCTGCCCCGACTCCACCCTTTTCCCTCCCCCGTTCCAACCCCTTCCCCAAAGTCCCGCCCTAACTCCGCCCCCTCCCTGCCCCTATTGGATCCCTTCCCTAAATCCCCGCCCCAGCCCCGCCTCTTCCCCAGCACGCCGCGTTCCCCCTCCTCCCCCCTCCCTCTCTGACCAGCGAAACATCTGCGGAGAAGTTCCCCTGCTCCAGCTGCCTCCTCCGCGAGCGCCACCGCTTCCTGTTTCTCTCCCCTCCCTCCCAGCGCTTGCACCGCGAAACAGCTGTTTCGCTGGGCAGGGAGGGAGGGGAGAGAAACAGGAAGCGGTGGCGCTCGCGGAGGAGGCAGCTGGAGCAGGGGAACTTTTCCGGGGGTGCTCAAATTTGCCACCTCTGCAAATTTGTCGGCCTAGGCGATAATACGCCGCTGCTGCAAGTGCTGGGTACTTATCCAAGCCGAAGCTTTGTACACGTTAGCATCTCACTAACCTCTGGCACTGGCCAGCACCTGAGGAAAGGGTAATAGATTTTAAAGTTAGACAGAACCACTATGCTCACCTAGCCTGAACTCCTGCATAACGCAGGCCAGAGGACTTCACCGAGGATACTAGACTACATGGGTTAATAGTCTCGCATGAAGCAGGACTGGCTAATGCTCTGTTTGGATCAGGCAGGAGATAGGATAACAGGCAAGACAGAGGGAAGTGGGATCAAACAGTCTGGGAAGTAAGTCCTACGGTCGCTTGTGTATTCACCATTCTCAGGTTCTCTAGGATTTCTCTAGTCCCCAGTGTGCAAAATCCAACAAAAACAACCCACCACCACCCAGGGCCAAACCTTAGCGCCCTTCCGCGACCCTACCACCCCACTCCACCTCGCTCTTCCCTTCAGCCTTCTCAAAGTCAGCATTTGCTGAACAGGGTGAATCCACATGGTAAATCAGCCCAGAGTCTGAGACTGAGAAGGTAGTTTAGATTAAAAGGTTTCACTTAAACCTCCCCACAAACCAGGCAGACTTCAGTGGAAACAAAAAGTTAAGCAGCTCAAAATAGCAAAGAATTGGGGCTTCTGAGTTTTGTTGTGTTTTCCCCCCCCCTAAGAGTGCGGGTACTGGCTCTAACACCCTTCTGCATCAGCTCAGCGCTTGCATCACGCTCCTCACCCTCCAGAGCTTCATCTCATCTTCCTTCTGCGTGGCAACCCAGAGCTCAGCTCCCCACATCTCAAGCATGTGGAGTCTTTGCTTCTTCTTGTTCTCCCCCTTTTACAGATGGGACACTGAGGCTCAGATTAAGTGACTTGCCTTAGGTTACACAGGAGGTCTGTGGCAGGGACAGGAATTCAACACAGATCTCCTGAGTCCTACTCCAGTTCTTAACCACAAGGGCACCTCTTCCAAGCTATTTACAGGTGCAAAGAAGCATCAGCAAAGTAGCCCCGACATCAAACAACTCCGCTGGCTCCCTGGTCATTTCAGGATCCAGTTCAAAACTGTCTTTCTTGCTGTTAAGAACATTTTGTTGGACTTGCTCCCGATTATCTCGCTGACTTTGTCTCTTTTCTGCTCACCTAGCACCGATCTTCTAACAAACCTCCCCTTGTGGTGGCAGCTCTTGTTGCCTGAAAACCCTGAATCTCCCAGCCCCGGCAATGCTCCATCTCAACCGGGAGCGTAGCTTTTTATTTCTCCCTTCACCTTAGCCTCTGCGTTCCTCTCCCCTGTGCAATGGGCTAGTTGAACATTGTAACTGTCGTGTAACGCTGAGCATTTTGAGAGAGCCGGCCTGGAAGAGGCTACACAAATAAACCACAGCTCCCTTGCGCGAGGGCACAGCGGGATGAAAGTGAGCAAAAGGAAATTCAGCCTGAACATCAGGGAAGACATGTTCTAACAGTGAGATCTGTTTGGTGGTAGAATATTTGCTCAAGGGACATAGTGGAGGGTCCATCAGTTTAAGTCACTGTCTATGTGGCTTTGCAGTGCAGACTAAGGGGGTGTGAACTGCAGCACACACTGAGGTGTTATGCGGTAACTATCTTGTGTAGACCCTGCTACCGCAAACGACAAGGTAACTAGTTCGTGTTGATGTGGTCCAGCTTGAGATGGGACTATGTTAATACAAACTACCTTTTAGTTCATGCTAGCACGGTCTACAGGAGGC
The DNA here is from genome assembly GCA_003942145.1 of Platysternon megacephalum. NCBI lineage: Eukaryota > Metazoa > Chordata > Testudines > Platysternidae > Platysternon > Platysternon megacephalum. The sequence continues at coordinate 1,222,998 of QXTE01000268.1, forward strand.
AGTTACCGTGCAATACTTCAGTGCATGCTGCAACTTACGCTCCCTGTAGTCCACTCTGAGGGCTAGGTAGACAAGCCCTAAACTGAGCCTAGACACTTCACTGGAGAATATATTGTAGGGAAACAGCATTTTATTGTGAGTCTTGTGATATCTGGTGCGTTGTTTTCTTAAAGCCCTGGCTCCTGGATTCATGTGATTATATGAGAATCTTAATTTTCCTTTTTAGTGAATTTCTAGTCCTTATGGTTCCAGAGAAAAGCTTGAAAATGTGAACCCTAAAGGCTGAAAGGCAAGTCACACTGCTTGTCATTTACAATCTCATTATTTTTAAGCCCCGTCTCATAATTCTGGGGGCTTGGCTCATGACTTTTGGATGCTAATGGTTGGCAATACTGGAGAAAAATCCTGTCCGTGGGACCAGCTGCTTTCTGGACCCACCTGAAGGAGCAAGGTTGGGGGACTGCAGGGGGAGAGCCTTTAAAGCCACCATAATGCTGTAATTTGAGAACCCTGGTACTGCTGGGGTTTAGTCTAGTACAAGAGCTTTTAGTGTGCAGCAGGCTAATAAACTTCTAATGAACCTGCACATGTGTGTGTGTATGGGGGGGGAGCAGGGGTTGGAATCACCTTCTTCAAGTCCTTATGAGACCCTGACTTCCCCCTGGGCACACTGACAGCACCCAGTACCTAATTATGATATCTACTAATGCATTGGTGGGGAGATGGTCAAGGTCATTTCCACAAATAATTTCTATGTCGCAGGCTGGGACCTGCCATCTGGAACTCAGCAGCTGATGCCACAGTGAATCATAGAATACAAGGGTTGGAAGGGACCTCAGGAGGTTATCTAGTCTAACCCCCTGACATATTTTTGCCCCAGACCCCTAAATGGCCCCCTCAAGGATTGAACTCACAAACCCTAGGTTTCGCAGGCCAATGCTCAAACCTCTGAGCTATCCCTCCAATGCTTTAGAAGTACAGTAGATAGATAGATAGATAGGTAGGTCTTTCCTTGCCCTGCTACCAGCTTCAGTCCTGCCTTTTGCTTTACGTGATGTGCACAGAACTCCTGCACTCCCCCACCTTCCAACAGCTCTCAGAATCGCTCCCTGTGAGAATCAGGGATTTATGGGGTTAAAGATACCTGCCTTGGTGTGTTTTTCTCTGAACGCTGGTAATAACTAGCTTGTTCAAAGGCTCCTGGATACCATCCCTGCTACACGGGAGACACCCTTGCAAAAATTCCAGCCAACTCCATTAGACTCCTCCCGCTGGCCTCTGTTGGTTTCTGCTGGTCTGTAATGGTTTTCATTCTCCTCTACTGGGTGTTAGCTGGAGGACTTGCCAACAGGCCTGGTGCGCTGTTCCAAAACCTGGTGGTCAACTGGAACCAGCAGGGAGCAGCTGAAAATTTGCAACTGGAATTTCCACTTGGGTCCCCTCTGATACCTTAAGGCGTAAGTGCACCTCAGTATCTGCTTGCCAGTCCAGGTGTGCTACAAGCCCTTATCAAGCGAGACAAGACATCCCTCTGGGCATCACATCACAGCTTCGACTGATGTCTCTTCAGAGGCGGCCTTCCTAGCACATTGCAATGATGTGGTGGCTCAGGGCAGGATTAATTACAGTGCCAACGAGACCATGACCCAGGCCCAAATTCTGCTGCAGGGAGCTCCAGTGTCTCTCAATATCAGATCAGTTAGTTGAGAGACATTCCCCCTGTCGCTCAAGCAGCAGATGTTAGAGGAAGAGAAGCTGGGTTCTCTCTTTGTTGCTGTGTGGTGCTGATATGCAGCCTAGTGACAACTGTGTAGGCCTAACAGGGTGTAGCTGTGCTGCAAAAGAAGAGTCTCCACAAACAATAGACGTTGTCTGATGATTAGCCGCCTCCTCAAGCTGATTACAGAGACACACGCCCGGCCCCTTTGGTGTCTCCTTGTGGTTCATCATACCCACTGCAGAGTCAGAGTGGCANTAGTGACAACTGTGTAGGCCTAATAGGGTGTAGCTGTGCTGCAAAAGAAGAGTCTCCACAAACAATAGACGTTGTCTGATGATTAGCCGCCTCCTCAAGCTGATTACAGAGACACACGCCCGGCCCCTTTGGTGTCTCCTTGTGGTTCATCATACCCACTGCAGAGTCAGAGTGGCAGGATTTTAATACCTCCCCTCTGAGCCATGTGCAATCCCATGACGCTTGGTGGGACGGTCTCCAGATCGGGATGTGCTGCTGCTGAAAGCATGGTCTCTTTGGCGTAACACAGGGCCGATTCCTAATTACGATACACATGTACAATGGCAGGGACATGGAATAAAAGTCTTCTGCCAAGCCACGCTCTCCAGTCTCCGCTTAGACACAAGACTCATTCTCCCTCTCCCTGGCTTGGGAAGGCGAGATTCAATATTGCATTGGCTTCAGCCGGCATGATTTATGGGAAAGAAATTGCAACGCAATGAGCGAGACTGATGGGAACTTTACAGGAGGCTTTTTATGTAATTAAAACCAGCGCATTGAAGATTGGAAATAATAACACTGGCTCCTGGCCTGGGCTGCTTCTGGTCCTCCGTCTTAGAACTTTAATACCAGCTCACCTCCCCGCTCTGTTGCCTCCCTTCTCCGCACAGCCCCAACCACAAGCACTGGCTGCTGGTTTTCCTCTTTCCTGACTGTACCCTGGATCGTTTCCAGGGCTGATACTTTTCCATTGGAGCCTGGAGGGATCATGAAAACTCCCCCCCCCCCGTGTTTTCAAACCATGGGTGTAAGCTGCAGCTGAGTATTGAGGTGCTTTTCTCATGTTGCCCTGTTGCCGAACGTAACAGCAATGCCGGCAGGCAGGCACCTGGATCTCAGTGCATTGGGAAGCAAACCGAGCCAGTAAAACCAGTGCAAGGGGGTATCTTGTTGCAATGGCGGCTTGGTGTCCATGATGTATTTATCCCAAGGTGCACGGGGGGCTGAGCATCTGAGCTTGTTTTTTACCAGGTGCTTTAGAAATACCTCAATGCCTTTTATTCAATGAAAGAAGATACACAAAGGAAAAGCTAAGCGTGGACTCAGCAGTGAGTGCAAAGGGGTGATGCAGGGCAGAGAATGGACTCTTATTGGCCTTTCTCTGCTGTCTTCCAGCTGAGGTGCTCTGAACCTGTGCCTGCATCAATGAACTGAGCCTCACAACAGAGTTACCTCTGAGAGGTAAGGACCAGAATCCCCACTGCACAGACTAGGGAAACTGAGGCACAGAGAGGGCAAATGACTTCTGCGAGGTGACACACAGCCCATGGCAAGGCTGGGAACATGGCCAAGATTCCCAGGCCCTGATCCTTCACTGATGGACTCTTCCCCGCCCCTTCCGCCAGCCAGCCAGCCCCACCATAAGGTAGAGCCGGGTAGAGGCTCATCCATTTCCTATTGAAGATAATTGTTCCTAGACTCTCCTTGCGGTTTTTAGGTACCACCCTATGGTTTGCAATAAGGATGCCTTTCCCAATCCTCTCCTCTCTAAATCCTCCTCTGGGGCCTGGACCAAGCATCCCAGTCCAGTTCACCTAGTCAGCTTTCCTTGAAACGATTCATCTCTTGAGCTCGGCTGAGAAACCAGCGCGCTCATGGGAACAAACATCTCATGCTGTTCTCCCTCCTAACAACAGTGACTGTTAGCCCAGGCTGAAACATACAACATCAGCAGCGTAACTCCTGATTTCTATCAGCACAAGGGACATGAGAATCAGGGGAAGCGAGCATCAAAAAGGCAAGAATGAATTCAGAAAGAATTCGCCAGAAAATTCAAACCACAATCCATGGGGAGTGTTTCTGCAGAATCCATTCACCTCGACTACTTTTTTGTCTGCTATAAAATGTTGTGTATGTATAAACATGCAAATCAGTACATGCATGAAAGCATCCTGGGCCAGATCCTCAGCCAGTGGCTTAGTGTAATTAGGGTTGCCAACTTTCTACTCACACAAAACCGAACACCCTTGCCCCCCTCATGCCCTGCCCCTCCTCTGAGGCCCCGCCCCTGCCCTGAGACCCCGACCCCCACTCATTCAATCCCCTCTCCCTCTGTCGCTCGTTCTCTCCACCCTCACTCACTCGTTCATTTTCACCAGGCTGGGGCAGGAGATTGGGGTGCGGGAGGAGGTGAGGGCTCCGGCTGGAGGTGCGGGTTCTGGGGTGGGGCCAGAAATAAGGGGTTCAGGATGTGTGAGGGGGCTCTGGGCTGGGGCAGGAGGTTGGGGTGGAGAAGGGGTGGGGACTCTGGCTGGGGGTGTGGGCTCTGGTGTGGGGCCGGGGATGAGCGATTTGGGGTCAGGTGGAGGCTCCGGGCTAGGGGTGAGGGGTTTGAAGGGTGATCAGGGTTGAGGAAGAGCATTGGGGTGCAGGGCTCTGGCTGGGGGTGTGGGCTATGGGGTGGGGCTGGGGTTGAGGGGTTTGGAGTGAAGGAGGGGGCTCCGGGCTGGGATCGAGGGGTTTGGAGGGCGGAGGGGGGATCAAGGCTGGGGTAGGGGGTCGGGTTGCGGGAGGGGGGTCAGGGGTGCAGGCTCCTGGTGGCGCTTACCTCAAGCAGCTCCCGGAAGCAGCAGNCAGAAATAAGGGGTTCAGGATGTGTGAGGGGGCTCTGGGCTGGGGCAGGAGGTTGGGGTGGAGAAGGGGTGGGGACTCTGGCTGGGGGTGTGGGCTCTGGTGTGGGGCCGGGGATGAGCGATTTGGGGTCAGGTGGAGGCTCCGGGCTAGGGGTGAGGGGTTTGAAGGGTGATCAGGGTTGAGGAAGAGCATTGGGGTGCAGGGCTCTGGCTGGGGGTGTGGGCTATGGGGTGGGGCTGGGGTTGAGGGGTTTGGAGTGAAGGAGGGGGCTCCGGGCTGGGATCGAGGGGTTTGGAGGGCGGAGGGGGGATCAAGGCTGGGGTAGGGGGTCGGGTTGCGGGAGGGGGGTCAGGGGTGCAGGCTCCTGGTGGCGCTTACCTCAAGCAGCTCCCGGAAGCAGCAGCATGTCCCCTCTCCGGCTCCTAGGTGTGAGGGGCAGCCAGGCGGCTCTGCATGCTGCCCTGTCCGCAGGCGCCACCTCCACAGCTCCCTTTGGCCATGATTCCCAGCCAATGGGAACTGCAGGGCTGGTGCTTGTGGCAGAGGCAGCGTGCGGAGCCCCCTGGCTGCCCCTCACACTAGGAGCCGGAGGGGGGACATGCAGTTGCTTCCGGGAGCCGTGGGGAGCCACAGCAGGCAGGGAACCTGCCTTAGCCCTGCTGCGCCGCCGACTGGACTTTTAATGGTCCAGTCAGCAGTGCTGAGCGGAGCCTCCAGGGTCCCTTTTCGACTGGGCGTTCTGGTCGAAAACTGGACACCTGGCAACCCTAAGTGGAATACCTGTGATTTACTATTTGCACAGAGTCTAGCAGAATTAGACCCCGACCTTACTAGGGCCTCTCAGCACTTCCACAGTATGAATATTAAACAACAATAATTCCAGTCCAGTACAACAGAAACAGTCTCCCATGCTCCCTGTGTTCCTATATGCAGTGTTGTTGTAGCTGTGTCGATCCCGGGATCTTAGAGAGACCAGGGGGGATGAGGTAATATCTTTTTATTGGACCAACTTCTGTTGGTGAGAGAGACAAGCTTTCGGGCTACACAGAGCTCTTCTTCAGAGAAGAAGTTCAAAAACTTCTCTCTCTCACCACCAGAAGTTCATCCAGTAAAAGATATTACCTCTCACACCTTGTCACTGAATTCCTTTAGGCATTTTTGCTATTAGTAGCATAAGCAGACCTACCATTTTAATAATCCTATTCAAATTAATACTTTTCATTATGCTCAGAACACAGCACGGAAGGGCTAGTTTATGCTCCAGGACTACATGGAATAGAAGGAAAACATTTGCATTGAAACTTTTTTTTTTTAATGGAAAATGCCTTTTCATTTGAAATGAAAACTTTCGGCAAAAAAAAATTTAACTCATTGTCGTTGAAGCTTTTAATTTTTTTNGTGGAAGGGCTAGTTTATGCTCCAGGCCTACATGGAATAGAAGGAAAACATTTGCATTGAAACTTTTTTTTTTTAATGGAAAATCCCTTTTCATTTTAAATGAAAACTTTCGGCAAAAAAAAATTTAACTCATTGTCGTTGAAGCTTTTAATTTTTTTTTTAATGAAAATGGTCACTTTTTTTTCACTGTTTGAAAAGGCTTGATTGGGGGCCAAATCACTCACTTTTTTCCCACTGGGAAAAAGGTCGGGGTGGGCAGGCGCGTGTGTGTATGGTGAGGGGTTGATCTGTGTTCCTCCCGTTTCCACCAAAACAAAACAAAGTTTTATGACAGTTCATGGAAAATCAAGTTTTCCTGTCTTTTTGTTTCTAAATGGAGCAACAGACTTTCTGGTTTTGATCAGCTCTGACTAGGACCTTCTAGCAGTACATAGCCAAACCCTGAAGTAAGGAAGGGCTAAACCTACTACCCCATGGCTGCGTAAGACCTTCCCGGATCATGACTCAAGGTGAGGGGAGAAGAAAGGGGCTCATATTCCCTCCCAGGAGCAGGTCAGCCAGGAGGGGTAGGGAATAGGTAGTTCATTGACTAGCCACTGGAGCTAACTTGATGTGATGGGAGGAGTCTTGGGCCCCACACTACAAGAAGGATGTGGAAAAATTGGAGAGAGTCCAGCGGAGGGCAACAAAAATGATTAGGGGGCTGGAGCACATGACTTATGAGGAGAGGCTGAAGGAACTGGGATTGTTTAGTCTGCAGAAGAGAAGAGTGAGGGGGGATTTGATAGCTGCTTTCAACTACCTGAAAGGGCGGTTTCAAAGAGGATGGATCTAGACTGTTCTCAGTGATGGCAGATGACAGAACAAGGAGTAATGGTCTCAAGTTGCAGTGGGGGAGGTCTAGGTTGGATATTAGGAAAAACTTTTTCACTAGGAGGGTGGTGAAGCACTGGAATGGGTTACCTAGGGAGGTGGTGGAATCTCCTTCCTTAGAGGTTTTTAAGGTCAGGCTTGACAAAGCCCTGGCTGGGATGATTTAGTTGGGGATTGGTCCTGCTTTGAGCAGGGGNAATGGGTTCCCTAGGGAGGTGGTGGAATCTCCTTCCTTAGAGGTTTTTAAGATCAGGCTTGACAAAGCCCTGGCTGGGAGTTGGACTAGATACCTCCTGAGGTCCCTTCCAACCCTGATATTCTATGATTCTATGAGTATGCTGCCTCTTGGACAGCACAAACCTCCCCCAACAGCAGGAAAGGGCAGCTCCAGCCAGAGAAGTTCTGTCTCTAGGGTACAATCCCTTCCCAGTGCTTCTCTTACTGCACTGCCCAGTCTAGTCCTAAGGGGCTTGATCCCACCACCGCATGGATCTCAGGCTGCAGGACCACGCTGAGCATTGCAATCCAAAGCCGGCCTGCGCAGGAAGGGCCAGGCCCCCGCCCGCCCGGAGAAGTGTTGCACATGCGGCAGACTAGGATCCCATCGCTCTGCACCAGTGCAGGAGGAGGATTCTGTCCGGGGCCATCTCTCTGGTTTGCTGAGCTGGTTTATGGCCCTTCTCCAACAAGGCTGCCTGCATCCGGTGGGCCTGGTACTCGTAATGCCAGCTGTAGGGTTTCTCTCAGGCCCCTTCCTGTCTGTGTGGACGGTCCTGATACCTGCAGCCAGTCACTGCCTTCTAGACATTGCATCCACTGGGAGGGGGCCACCCCCCTGGTGCCCGCTGGAGAACTAGGTGAGTGCAAACCTAGTTCTCCAGCGGGCACCGGGGGGGGGTGACCTCTGCTATATGGCAGCCTTGTGTGCGTAGCTCTCTGGACCAGATACGGGTGGGGTCCCCGTGCCATGCTCAGCCCTGTGGCGGATTCCATCTGCATGGCAGCGNTCCATCTCCCGCTTCCTCCACGGTGTCCCAGATCATGGGCTCCTCCAGGTAGTGGGCGCTGGGCAGCTCCGCCGGCTCCTCGGCGAGGGGATGCGCAGGCCGCTCCGCAGGGTCCCGGGCTCGGGGCAGGCTCGGCCAGTCCTCCTCAGGATACCGGGCTCGGGGCAGGCTTGGTCCCGCAGGAGCTCGGGCACCTGCGTCTGTCCTCTCCAGTGGCCGGCCGGCAACCGAGCGTAGTGCCGGGGCTTTTATACTTCCTGTCCCGCCCCTTGACTTCCGGGGGGCGGGAACAGGCGGCAGTGGCTCCGCCCACTGTGGTGGCTGTTCTGGCTCCTCACGCTCAGGAGCGGCCGGGAGCCAGGCCACCTCACTACAGGCAGCCTTGTGTGCGTAGCTCTCTGGACCAGATGCAGCTGGGAGCCATACGGGTGGGGTCCCCGTGCCATGCTCAGCCCTGTGGCGGATTCCATCTGCATGGCAGCACGACCCTTTGTGCTACTGGCAGGATCGGGCAGTACATGAACAAGGGATACAGACACCCTATAAAACAAGCCAAACACGGCAAATCTTTGCCTGCTACTTTTGCATTATTAAAAGACTCTTCCAGATCATTGGGAATCGTGACACATTTCCCATTTCATACTTGGCACAGCTGTTCTGCTAGCGTGTTATTATACGATGCAATTTGGTGAGAATAAAACTTTTGAATAAAATAAGAAATTGGGTTTCTCGCTTCATCCCAGGGAGCAGATTCTGACACGCCCTGCATCCAGCTGTTACTTTCTTTGCCATTTTCCAGTCATTAGAGGCCATGGATTTGGTTGCCCTTCCCTCCTTGCTGTCTAAAACCTGCTAATCACGTTTTTTTATTTAACTAAACAAAAACATTTACTCCTTAATGGCTTCTCTTTGTTATGCAAATGTGCTTAGCTCCTACCCAATGAAATGCATGTGTATGTGAGACATGGAAAGTCTGCATTATATTTTCATAGATTTCAAGGGAAGAAAGGACCATTAGATCATCTAGTCTGACCTCCTGTATCACAGGCCAGAGAATTTCACCCTGTTACCCCTGCCTTGAGCCTAATAACTTGTGTTTGACTGTCACTAAATCATCTCTTCCAGAAAAGCAGCCAGTCTTAATTGGAAGACTTCAGGAGATGGAAAATCCACTACTTCCCTTGGCAGTTTGTTCCAATGGTTAATTACACTCCCCGTCAAACATTTATGCCTTATTTCTAATTGGAATTTGTGTAGTGTTAACTTCCCGCCATTGGTTCGTGTCTGCTTTTCTCTGCTTGATTAAAGAACCCTTTAGTACCTGGTATTTTCTCCTCGTGAGGGTACATACACACCGTAATCAAGTCAACTCTCAATTCTCTTTTGAGAATCTGAACAGGCCGAGCTGCTGAAGTCTCTCACTCAGGCATTTTCTCCAGCCTCAAATCATTTTTGTGGGTCTTCGCTGCACTCTCTCCCGTTTTTTAAAATCCTTTTATCAATGTGGACACCAGACGTTCCAATGTTGGTCTCACCAATGCTGTATAGAGAGATATAATCACCTCCTTACTCACTACACCTGTTTACACAGCCCAGAATCATATCAGCGCACCATGACCCACTGATCACGTTTTACAATTCTGGATCCTGCTTTTTTCCCATGTTCCAAAAGTGTCGTCCGGCAACCTCAGGAGGAATTCTTGTAAACTGCTGGATAACTTTCTATTGGTGAAATCCTAACCCTCCTTAAGCCAATGACAAAACTCCCATTGACTTCAATCAGACCATATTTTTAATATGCCTCCCATAAGAGAGTGTGTTTCATTTTTATTAAAGCTCAGCTGAGGGGCAATACAGCATCTTTACTAAAAACCCAGGAGTTGTAAATGCTCTCCAGTTGGGCCCAGTGGACAGTAGCTTACTGATCAATCCAGTAATATACATCCGAACTGAGGGACCCAAATTCAGATCTGTTTCAAAGCCCATTGAAATCCGTGGGAAGGCTCACAGTGGCCCTTAGTGAGATCTGATGGGGAAATTTACCTTTCCTCTGTCTCAACATAATTGGAGGATTTTTATGCAAAAGCCTTAAGCTTTTTATTGTTCCATTTATTTATTTTTTAATAAAATTTAGTCCATGGACCATAGGGAAACATCTGGAGCAGCTACGTGAGCTGTGTTCATTTTTATCACCACACATCCACTGTGTAAGCCTAAGGGCAGGTTCCTTCATATTTCTATGTCTTGTACTGTTGTATCCCATAGACGCTTTGTGCATTAACTCGGGCATAGGTTAGGGGTTTGTTACGGGAGTGGGTGGGTGAGATTCTGTGGCCTGCGTTGTGCAGGAGGTCGGACTAGATGATCATAATGGTCCCTTCTGACCTTAAAGTCTATGAGTCTATGAGTCTATTATAAACATGGGTGGCGGGTGGAGCCCCCCTTCAGAGAGGGTAGCCCCCATCTCTGCCCCTTCTGCCTGCGGGCCCCCCATGGTCAGAGCCCCGCACCATGCCTCCCCTCTCCAGACCCCAAGCTGCAGTGGGGAAAAGCATCTCTGACTCTCGTCCGGAAGAGGCTTTTGATATGCCCCATGCAGATTCCGGGGCGGCTGAGGAGGCAGTATTTGCTACTCAGCTTCCTGGGTTCATCAGTAATCTCTCTGAAGTCCAGGGAGATTACTATGGACCCAGGAAGCTGAGTAGCACATATCACCTCCTCAGCTGCCCCGGAACCTGCATGGGGCATAATAAAGTAAAAACTTCCCCCGCCAAACCTTGCAACCAGGGTTCGGCGGCCGCGGCAGCGCCAGAGGAGGCTGAGCCTCCCCTGGCCTATTATACCTGCCGCCCATGATTATAAAGCTTCATAAGTTTATGAAAGGGGTTGTAGGACATGGTTGCCTGAAAGAGCAGGGGACTGAACTCAGTGACACAAGAGTCTGACAGTTCTATGTTCTTATCATCGAACGGAGACATTTTCCAACATTTAAGACCAGAAGGGAGCGCTGTGATCATCTGGTGGGACCTAACACATAGCACAGGCCAGAGAACCTCACTCAGAAATTTTGGCTCAAACCCATAACTTCCGCTTGAGCTAGAGAACATCTTTTAGAAAGATATCCAGTCTTGAGCCAACACATCTCTAGGTACATTTTTACAGTGGTTAACTACTCTCCTTGCTAAAAAATTACATTTTATTTCTAGTCTGAAGCTGTGTAGCTTCAGCTTCCAAGCACTGGATCTCTTTCTGCCTTTTTCTGCTGGATCAAAGAGCTGCCTATTACCAGAAATCTCATCCCCATGTATGTATTTGTAGACCGTCATCAAGTCACCTCTTATCTTCTCTTGGATAATCTATAGCATTTAGTCTCTCAGTATAAGGCAGGTTTTCCAGACCTCAAATCATTCTTTTATCTCTTTCCAATTTGTTAACATACTGTTTTGAAATATGGGCACCAGACCTGGATGCAGTATCCGGTAATGGTCTCACTAATTCCATATACATAGGTAATACCACCACCCTGCTCCTGCTTGCTATTCCCCTATTTAAAAATCCAAAAATCACATTCACCCTCATAGCTATAGTATCCAACTGGGAGAATTGTTGAAACGGTTATCCGCCCCGAGTCTTTTTAAGTATCGCTGCTTCGAAGGATACAGTTCTCCGCCTTAATTTTAAGGTTTATTCATATGGCTGTAGAAAGCCTAAATATTTTATGACTGCCTTGGCAACTTGACTTGTTATGAGAAGAGCACAGTTCTAACATGAGGATCCTTCTTATGTGAGGTTAATTTTACATCTTCAAATATACTCTAGGCCAGATCCTCAGCTGGAGTGAATTGGAACCACTCCACTGATGACTAGCTGACACTAGCTGTGGATCTGGCTCACAATCAGCAAGTTTAAGTTTCTTCTCAACAGTACTTCCTCCCTTCCTTAATGCTCTTGTGGTGTGAGTACCATTGCTATTAGGGCTACGTGTCAAGGGACATCCCTAACTGGCTCCCCGTTTTTAACTCAATGTTAGAGGATGCTAGTCCATTTGACATACTATAACAGGGGTCGGCAACCTTTCAGAAGTGCTGTGCCGAGTCTTCATTTATTCACTCTAATATAAGGTTTCACGTGCCAGTAATACATTTTAACGTTTTTAGAAGGTCTCTTTCTATAAGTCTATAACATATTATGAAACTTTTGTTGTATGTATAGTAAATAAGGTTTATAAAATGTTTAAGAAGCTTCATTTAAAATTAAATTAAAATGCAGAGCCCCCCGGACTGGTGGCCAGGACCCGGACAGTGTGAGTGCCGCTGAAAATCAGCTCGCGTGCCGCCTTCGGCACTCGTGCCATAGGTTGCCTACCCCTGTACTATAAACTGTGGTCATGGGCTACTTTATAATGTCTGTACCCAGAATAAACTCATGTATGACCTGCAGCAGAAAATACCACTCTACACCCTCGGCTGCTTTTTTCTGAATCGATTGAAATGCAGAGATATAGATCTGTGTTTCATCAGTGTATTGTTGGCATCCGAGTCTGTAATGTCTCATGATCTTAGGCAGATTTTGATCCACAACAGGAACTTGCATGGAGCACTATATCACATTTGTCCTAGTGCTCTAACTGAGGTTAGCATCTGGAGGAATAAAGGGGCTGAAACTAGAGCTTGTTTGGAAAAATAATTTGTGAAAATCTCATTGCTAGTTTCATAGATTATTATTATTAATAATAATACTTATTTGTGTTACCATACCAGCTAGGAATGCCTAATCATTGTCCAGGATTCCATTGCGCTAGGCACTGTGCAAATACAGAACAGAGAGACAGCCTTTGGCCCCGTACAACTTATAAACTAAATATAAAACATGAGATAACAGATGGATACAGACAGTCAGGGGCAAACAAGGAAACAATGAGACAACAGTGGTCACCATGACAGGCAGTGGTCTCAGCTCACCAGCCGCTTAACTGTTGTCAAGCTTTTTGTCGGAATCATGGAGAAGGAGAGTTTTATGGAGGATTTTAGAAGAAGGATAATGAGGTGGCTGTGCAGATGTTTATAGGGAGCTTCTCCCAAGTGTGAGGGCCAGCATGGGAGAAAACACAAAAGTGATTGTTTGAAAATTTAACAAGTGGGCAATGGAGGCTGGCATCACGGACCAATCAGAGGTGGGAGTCGACATTTTGATAGTTGACTGGTGAATTTTTATTTTTTACAATTTTTGAGGAATGTTGTGTTATTTTGTTTTATCCATGCATGGGGCTGTGACTCCTGCCCCGGGGGTGGGGGTGGTCCTGATGGGGTTGCAGAGCAACTCTACCCAACACTCATCCTGCAGCAGCAGCTCTTGGCCCATGCGGCTGGGGTATTGTGACCTGGCACACAGGGTCTCCGGGCTCCTTATTTAGGGACGGGCTCCAGATTTAGGGACAGGCGACCCAGGCGACTGCCTGGGGTGCCGGGCTGGGAGAGTGCCGGGCTCGGGGTGCTGTAAGGTATTCTAAAGTTTAACAAATGGAGGGGACGGGCACAGAAGATGCTCCTCGCCTGGGGCACCATTTGGTGTAGGGCCATCCCTCTACTCAGGTGTGGCTTGTCTGCCCCTCTCATGGAGGAGCAGCTGGGCCAAATTTGAGAGAATGGTGTTGTGACAATTGGGCCTATACATTTACCTGAATCGTGAGCTCAATTGTAAAAAGTATGTAAAAGTTCATACGATGTTATATTTACCTACAAGAACAAATGTTGATGGGAAAAGATACGAAAGGGAGACAGAATAACTGAATTAGTCGAAACAGAAAGGCCTGATTCAAGGACTGTGTTGAAATTCTGCTTGTTAAAAACAGGCGATGCGGAGCCGGAAGTTAATGAGCCAAAACTAGTATGTCGGATATTAGGACTAATTGGTGGACAGAATAAAGAAGGGAAGGGCTATTTTGGGGTCCTTAGAAGAAAGATTTTGTGGAGAAAGTATGAAAGAACAAAAAGGAACAGACAGAAAGAACAGTCAGAGGCTACTGGGGTGAGCTTCACCATCATGGCTGCCACCCCCACTGTCTCCTGAGTCCCTGAGTCTTCATCATCCAGATCCTGAGAAATGTCCTAACCAGACCGGGCCAGAGAGAGGAACCCAAATGACATCATCACCTCTACCAACCCCAGCTGAAACCCAAACACCGCCTGGGATGAAACAGCATCAGACTTTACCAACAGCAGGATCAACAACAGCTTTAGCTCATCTCAACTAACTTCTCTTTCCCCCAAAAAGGACAGTTATTTACCATCTTTGATACCCTCTAAGAGACTGTCAAACAACAAGGGTTTTTTTGTTTCCTTTTAAAAACTCTCTCCAGCTAAAGGGAAAGGGAACACGGGATGTTGTTAAAATGAAAGTCTTATTTAATACCTTACATTTCAAAGGTTTTCTTTCTTTTGTGGATCTTCAATAGAAGGTTAAAATTATTTTTAATAGTGTTTGCAATAGTACTAAGGAGGCTGCGGTCTCTGTATACCAAATCCTGACCCTTGCTGATTAGTGTTAGACTGTAACTAGGTTACGTTAACACCTTTGAGCTATTTTTTCCATCTAAATTAATGCAACAGTGCAATTCTCAAAGCCACTCACTCATATTTGGCCCAGCCACTGACCCCGTCATGACAGAGAATCAGCTGGCCCAATGCCTGAAGTGGAATACCGGGTCCAGCCCCATAGGACAGGTGCTGCTTCAGGGTGAGTTTTTCATTGTATATGTTTGATTTTGCTTTACTTTGTGTTATTTTGCATTTGTGAAAAACACAGGGCTCTATCGATAGCGAATGAGAGATGGGGCGGGGACACGTCATGCAAGCACTTGAAAGTGAAGACAAGTAGCTTATGTTTGATGCCATAGAGAAGCGGGAGCCAGCGGAGGGCTTAGAAGAGAGGGGCGATGTGATCAAAGCAACGGGCTAGGAGAATGATCTTTGCATCAGCATTTGAAATGGAGAAGATTGCATTTGTCAAGTATGTTGCACTAACCGAGACACAAGATGAGAGTCTGGGTGAGAGTTTTTGTAGTGGCTGGAGAGAAATAGCTGTATCTTAGACATGTTATGCAGAATGAATTGGCAAGATTAATAGACTTTAAAGCCAGTAGGGACCACTATGATAATTTATTTTGACCTCTTGCATAACAAAGGGCACAGAATTCCAGCCAGCTATTCCCACACTGAGCCCAACAACTTGTGATTGAACTACAGCGTATGTTTTAGAAAGACATCCAATTTTGATTTAAAGAATTCAAGCGATGGAGAATCCACTACGTCCCTAGATAAATTATTCCAAAGGTTAATTACCCTCACTGTTCAAAATTGAAACCTTATTTCCAATTTGAGTTTTTCTAGCTTCAGCTGCCAGCAGTTGGATCTCATTCTGCCTTTATTTGCTAAATTAAACATCTCTGTAGTAGCAGATAATTTCTCCCTGTGTAGATACTTTATAAAGCACGGCCAAGTTTTCTCTTAACCTTCTCTTTGTAAACTAAGTAGACTGGGGTCCTTAAATCCCATTTTAAGGTATGTCTTCCAGACCTCAGGACATGACTTTCTAGTAGTGGTCTCACTCATGTCATAGAGGCAGGTAATATCACCTCCCTATTCCTGCTCAGTGTACTCCTCCTATTTATACATCCAAAGATCATGCTAGCAAATCTGATTTTCAAAACTGACCAATTTTTTCTTGCTTTTCAAAGATTTTCTGCAGAATTCCTCATTTTTTTGCTTTCAAAAACTGTCATTTTCAAAAATGAAATGTTTTTCCTTCACAGTTGAAAATTTGCACGTTAAAAACTAGTTTGCACGATCTCACCATGGGACTCAGCTGACCAAGCAACACGGGCAAAAATGGGGAGCAAAAACAGAAACTGAAAACAAAAAAAGAAACAAAAACAATAAATTAAAAATGAAGGAGAAATTGATCCAAAACCAGAAAAACTCATGAAAATCAAAATATTTTCCTCCCGGAAGAGGGAAGTATTTGGAAGAACCGGGCAACTCCGTGGTCTTGCACTCCATCGGAAGTGTCTGGTCTTCCTGTCATTAAAATGGTGCACAGCCCTGGGGTCCTTCGTGGTTTTTTCCCCATGATCATCGGGTTTTTTTTCATGGTTTGCTTCCCAAGATCAATATTTTTTGGTTTAAAACTGAACAATTTCATTTGCCAAAAACCCCCAAAGTTTGAATTTGTTTTTTCTCAGGAAAACCTGAATATTCTTGACAGAAAACATACTTATTTTTTGTGTGTGTGAAAACTTCCCTTTAGTCAAAAAGCCACTTTCCATCGAGAAAGCACAGGGTACATAACCAAGCAGGATGAAAAACCTCTAAGGACTGGGGAGACTACATATTCCATGTCCTTGACACCACAACAGGGAAGGTGAGAGGCATGTAATGGAATCACTAGCCACTGATGGCAACTGGACTGAGATCCAACAACGCCCACAAACAGATGACTCATTTGTGGTTTCTAATACTATTGCGTGGATTCAAACCAGTAAGCTAGAGGGCACTGCGCCATCCAAAGAAAACCAACAATGGGCAATATTATGGGCCCTACCACCAGTAATAGATTCAGAGTCTAATAACACAACACTTGGGAGAACTATGATACGATGATCCAGTCAAACTGTCTTGCCACCTACCAGGGCAAATTGTGTTTCTGCAACCTGCTAGAATGGTTGGAAAGAGTTAATAAAACAGTGGAATAAAGGACACTTCTGGACGTAATTTACTTGGGTTTTCAAAAGGCTTTTGACAAGGTTCCCCACAAGAGACTATTAAGGAAAATAAATATCTACAGGGTAAGGGGCAGCATCCTGTTGTGGATCAAAAACTGCTTGAGCAATAGGAAACAAAGAGCTGGAGTGAATGAGTGCTCCTTGGGGTGGAGGGAGGTTAAGAGAGGGGGACTCCAGGGGCCTGCACCAGGACTGGTGTTATTTAATATATTTATTAATGGTTTGGAGGAGGAAGAGGACAGAGAATTTGTGAAATCCCTCCATGTGACACAAAACTATTTAGGTTGTGTGTGGGTTTTTTTTAAGAAAAAAAAAAAAGTTAGTTATGAAGGATTGTGAGAAACTCCAGAAGGATTTAATCAAACTGGGGGACTGGGCGGCCAAGCTGGCTGATGAAATGTAACCGAGATAAATGCGAGGCAATGCACACTGGGAGCCCCCTCTGAACTGCTCGCGGGCTCTCCTCTGACAGGCTCTGAGCAAGCAGAAGCCCCGTAGGAAACTGATCTTGCGGTCACTGCATGCAGCTCAATGAAGAGGTTTGTTCAAAGGCCAGACGCTATCTGAACAGGAAATAGGATATTTGGGTGAATTCTTGAAAAAAAAAAAAAAAGATAGAGAAGAACACAATGTCAGTGTCCCGATAGGATGTGAAGATTTGGGCTCAGCCCAAGGAACCGTGACTCATTGGGTTGCCTCACCTCCTCAAAGATGCAACAAAGACGGGGAAGGACCTGGAGAAATGCAGAGGGAAAAAAAGCCACTGCTATTTATAATGCCCATAAGTGTGCTGGGTGCCCAGCCCTCCCAAAGAGATACTGCGTCAGGCATGGAGAGGCTGGAGGTGCCTGTATGCGAGAGGAGATTGCAGAGGAAAGGGTAGAGAAGCAGCATGGTCTGGTGAAGGAGTGAGGAAACTTTCCTGGCAGTGCCACTGGCCGTGATGGCAAAATTACTTGGAATGGGGCATCAAAATCCCTTAGGCACCTGTGAGACTCTCAGCCTGAGTAAAGAAAGCAGACGCAGGGTGAGAGAAAGGATAGGTTATTACCTTCGCTTTGCAGCTGTCCAACAGACAGTGGGGCTTCTGCTGCTGCAGGGTGCCTCGGTTATGGGGTGCATTCACCACCAGAGCGGCCCCTCGTGTCAGGATGCAGGGTTGCACCGGTTCTTTCACTCTAATACCCCACCTTGTCCATCCTGGTTCCACCGCGGCCTGCTGCTTCCATGGCCTCACCCTTCAGCCAGCTCACCTCTCAGTCAATTCCCCTCCTGGGTTAACAGAAAAGACCAAAATAGGAAACCCAAAGTCTGGTGGCCTCTAAACTCGGTCCTTGGCCTCCATCTGGTCCTGGTCTTTTAAAGAGTCAGTAACAAGATGCCTCCCAAACACTATTTATTTCCTGGGCTTTTTCTTCTCTTCCGATATCTCTTTGGTCTTTGTATACCAGACCTCCCAAAATCTTCAATCTGATGGGGATTGGCTGACCCCTAGGCATCGCTACCTTTAAGAGGGCAGTTCAGACCATCACAGCCACACATGCTGCACTCATGTCAGTCATCAGTCAATTCTCTGTGTCAGACTTGATGAAGCTCATCACTGAGAAGAGTTGTCCACAGGAGCCCATTGAACCAACGACTGTCCACGAAACTATGGGTAGTTTATTCATTGAAACAAAATAATCAAGCAATGTGTTCCAAGACCACAACATTTTGATTCCATTTGGATCGATTATTTACTTCAGTCCTACTATGCTCAATATTTCCCAGCTGGGAACTGAGATCAACAAACTCATTTTTCCTGCAAATACTCTCCTGAATTCAACCATCTCAAGCTTATCGATATTTAGCTTTTTGGGTCTTGACATGTAGAGATTGCCCTACTTCTCCCTATGTGACTGTGATGAATTCCAATGTATTTTCTTGCTGTTGGAACTCAAGAAACTGTCCTGAAAAGATATCCAACCACTCCCCAAATATATCTGAAATGATCTGTGCCTTTTTTTCAATGGTGCCAGCATTTCAGAGATTAATAAGACTGGGACTTTTCAGCTTGGAAAAGAGACGACTATGGGGGGATATGATAGAGGTCTATAAAATCATGACAGGTGTGGAGAAAGTAAATAAGGAAATGTTATTTACTCCTTCTCATAACACAAGAACTAGGGGTCACCAAATGAAATTAATAGGCAGGAGGCTTAAAACAAACAAAAAAAGAAGTATTTCTTCACACAACACACAGTCAACCTGTGGAACTCTTTGCCAGAGGATGTTGTGAAGGCCAAGACTATAACAGGGTTCAAAAAAGAGCTAGATACATTCATGGAGGATAGGTCCATCAATGGCTATTAGCCAGGATGGGCAGGAATGGTGTCCCTAGCTTCTGTTTGCCAGAATCTGGGAATGGGTGACAGGGGATGGATCACTTGATGATTACCTCTTCTGTTCATTCCCTCTGGGGAACCTGGCATTGGCCACTGTTGGAAGACAGGATACTGGGCTAGATGGACCTTTGGGCTGATCCAGTATGGCCGTTTTTATGTTCTTATTGTCCATGAAAATACCTGAGTTTTCCAGATGTCTGCTCAATGAAGGGAAAGTCTTTTTAAGTTTCTGGTGTCCAAATTTTTCTTGAACATTTCCAGATTCTTTTCATAAGTATCGATGTTGTCAGACATTTTCTCGGCCATCACGTTTTGCATTAGTTCGCTGACATGTTGAGTGAAGTCAGCAAAAAAATAAAAAAATAAAATCAAGTCATTCACCCCTGACACATTTGTTAGCTCTGAGAAATCTTGTCCTTTCTGAACTAAGACCTGCCTGCTGTCTTGCAAACAATCTTCTGACACTGTTGTTCACCAGAAATCATGAATGTCGACACTCTCTGCTTCTCCTACAAGTGTTTTAAACTCTCAGGTGTTAGCAGCAATGAAATTCCCAACTTCTGATGCCACTTTCATGACCTCTCCAAGTGTTGCTAAACTTCCTTTGGCAAAGAACCCCTCTTGATGCCCAATCCAATGAGATTCTATTGTCAGCTGATTCCCTCAGGAAGACGTTGAATCTATCTAGCTTAGGTATTTACATGGCCCCTATTACTGTAATATCTGAATGCCTCACCAGCTCTAATGTATTTATCCTCACAACACCCTTGTGAGGGAGGGAAGTGCTATTATCTCTGTATTGGAGCAGGAGAACTGGACCCTGGGTCTCCCACCTCTAGCCTATAGACCAGGGGTAGGCAACCTATGGCCCGGGTGCCAAAAGCGGCACGCGAGCTGATTTTCAGTGGCACTCACACTGCCCATGTCCTGGCCACCAGTCCGGGGGGCTCTGCGTTTTAATTTAATTTTAAATGAAGCTTCTTAAACATTTTAAAAACCGTATTTACTTTACATACAACAATAGTTTAGTTCTATATTATAGACTTATAGAAAGAGACCTTCTAAAAACGTTAAAATGTATTACTGGCACGCAAAACCTTAAATCAGAGTGACTAAATGAAGACTCGGCACACCACTGCTGAAAGGTTGCCGACCCCTGCTCTAGAATCATTCTCTTTCTCTCCTTTTCTGGCCCAGTGACTCTTTTAAGTATTTATACTCAGTGGAACAGCTTCACCAGGAGCCCGAAATCAGACTATCTCATTGCTCAGTGAAAGGTGGGAGACCCCAATGCAAACCCTTTCCCTCCCTCTGCCTGAGTGGGGAAGTAAATCTGGGTCTCCTCCCTCTCATTTGAGCACTCTAATCTCTGGGTTAAAATCTGGAAAGTGGGTCCAGCCACTAGCTACCTACTCCTCTTCTACTCCACTGCACTGAATACTCCTCTTCTACTCCACATAACATGAGTTATGAGGAGAGGCTGAGGGAGCTGGGATTGTTTAGTCTGCAGAAGAGAAGAATGAGGGGGGATTTGATAGCTGCTTTCAACTACCTGAAAGGGGGTTCCAAAGAGGATGGATCTAGACTGTTCACAGTGGTACCAGATGACAGAACAAGGAGCAATGGTCTCAAGTTGAAGTGGGGGAGGTTTAGGTTGGATATTAGGAAACACTATTTCACTAGGAGGGTGGTGAAGCACTGGAATGCGTTACCTAGGGAGGTGGTGGAATCTCCTTCCTTAGAGGTTTTTAAGGTCAGGCTTGACAAAGCCCTGGCTGGGATGATTTAGTTGGGATTAGGTCCTGCTTTGAGCAGGGGGTTGGACTAGATACCTCCTGAGGTCCCTTCCAACCCTGATATTCTATGATTCTATGATTCCACTGCACTGAATACTCCTCTTCTGGCTGGTTGTGTGGTGTCTAACTCATTCTCACAAGAAATAAGTAAGGCTCCTAAACTGCCTGACTCCAGGAGAGGGGTGAGACTTAGGACACAACCCCTCTGGTTGGTGTCCCCCACTGGCTGGTTTAGGCAGCTCCTTGCCTAGCATGCTGGCTTTTGTGGATCCCATTCTACAGTGTCTTTCTCTCCTCTTCATTGTATAGGGGGCCTAGGCACCTAACTCAGTCTCTGGGAATCTGGGCCTAAGTGATTTGCCCAAGGTCACACAGGAAACTTGCGGCACAGCAGGGGTTTGGACCCATGTTCAAATCTAAGTCCTTGGCTAGTGTTCTAGCCTTCCTTACCCCATTTCAGCCCCCTTCCCATGAGCTGCAGCTGTTACAACGTTCAAGATTTTGATTTTGTCCGTTGCTAAAAAATGCTCAGGCCACTGCACCCAAAATATTTAATTAGTTCTTCTTGCGTTTTGTCTCCTGCTGTAATCCTTGTGATCACCACCAGTCATGTCTGTGGATTTATATAAGTGCTCTCACCTAAACAAAATGAGAATGTGCTGGTAGTTTCCAAGTCAATTTTAAATATCTTCACTGCTATTCTGGACTCTGTTTTTAACAGGATTTCTACTGCATGGCAACTCTTTAATGAATTGCTCAGTTTTTGTCTTTGCTGGGAAAATCTTCAAAGTAGCAGCTGAAGATAACTTTGCCCCCTTGACACACCGCTGTCAGGAAGTGGCTTCCCACATTTAGCTGGATGACATGATAATTGAAAACTTGTAGCAACAAGATTGTGTGAGCCATGAGCAAACTTTGCAAACACATCCAGCTGGTTCTGGAATGTTCCGAGTTCGTTCGTTTCTCTTCCGTGGGTAGGCAAAGTTTCTGATGGTCTGTTTGAAAGTGACATTTAATATCCAGGGCTTGACTCTCTGTAGCCTTGCACCTTGTGTTGCTACTTAGACTAGTGTGAAGTGTGTATAAAATGCTACCATAGAGTTTAAAACCAGAAGGGACTATTAGATCATCTAGTCTGACTTCCTGTATATCACAGGCCAGAGAATAATACCCAGTTGCTCCTGGATTGAGACCAATAACTTGCACCATTACAGTTGGTCAAAACTTGCTCATTCTTTTTAACTGGAGATAGATAGATATAGATATCAACCAACAATATATATATGTATATAAATTTCTTGCAAAAACATTCTTGATTTACAGTAAAAATATTCAGTTTTGGGTAAAAAATTACAGTTTTCTAACCCCCAAAATATTTACATTTCTCTTCGATGACATGCTAGAAAATTGCAACCAAAACGAAACATTTCCAAGCCAATGATCGTGTGGTTGAAAAGCCATTTTCAGTATTATAAAATATAAGAGTTTCAATGAAAAAATTTCAACCAGCTCTTGCCACTCTTCTCATTTGGTGATGATAAATGATGATAAAGTGCAAAGGGGAATCAGGCCTTAAATGTTTTGGAAACCACACAAAAAAAAAAATCCCACAACGCTTTACTCTGCACTTCCACTGCCTTGGCCACTGAACTTTGCCCCAGTCTGGGAGTCAGTTCCTAGCAGTGGCTCCTGCTCCTGCTCCGCTGGGCAGAGTGGGAGACCAGCAGCCAGGCAATGGCTATGCTTTCTGCTTCACACAGGCTGTGTGTGTCACAGCTCCCACTCTCGGATGCCCGTCAGACTGCTGTGCAGGATGCAAACGCTGATCCCCCACATGCTTTACGCCTCTGGAGTCTGAGCAGAGTCCAGACGCTGCTCCCGGCTTTCTAGGTGCCTCT
Organism: Platysternon megacephalum; assembly: GCA_003942145.1. NCBI lineage: Eukaryota > Metazoa > Chordata > Testudines > Platysternidae > Platysternon > Platysternon megacephalum. The sequence goes on from QXTE01000268.1 coordinate 1,245,721, forward strand.
TGTGGTGAAGATCCTCTGTCTAGCACCCCTTCCTGAGGGCTGGGACCCTACAATCCAACTGCCCAGCTCCTGGGACCCCTCAGACTCTGCCATAGCTTTAACATACCCTCTCTCAGAACTTTGGGTACTCTGGGTCCACACGTTAACTCTTCCAGGGCAGGTGATAGGTGTAGCACACAACACAGACAGACAGATGTTGTCCAGGGTTCTGGAACACCAGTGGTCTTAACTAGGTAGCAGGAGAGATACACAGATCTCGACAAAATAAACCCTACATGCATTTCCCTGCTTCAGGTTCCTCAGCACTGTGAAGTCATCTTTGGGCTAGGGGTTCGGTCCTCTGGGACAGTGACTCTCAACCTGTCCATAGAATCCTAGAATCTCAGGGTTGGAAGGGACCTCAGGAGGTCATCTAGTCCAGAGTACTGTCCCCCTTTCAGGAGTCTGATTGGTCTTGCCTACCCCTAAGTTTCACCTCACTTAAAAACGACCTGCTTACACAATCGGACATAAAAATACAAACGTGTCACAGCAGAGTATTACTGACAAATTGCTGACTTTCTCCTTTTGATCATATAATTATAAAATAAATCAATTGGAATATAAATATTGTACTTACATTTCAGTGTATAGTGTACAGAGCAGTATAAACAAGTCAATGTCTGTATGAAATTTTAGTTGGTACTGACTTCGCTGGTGCTTTTTATGTAGCCTGTTGTAAAAGAAGGCAAATATCTAGATGAGTTGCTGTCAGGGCCGGGTCCAGGCACCAGCGCCGCAAGCAGGTGCCTAGGGCGGCCAACGGAAAGGGGCGGCACATCCGGCTCTTCGGTGGCAATTCGGCGGCGGGTCCCTCAGTCCCTCTCCGAGGGAAGGACCTGCCGCCGAATTGCCGCCAAAGAATGAAGCGGTGGTGGTAGAGCTGCCGCCGAACTGCCGCGGATCGCGCCTTTTTTTTTTTTCCCGCTTGGGCGGCAAAAACGCTGGAGCCGGCCCTGGTTGCTGTACCCCTGAAAGAAAGACCTCTGTGTACCCCCAGGGGTACATGTAGCCTTGGCTGAGAACCACTGCTCTGGGGCATCCAGGATCCTTCTGCTGCAGCTCATGGCTTAACTTCTGAACCATGGACCCTCTCTCTTTGCAGGTCAGCTTGCTTTTTCTGACTTCAGTTGGTCCCACAGCTAAACCGCCCCCCTTCCCAGCCAGGAAAGCATGCCTGACTGTGCCCCTCTCCTGCCCAAAACTTCCTGTGTGACTCTGTGAATCTTCCCCCGACCCACCCAGCCTCTGTGGTTTTTAAAGGCTAGCGTTAACACGCTGTTTCAGAGGAGTAGTCGTCTTAGTGTGTATCAGTAAAAACAACAAGGAGTCCTTGTGGCACCTTAGAGACTAACAAATGTATTTAGACATAAGCTTTCGTGGGCTAGAACCCAATTCATCGGATGCATGGAGTGAAAAATACAGTAGGCAGGTATAAATACACAGCACATGAAAAGATGGGAGTTGCCTTACCAAGTGGAGGGGTCAATGCTAACGAGACCAATTCAATCATGGTGGATGTGGCCCATTCCCAACAGTTGACAAGAAGGGGTGAGTATCAACAGAGGGAAAATTACTTTTTGTAGTGACCCAGCCCCTCCCAGTGTTTATTCAGGCCTAATTTAATGGTGTCCAGTTTGCAAATTAATTCCAGCTCTGCAGTTTCTCGTTGAAGTCTGTTTTTGACGTTTTTTTGTTGAAGAATCGCCACTTTTAAGTCTGTTATTGAGTGTCCAGGGAGAGTGAAGTGTTCTCCTACTGGTTTTTGAATGTTACAGTTCTTGATGTCTGATTTGTGTCCATTTATTCTTTTGCATAGAGACTGTCCGGTTTGGCCAATGTACATGGCAGAGGGGCATTGCTGGCACATGATGGCATATATCACATTGCAGTTACTCCAAGATCTCTCTCTTGAGCGGTAACAGCTAATTTAGACCCCATCATTTTGTATGTATAGTTGGGATTATGTTTTCCAATGTGCATTACTTTGCATTTATTTGAATTTCATCTGCCATTTTGTGGCCCAGTCACCCAGTTTTGTGAGATCCCTTTGTAACTCCTCACAGTCTGCTTTAGATTTAACTATCTTGAGTAGTTTTGTATCATCTGCAAATTTTGCCACCTCACTGTTTACCCCTTTTCCCAGATCATTTATGAATATGTTGAATAGGACTGGTCCCAGTACAGACCCCTGGGGGACACCACTATTTACCTCTCTCCATTCTGAAAGCCAACTATTCCTACCCTTTGTTTCCTATCTTTTAACCAGTTACTGATCCATGAGAGGAACCTTCCCTCTTATCCCATGACAGCTTATTTTGTTTAAGAGCCTTTGGTGAGGGACCTTGTCACAGGTTTTCTGAAAATCTAAGTACACTATATCCACTGGATCCTCCTTATCCACATGCTTGTTGACCCCCTCAAAGAATTCTAGTAGATTGGTGAGGCATGATTTCCCTTTACAAAAATCATGTTGACTCTTCCACAGCAAATTATATACATCTATGTGTCTGACAATTCTCTTCTTTACTATAATTTCAACCAGTTTTCCCGGTACTGAAGTCAGGCTTACTGACCTATAATTGTCAGGATCACATCTTGAGCCTTTTTACAAAATTGGCGTCACATTAGCTGTCCAGTCATTTGGTAGAGAGGCTGATTTAAGTGATAGGTTACATACCACAGTTAGTACTTCTGTAATTTCACATCTGAGTTCCTTCAGCACTCTTGGGTGAATACCATCTGGTCCTGTTACTTATTACTGATAGGCAGCTGTTGAGTTCTAATGACCCCCCTTATCTGGGAAAGATGTGACACAGCCTTCACATAGAGGCATTCAAAAATATAGCATTCAAATATAGCATTGACCAGAATTCCTAAGCAGACATATTCCCCAAGTCATTACAGCGTGGTCAGGAGAAGGGACAGTGGCGGTACCCCAGTCAGAATCCCAGTTGAGAATTTCTACCACTTATTCTTGTAGTGACCCCAATAACTTGTGTCTGCTGTGGAAATTGGGCTGGAAATGTCTTCTCAGAAGATCTGTAGGACTTGCTTGCATTGGTCGTCTCAGAACAGCTGTCCAACTGGGACCAGGGAATGCAGAGGTGGCTGGGGAAAGAGAGAAGAAACTTAACCAAACTTTTGGGGCTTTGGGGACAAAAGTTCAGGCTGGTTCCTATTTTTATCTGAACGGGTCTGACCATTTCTAACGTCGGCTGCATCTGTCTGTCTGTCTAGCATTAAGTGCTTTTCTTTTGTTTTTGTAGGTCGCCTCAAGCACCACCCATTGCTAAAGACAGCATCCTGAATGAGATGGTCCCAGTGATCTAACCCAGCATGATATTTCCTCCATATGCTGTACCTCCATATGCACGTGTGTGTGTGTTGTGCATGTGTAGTGGTAGTGAAGCTACCCACGATATATACTGGTGTAACTGACAGCAGAATCTGACCTGGGTGGATGGGTTTGGGAGCAACTGGGATAGCAATTCCAAATGCCTGAAATGCACATATATAGCCATATAGGGCTAGATCCTTGGCTGGTGTAAACCAACGCCAGTGTTGCTACACTGATTTACACCACTGTGTACAGTTTGTTTGCATCACCTCAAGAGTTGAACTGTACAGCAGAGAATACACAATCAGCTAGACACAGGCACACTCCTGGAGGAGCTCCAGAAGGGATGTATCTTGGGGGGGGGGGTTCACAATCCCTCCCTGGTTCCTTGGTGAAAAGGGGGACCATGAAGGTGCCAACATCCAAACCCCTCCCCCTCCTCATTTTCCCTCATTGCACCCAGCAAATTCTGCTCATTTGCAAGTGCAATAGCTCTGTTTGCACGCACAGTTGTGGTAACTGCAATTTAGGTGTGCAATTGCACGCTGATCATTTAGGAACCCAGACCCTAACTGTTACACTGAATACAACATGGAACATGGCCTCTACTCTATCTGTGACTCCTTGGGAATGTCTGAATTAATGGGACAGGGAGAGAACAAATGATTTTCCCGGCTCCCAATGCTGTCACGGGCGGCGTGACATTATTTTTATGAATGACACATTCCACCATGTTGGATACCGCCGGTCACTGATTGCGCCTATGGAGAGAGGTGTGGGGCTGATGGCAGGTGTCAGCAGATTGGCAGCCAATGTCAATGAAGTCATCACAAATTAAGAATGAGGAAAGACAGGTGAAGCCAGGGCTGGAATACAGTAAAAAGGTTTTATTGTAGCAGGAGAGTGGGTGTGATGAGGGAGGGGGAATTGGGCTTGATTCCATTTAAAGCATTAGATTTACCTTCATCGATATCAACCCTCTTTGCTCAATAAATCTCCCTATTGGATGGAGCAGCGTTCGATTGCTGCTGAACAATTAGTTGGTGGTAAGTAGCTTGGCGCTTTGATTTCGATTTCCAGGCTGGGAATTTCCCCTTTCTGCTCTTTTTTCAGCCCTGTGGCAAAATGAGTCCTTTCTGTCCCCAGCAACAAGGTTCTGGGGCACCTAAAAGAAGTGAATGATTAAAAGCGGGAGGGGAAAGAAGCAGCATCAAACTCCTGGGAGTATTCACTCAACTCTAATCATTGTCTCTTCGTTCTCATTCCTGTACATTTTTGAAGAACTTCAAAAAGATCTCACAAAACTAAGTGATTGGGCAACAAAATGGCAAATGAAATTTAATGTGGATAAATGTAAAGTAATGCACATTGGAAAAAATAACCCCAACTATACATACAATATGATGGGGGCTAATTTAGCTACAACGAATCAGGAAAAAGATCTTGGAGTCATTGTGGATAGTTCTCTGAAGATGTCCACACAGTGTGCAGCGGCAGTCAAAAAAGCAAACAGGGATGTTAGGAATCATTAAAAAGGGGATAGAGAATAAGATGGAGAATATCTTATTGCCCTTATATAAATCGATGGTACGCCCACACATCTTGAATACTGCGTACAGATGTAGTCTCCTCATCTCAAAAAAGATATACTGGCACTAGAAAAGGTTCAGAGAAGGGCAACAAAAATGATTAGGGGTTTGGAACGGGTCCCATATGAGGAGAGTTTAAAGAGGCTAGGACTTTTCAGCTTGGAAAAGAGGAGACTAAGGGGGGATATGATAGAGGTCTATAAAATCATGAGTGGTGTGGAGAAAGTGAATAAGGAAAAGTTATTTACTTATTCCCATAATACAAGAACTAGGGGCCACCAAATGAAATTACTGGGCAGCACGTTTAAAACAAATAAAAGGAAGTTCTTCTGCACACAGTCAACTTGTGGAACTCCTTGCCTGAGGAGGTTGTGAAGGCCAGGACTATGACAGCGTTTAAAAGAGAACTGGATAAATTCATGGAGGTTAAGTCCATTAATGGCTATTAGCCAGGATGGGTAAGAATGGTGTCCCTAGCCTCTGGTTGTCAGAGGGTGGAGATGGATGGCAGGAGAGAGATCACTTGATCATTACCTGTTAGGTTCACTCCCTCTGGGGCACCTGGCATTGGCCACTGTCGGGAGACAGGATACTGGGCTGGATGGACCTTTGGTCTGACCCAATATGGCCATTCTTATGTTCTTATGTTCTTACATGACCATGATAATCCCATTCTGGAAGCCAGGGGACCTGGAGTTTATACTTGACTCTGGTCACTGACTTCCTTTGGGACCTCGGGCAAGTCCTTTAACGCTCTATGCCTCGCTTTCCCCATCTGTAAATGGAGACAATGCAAATACGCCTGCCTTCCGGGAAGGTTGCAGGGTAACCTCATTAACATTTGTAAATTGCTTTGAGATCTCTAGAGTGAAGGGTAAAGTGTGTTTAATATGACAATTTATTTTGCAGACATGCAGAGAGTAAAAGTGGAAGCGCAGAGACATATATTGGATTTGGCATAATTAACACATCATAAAACATCAGCACAAAAAATGCACGGCCTCTTAAGACTTGTTGTTGTTGTTGTTGTTGCTGGATGAGCAGTGGTGAGAGACTAAGGCAACAGAGCCACAAAAATAAGCATCCCCTGTTATATAGCATGGAAATGTGGGGATGCGAGCAACAAAAATCACAAATTCCACAGCACTCAGGGAAGACCAGCCAAGCAGAGGGCTGTGCTGCCTTCCAACCCCTGTAATTTTGTCTACCAAACACCTCACGCTCAGGGGCATCATTTCCGAAAAATTGGGGATGGGGGGTGGGAGGGGGCAGACATTCTCTGTCCCAAATAGCATCACAGATGAGAAAAACAAGGCAATTCTTGCTTTCCTCATGACCACGTCCAATGTCCAGGGGGGCAAAAAGTGGGAGACATATTGGAGCATACCAACCTATACAAAGTCTGAGGAGGGGGAACAAAGACCAGGAGGGGGGCAACGGCCCCACTTTCCCCCCTAGCAAATGACACCTCTGCTCACATTGCGGCGTGAACTGGTTTTTAGGCTGCTCCATTGCCACGGGTGGACTGTTCCATCTGACCGTTACAAGAAAAGGAAGAAAGCACGCCAGATTTTGATAGTACTGCAAAACCTGTAAAGAAACCAGCCCCTTCCTGGGCAACCTCTGTCTGAACAGGGCACCTCCATAGCAAAGCGACTGTTGTCAGCTGGTGTGTGAATGTGCACAGATCTATTGCCATCGGTGGAAGGATGCTGCTCCGCCAGCGGGGGATCTGACCCATTGACCTCAAAGGGGCTATGGTGAGTTACACCAGCTGAAGGTTTGAACCTCTGTGTGCAGTTGGCCTCCACCTTCATTAGAAGGCCACCTCGATTAAGCAACTTAACGTGGTCAGTCCCTTGGGCAGTCCTGTAAGAGGGGTCTTTGTGACTAGCCAATTTGATGAGCGGCTGTCTGTGATACTCGCCTGCGGCCTCCCAGCCTCTGAAAAGTAGCTTGCCACTGCATTTAATAATAATATAATATATGGAGATAGACCTATCTCATAGAGGTGGAAAGGACCCTGAAAGGTCATCAAGTCCAGCCCCCTGCCTTCACTAGCAGGACCAATTTTACCCCAGATCCCTAAGTGGCCCCCTCAAGGATTGAACTCACAACCTTGGGTTTAAGCAGGCCAATGCTCAAACCACTGAGCTATCCCTCCCCTCATTTGAGATTGACACCCCCACCCCACCTCCATAATGGCAACCAGGAAGCACATTAACTGTGCCAATAGAAAACTAGTCCTGGTCTCTGAGCCAGCTCTGTCCCTGCCTCCCCTGGCTGGTGACACCGACGCGTGAAGGCACAAACCCAACATAAGCATTGTCAGACTGGATCAGAATCAGGACCTATCTAGCCCAGTGTCCTGTCTCCAGGTGCTTCAGTGAAAAGTGCAGAAGCCCCACTGCAGCAGATGTGGGACAGTCCCCCCTCCATGAAGGGTCCATCCTGATCTCTAATAGTGAGAGGGTGGTTTAGACCCAGAACCATGAGATCTTACACGTTCTCCCTAATGGGAAAAACTTTAGCAGATAATTCCTACTAGCTGCATCTCACTCTTTGTTCCTACTTTGCCTGGCAACTGGTTGTTGTCCACTTACACCCTGTCCTTACCACAGCTGTTAACTGCGATTTGGTAACTGCTCAGAGTTCTTTAACCAGTCACAAGTAGCACAGTCTGGTGTGTTGTGCATGCCAGCAGCTCTTCCACCAGCACAACCACTTTTGCGCATTCACTCCTTCACCATTGCCTGAGCGTGTGCTCGTGTTGGCGCACGCAGGGAAAATCCGAGCGGCATTCTTATAAGGCCTCCGCAGGGGGCAGCATGCGTGGAGGGCATGTGCCCATGGTGGCACTGTTACCCAAGGTTTTCAGAACCCAAAGCAGTGGAAACGTCACTGTTTCACTCCAGGCGGTGCCTGGAATAAATCAATGGGAACACAGCCCGTCCGGCTGATGAAAGATTGATACAACTAAGCGTGCTCTTATCTAAAACTACTATTTATTAGATTTAAGCACACAAAGACATAAGCAATAGGTTTAGAACATCTCAAATAATTATCTAAAATCTGAGATGGTATCGAGTACTTAGCAGCAGGTTAGCGATGGCCGGTCGCTTCCCTGCCGGGGAATATGGTGTCAGGAAAAAGTCTCTGTGGACAACTTCAGAGAACTGCTCCAAAGTACACTCTATTATCAAGTCTTTTTGTAACTAGCTTTTACAAAACACACAGCTCTTTGTGACCCCTCCTGGGTCATCACTTCTCCTCACTTCAATCACTCCTCACTTATCAACAAAGCATTCCTAACAATCTGAGCCATAATAAGCTTTTATATCAAAGACGCCCAAACTCAAGGTCTCCATCCACTTGTTTTCTTTCAGTCTCATAATTAGCTGACTCTTTTCTCTCTTCCTCCCATTCTGATTAGCAGAAATTTCAAGCCTGCGGATAGCAGTTGACCTTGCCTCCAAGAGCTCTGCTTGTCCAAATGAACCCTTAACTGTGTGGTTGGTTTTCTATTTTATTTTTTAATGATGGCTGCATGTACACAATATGGCTGCGATTAGCTTAATCAGTTATGGGGTAACACACCCCTCAAATCCAAGGTAACAGCACAGGAAACCCCTGGGGCCATGCGTTCGACGCCTCCCTAATGCTGGGAGAATAAAGGTGCAGCCCAGCTGGTGATAGGGGCTCTGTTAGGGGCTATCCCATCCACAGGGCAAAATAACAGTCTGGCAAATGAATGGCAAGACAGCAGCTATATGCCAGCCTAGGCTTCTGTCAGGGCGGGGAGACTGAGCTGCTACAGTGACCAGCGTTGCGTGTGAACATTGTCACAGGTCCAGTCAAGCGCCCCCTCTTGGTTGCTCATCAGACTGCCATGAGGGGATCCAGCCAGTGAATTTCCAGGTGTTTTAAGCCTCTGGACTCTGAATGGAGTCCAAGCACTGTCCTTACGTTAAGGGCTCTGGGCACACTCACGGGATACAGATCTTCAATCTGGCACCCCCTCCTGAGAGCTTGGATCATGCCGTCCAACTGCCGAGTCCTTAGAACCAGTACTGCTCCCTCAGACTCCTCCCTCATGTGAAACGCACCCTCTCCCAGATCCCCTAAAGGTGTGAGTCTGGATTACCTCTTCCAGGCTCATGGGATAGCCTTAAACGTATAAACCACACCGGCTTTGCACAAAGTGCAAACACATCATTGTTCTTTAGTAACATAAGAACTACACAGATCCATACAAAAATAATAAACCTTACATGCATTTCCCGCCTTCAGTTTCCTCACCATGCCAGAGCATTATTTGGCCTGGAATCAGAGTTGCCTGGGTCTGCTCAGCATCCTGTTGCAATGTATTGCTTGTGTGCTGAAACGTAGAATCATAGAATTGTAGGACTGGAAAGGACCTCTACAGGTCATCTAGTCCAGTCCCCTGCACTCATGGCAGGACTAAGTATTATCTAGACCATCACTGACAGGTATTTGTCCAACCTGCTCTTAAAAACCTCCAATGATGGAGATTCCACAACCTCCCTGGGCAATTTATTCCAGTGCTTAACCACCCTGGCAGTTAGGAAGTTTTTCCTAATATCCAACCTAAACCGCCCTTGCTGCAATTTAAGCCCATTGCTTCTTGTTCTGTCCTCAGAGGTTAAGGAGAACAATTTACTTCCTCCTCCTTGTAACAACCTTTTATGTTCTTGAAAACTGGTATCATGTCCCCTCTCAGTCTCCTTTTCTCCAGACTAAACAAACCCAATTTTTTCAATCTTCCCTCATAGGTCATGTTTTCTAGACCTTTAATTATTTTTGTTGCTCCTCTCTGGACTTTCCCCAATTTATCCACATCTTTCCTGAAATGTGGCACCCAGAACTGGACACAATACTTCTGTTGAGGCCGTATCAGCATGGAATAGAGAAGAAGAATTACTTCTTGTGCCTTGCTTACAACACTCCTGCTGTTTTTTTCAACAGTGTTACACTGTTGACTCATATTTAGCTTGTGATCCACTATGACCCCCAGATCCCTTTCCGCAGTGCTCCTTCCTAGGCAGTCATTTCCCATTTGTATGTGTGCAACTGATTGTTCCTTCCTAAGTCGAGTACTTTGCATTTGTCCTTATTGAATTTCATCATATTTACTTCAGACCATTTCTCCAGTTTGTCCAGATCATTTTGAGTTTTAATCCTCTCCTCCAAAGCACTTGCAACCCCTCCCAGCTTGGTATCGTCCACAAACTTTATAAGCGTACTCTCTATGCCATTCTCTAAATCATTGATGAAGATATTGAACAGAATCGGACCCAGAACTGATCCCTGCAGGACCCCACTCGATATGCCCTTCCAGCTTGACTGTGAACCACTGATAACTACTCTCTGGGAACTGTTTTCCAACCAGTTTTGCACCCACCCTATAGTAGCTCCATCTAGGTCTTATTTCGCCAGTTTGGAGCCTTCTCCCTCAATTCTTCTCTCCTTTCCCTCTCCTGCTCAAAATTCCCTGTGGGTCTCTTCCCTGTGACTCCTCTTATAACCTCCTGCGTAGTCACCTTTCTCTCTGTCCTGCTTCCACCACTCCAAATCCCTTAGCCCCTGCAGACCAACTTGGTGGAACTGGTTTCCCACCCCAGGCACCCTCCTTAGCATAACTATTGTGAGGTCAAAGCTTGGTCGTTAAAGTTAAGCACTCCTCGTTGTCCTCAGCCTGGTGTGTGCCTCCTGCAAGTCCTGTGCAGTGGTGCAGTCCATATTTGCATAGGGGCTTGCAGTGATACAGCAATTTTCATCGCAACTACTTCATAAGATCAACCAGCATTCATAAATTGTACAGCTAGATTTCCCAAATGGCCGCAAACACAAACTGGGGTAAAGAGCCAACAGTACCAATTAATTTAAAACTCATTTAAAAGTTGCAGCATGGACAAAGCCCTTGCGATTGCTCAGACTTACCCATGTGTTAAGGAGTTCAGCTGTCTTTTGCAGTTAACAACTTGCCTTCTCAAATGCAACTCGCAGCTTACTCCTGGTGAGAAGTACTTTTGACACCGCCCCCCCCACTCCCTCCCTCAAACTTGCTGAGTGCAGGGCTGGGCTAAGCAGGCAGTGTTTTGCCCTCGTGATACGATCATACAGGTTTGGAATAAAATGTCGACTTAATTTTAAATCAAGGGATTATCATTCCACCACCGCTGCCGCCCTTTAATAACCCAATCGCATTCCGAGGCAGCTCTGAAGGGATATTTGCTAGGATGCCTATAACGAAGTCTTTATCCTAATGCTGTCGAGCAGGAGGCAGTCACATATCACCTTGGAGCCGTGGGACCACCGACGGACCCAAGCGGGAGTTTCAGTCCGGGCCTATGCAGATTTTCATATTGAGCTGACGCGATGGGCCCTTATCGCACATAATTATGCGAGGAGGTTTCTTCTCATTAGCAGTAGCTCTGAGGAGTTGCTGCTGTATATGACTATGCGGGTTTATACAGGGCCGGTGCAAGGAAGTTTCGCGCCCTAGGCGAACCTTGCACCTTGCGCCCCCCCACCCAGCTAACCCCGCCCACCCGCCCCTCCCACCAGAGGAGCCCCCCGCCCGCCCCCCCACCCCCCCGCCCGGGGAGCCCCCCCCCCGTGGCAGCTAACCCCGTCCGCCACCCCGCCACCCAGGGAGCCCCCCCGCTCTGCAGCGAACCCCGCCCAGGGAGCCCCCCCCCGCGGCAGCTAACCCCGCCTGGGGAGCCCNCCTAATAGGTTGCGCCGGCCCTGGGTTTATAGGCTGGGGCGGGTGACAAAACAAAATGAGGAAGGTCTCTTAGATCCAGGTCCTGCCACCAGATCTGCTTGCAGGCTTATGAAGCAACACGGGGCCAAGCATGTTGAAGTCTTTAAATCATAATTTGGGGACTTCAACAGCTGAGTCAAGGGAGAGAATTATTCCAGGAGTGGGTGGGTCGGCTTTTGTGGCCTGCATCATGCGGGAGGTCAGACTAGATGATCATAATGGTCCCTTCTGACCTTAAAGTCTATGAGTCTATGTTGAAAGCATGGCCAGGAATATGGGCTGAATTAAGTATGTTTGCAGTGTGATACCATCAGTGGCATTAAAGCTCCCAGTACAGGTGTGTTTGACAAAGCACCTCCAAACCCTAATTAGGTAAAGCCAATCCCCATAGCCCAGCTCCAGGATCTGGGCTGGGCAGTGGGAATGCCTGCAGGGCGGGAGGGGAGGAATTCTGTCCCCAGGAGGAGCCCATTCCAACCTCTGCACAGAAAGTCTCACCCACCCTGTGCCAGGCTTTGTGCCACACAGACTCCCTTCCCACGTCCTTTCTCCGGCCCGTGCACAGCGCAGCCGGCTAGGAGCTGGGGGCTGGCTTGGGTCCAGTCTCGCCCAGAACTGTTTCCCTAGAACTCAGCTTCATTTCTCTTGCCTGGAATCGACGCCTTCCCCGGCATTGCTGGAGACCCAAACCCCACAGGGCGTGGGAACCGTCGAATGAAAGTGGCCCCTCTCCTGGCGCCGTCCCAGCATGGGAGAAACACAAAGAGCGAAGGGTGAAAAGGAAACTAGATTTAAAAAAGTCAAAGCCAAGGAGCTTCGATTGAAATAGACGCTTTTTAAATTGCGCAGGGACCTCTTAAAGCACCCAGATCCTGATTCAGGGTTCCGACGGCGCCGGCTTTCCAACCTGCTCTTCGTTTTCCCCAGGAAAAATATTTTTTCCAGGTTCTTTTGGGTGTAAATTTCATTGCTGCAATCTAGAGGAAACGCCCGGCTAATAAAACCATTTACAGCAGGCGGCCCCAAGGAAGGACTCGCTTTGGAGAAAAACCCTGCTTCGGCCTCTCTCCGGGGGAACTTAAGAGCAAAAGGTTTTGTTCAGATGATCCCATTGGACCTCACATAAAGGCTGAGTCGAAACATTATGAAGACGGGGTTCTTGGGGATTGGGAAGAGCAAATACTATTAGAGCAAATACTAGATACAGAACTAGAAAATAAAGGACATCAGGGAAATAAGAACAGTTCATTTACCACTCGAACATGCAATGTTTGTAATAGTAACACAAAAACAGTAGGAATTATTAATATCCAGGGATCCCTCCTGATCTGGCAGCATTAATGCACCACACACACACACACACACATAGCTTCAGAATGCGAGAACACACATAAACACACACACACACCCCCTCAGAATGCGAGAAGAACACACACACACACACACACACCCCTTCAGAATGCGAGAACACACACACACACACACCCTTTCAGAATGTGAGAAGAACACACATACACACACACACACCCTTCAGAATGCGAGAACACACACACACACACACAACCCTTCAGAATGCGAGAACACACACACGCACACACGCACACCCCTTCAGAATGTGAGAAGAACACACATACACACACACACACACACACACCCTTCAGAATGCGAGAACACCCCCCCACACACACACACACACCCCTTCAGAATGGGAGAAGAACAAGGCTGTTTAATCTACACTTGCAGAGCATTAAATAAACCCATCAACACCTCTCGGCTGCCCGCAAAGCCAGATACCAGCTAGGGGCGAGGAAGCGTTGCGTTGTTATTACAACACACGCAGGAGACAAATGCAGAATCCCGGCTGTGATCTCTCCTGCATAAGAAAACAGTCCTGGCACTGCACATACATGCTATGCTAGCACTGCACATACATGCTATATACATTTCTGGTCTGTCTCTGCATTGACTTCAGTAGGCTTTGGAGCTGGCCTAAGGAAAAAGGTGTCTGGGTCAGGGCCAGGGTTAGATTATTAGACTTTGGGGGCAGAGCATTCCCAGCAGCAACAGCCAAGCTGTGGCACTCCTTGCCCAAAGCTGGCTGGGTTCAGATCTTGGTTCAGATCAAAGGTGAGGCCGCATCTGGAGTACTGTGTCCAGTTTTGGGCCCCCCACTACAGAAGGGATGTGGACAAATTGGAGAGAGTCCAGCGGAGGGCACCAAAAATGATTAGGGGGCTGGAGCACATGAGTTATGAGGAGAGGCTGAGGAAACTGGGGTTATTTAGTCTGCAGAAGAGAAGAGTGGGGGGGATTTGACAGCAGCCTTCAACTGCCTGAAGGGGGGTTCCAAGGAGGATGGAGCTCGGCTGTTCTCAGTGGTGGCAGATGACAGAACAAGGAGCAATGGTCTCAAGTTGCAGTGGGGGAGGTTTAGGTTGGATATTAGGAAAAACTTTTTCACTGGGAGGGTGGTGAAGCACTGGAATGGGTTACCTGGGGAGGTGGTGGAATCTCCTTCCTTAGAGGTTTTTAAGGTCAGGCTTGACAAAGCCCTGGCTGGGATGATTTAGTTGGGGATTGGTCCTGCTTTGAGCAGGGGGTTAGACTAGATACCTCCTGAGGTCCCTTCCAACCCTGATATTCTATGATTCTATGAAAGTGGAAGATGCACCTTTTCGAGGCAGCCTTCCCCAGGAATGATGACCACGAATCAATGAAAAACCCAGTGGCACTGGAACACTTTATAGAGTGGGGGTGCTGCACCCTCTTACCCCCTGTGCCCCTGGGTCCCCTAGAGCTGGGGTCTGGAGCAGGAGGCTCCAGGAGGGGGGGACACGGACAGGGGTAAGGGGGCCGAGGCTGGGGCCACAGCTGGGGGCAGGTGCAGAGCCCTGGGCATGGGGCCGGCAACCGGGAGCCCCACATAAAAGCTGGGGGTGCTGCACCCCCCCACACACACTCCTAATTCCCGTGTCTACATAAAAACCCATCCAAAAATATCAAAAAACGTGACACCAGTTAGGGCACTGAGACCAAGGCCTATCATGCTGAACGATGTTCACAGAAATGAATCAGATAAATGTAGAACTGGAAGAAATGTAGAACTCAATAGGCCATCTAATCCAATGACTCTCAACCTTGCCAGACTACTGTGCCGCTTTCTGGAGTCTGATATGTGCTGCATTACCCTCGAGTTTCACCTCACTTCAAAACGACTTGCTTACAAAGTCAGACATAGAAATGCAAAAGTGTCACAGCGCCCTGCTACTGACAAACGACTGACTTTATCGTTTGTACCATAGAATTATAAAATAAATCCATTGGAATATAAACATTGTACTTACCTTTCAGTGAATAGTACATAGAGCAGTACAAACCAGTCACTGAGTCTGTATGAAATGTTAGTGTGTACTGACTTTGCTAGTGCTTTTCATGTAGCCTGTTGTAAAACTAGGCAAATATCTAGCTGAGTTGATGTCCCCCCTGGAAGACTGCTGCATACCCCAGGGGTACACGTGCCCCTGCGTGAGAACCTCTGATCTCGTCCAGTCCCCGGCACTGAGGCAGGACATCTCACTGTTTCCTTGCACTCCCCTGACTGTCTTTCTGTCTGTCTGTCTGCACAGATACATAGATTAAAGGCCAGAAGGGACCATGATGATTGTTTAGTCTGACCTCCTGCATCACACAGGCCATAGGACTTGCCTGAATTAGTTCCTGTTTGAACTAGAGCAGATCTTTTAGAAAAACGGCCAATCTTGATTTTAAAATAGTCAGTGACGGAGAATCCACCACAACCCTTGGTCAGTTGTTCCAATGGTTAATCACTGTCAGTGTTAAACACGTACAACTTATTTCCAGTCTGAATTTGTCTAGGTTCAACTTCCAGCCATTGGATCATGTTAGACCTTTAGCTGCTAGACTGACGGGCCCATTATCAAATATTTCCCCCCACCTAGTTACTTATAGACTGTAATCAAGTCACCCCTGAACCTCGTCTTTGTTAAGCTAAATAGACTGAGCTCCTTGAGTCTATCATTATATGGCATCTTTTCCAATCCTTTAATCATTCTGAACACTCTCCAATTATCAACATCCTGTGGATGCGAGAACTGGACACAGTATTCCAGTAGTATCCCTCTGTTGTCTCTTCTATTATACTCAGATTGCAAGCGCCCTGGGGTAGGGACCGTCTCTGTTCTGTGTTTGTACAGCACCATGCACAATGGTGTCCTGGCCCATGACTGGGGTTCCTAGGGGCTACGATAATACAAATAATAATCATCATCATCATCATCATCATCATCATCATCATCATCAATAAATACATATAAATCATGGAGCAAATACATTCAGGCATGCCTATAACCTGTGGAAATGCACAGAAGACACACCATTCACTCGGAGCAATTTTGGTTCCTCATTTTATTTGGCGCTTAGATGTTTGCAGATACCTTATAAATACCATAAACAGAGAAAGGAAAGCGCCACATAAACCGTGAAGGACATTAAGGGAGACATTAGAATTCTGATCACATCGTCTTTACCAGATAGTTTTCATTTACTTTGCGCCATTGTTAGTAGGGTGACCAGATGTTCCCAAAGGGAAAGGAGACACTGCATGGGGCCGGCCTGAACCCCCCTCCCCAACTTGTGGGGCCGGCCTGAGCGCTCCCTGCCTCCTGCCCATGTGGGGCTGGCCAGGCCCAAGTCGCTCTCCCAAGCCCTCTCTCCCACACAGGGCTGGCGTTACCGCTCACCCTCCCGCCCCGGCAGGTTTCTCCGTGCCCTGCTAGGGGTCGCACTTTTTTGGCAAAACTGGGCATTTGTCCCATTGGTTCTTGCCAGCTGGTGATCAGTTGGCAAGAGCAAACAGCACAAATGCCCAGTTTTGCCAAAAAAGTCGGGACGGCTGGGACAGGGCTTAAAAAAGGGACTGTCCCGGCCGAAACGGGACGTATGGTCACCCTCATTGTTAGGGATATTTGAATAATGCTCTTTTACCCTGAATTTTGTGCTCCTGCCATTGCTAGTTCCGGAGAGCGAAGTCTTCTTTTTCTCCGCAGCACGGCACCACGGCGGGCAGCAACGCCGGCTTCTCAGCCCCTACACAGTCCTGTCGCCGGTGGCCACCTCCAGAGGGAATTAGCAGGTTCCAAAGCCATGCCTCATTCAGTCCTTGGCTCTTCTGTTGTGAACCTGGGACTCAGTCCCTGCTAGCTGTGACTTCGCCTCCTGGCCTGCTCCACTCGGCTCATTTCTTACAGGCCACCGCATGGCTGTCAGACGGTAGCAAAATTGCACTCTGCCATTGGAAGGGGTCACGGAGTCCCCGGGCGATGCTCTGGAACTGCTCCCTCCGAAGCCAGGCAGGACTCTGGGGGAGCCTCCTCTCTCTGAGCAGACTGTCTTCAGGGCAAGCAGCTCACACGGCTTCCACTTTCCTGGGTCTGACCTTGGAGCATTCAGCATCCTCTGCCCCTCCGTGCGCTTCCCACAGCGAGTCCTGGGGAAGCCACAGGGTCCTGCACCCCCACTTTGCAGTCAGACGTGACTCTCAGCCAGCCAGTAAAACAGAGGTTTATTAGATGACAGGAACAAGGTCTAAAACAGAGCTTGCAGGTACAGGGAACAGGACCCCTCAGCCGGGTCCATTTTGGGGGGCAGTGAGCCAGACACCCACGTCTGCGCTCACTCCATGTCCCCAGCCAGCTCCAAACTGACTCACCCTCCAGCCCCTCCTCCTCTGGGCTTTGTCCCTTTCCCGGGCCAGGAGGTCACCTGATTCCTTTGTTCTCCAACACCTTTAGCTATCACCTTGCAGGGGGGAAGGGCCTCGGCCATTAGTTGCCAGGAGACAGAGTGTCAGCCATTTATGTGCACTGGCCCTTTGCTCTGCAACAATTATACCCCCTTATCCCACCACCTAGCGACTTAAGAACTGCATAGGGGAAACTGAGGCACCCCTACAGTATTCAGAGGAAACATTAAGAACAGTCCCACTTCGTCACAGAAGGTAACACTACCTACCTGGAGCTGGCTTTACCCCAAGGTCCTAATGATGAAAAGCCCCAGACCCTGATCCCAGTCCCCTGAGGAATCTAGTTGCCATAGTTGACTTTATCCTTTAACCCCTTTTAGTGGATGAAGGTGGGAGCTCATCCAACAGGAAGTGGTTGGGGCACTAACCTGAGACTTGGCAGACCTGTGTTCAACTCCATGCTCCGCCACAGACTTCCTGTGTGACCTTGGGCAAGTCATTTAGGTGCCCTGTGCCTTAGTTTCCCCATCTGTACAATGGGGATTATCGCCCTGCCCTGCCTCACGGAGTGGAAGGGGCTGTGAGGATAAATAATTTTTTTAAAGATTGAGAGTTGATATGAAGGAAAGTATCTATAGCTATAAACAGAAATAGGGGCTGAAACATTGCACAGGTAGAAATTACTTCCTCGGTGCGGAATTCACACAGTATCATGACATGGCTGATCCAGTCAGTATTTAACCTGGGGAGTCTGGTGACTCAGGTTAATGAGCTGTGGATCCTCTCATCTCTAGATCGTTGGCTCCAATCCAGCCCAGCTCAAGCAATACTCTAAAGTCATGGCACATGAAAGAGTTGGTGGATCTCTAGGGCCTGGTCGGAGAGGTGTCCCCATGTCAGAAAGTGGCACTGGGCACCCCTGCATTCACACCCTACACACGACTGCAATGGCGTCTCTCCAAAATATCCCTTGTGAGGAAAGCTAACACCACACTGGCTATTAATACCATTGTAAAATGCAGGGGTAAGGGTATATGTGAAGTTATGAATTCCCACTGTATGATGTTACTAGAACGTGTTTACGACCAGACAGCCTAGCCTAGGTAAAGATGATACACAGGTCTGTCCTAGACAAGGGAGCGGGGGTTTGCCTCAGTTTACATATTAGCTGTAAACAAAGCCATCAAACTAACCCACCAGGGGTTGCCTCGAGCCAGAACTCGAGGGACAGAATTAACATGGCTCCTGCACCCCAGACAGACATAGGAGGCTGAATCCCCAGGAGGCCTTCATGGCTGTAAGACAAAGATGTCCCGTTGCGGATATGAGGAACAGAGAGAGACTCCATCTTTACCCTACACCTTAGGAGACAAAGGAACCAAGCAATTTGATCTCTGTGATGGGCCCTGGCCAGGCCAGCCAGTAAAAGCTGGAAAGGACACTGAGGGTGAGAGAAACCATCTTGAACAAAGACTGTATTGTGCTAGATGAAACTTTAGCTTTTTAGATACGATTTTCAGCTTTATTTGATTGTAACCCTCTCTCCCTCTATCCCTTTCACTTGGTATCACTTAATCCATGCTCTTTTGTTAATCAACGTGTTTTACTTTTACTGTAAAGCAATGCAGTGCCGTGCTTGAAGGGAAGGGGCTATTTACCCCAGTTAAACTGATGAGCTGTGAGGTAAGAGCTGTGCTCATAGACTCATAGACTTTAAGGTCAGAAGGGACCGTTATGATCGTCTAGTCTGACCTCCTGCACAACGCAGGCTTTAACAGAGCAGTGAAGATAATATCATCTGTGAATACACCATGGTAGGGGCAGTGCATCGCAGAGAAACATCTCTGAGGAGCTTGGCGATGGGAGTTCACTGATTGTTACCTGCTAGGTGAGGTTTGGGCCAGGACAGCCCTGGGAAGTTTGCTGGTGAGGCAGACAGGTTGGTGTGGCAGGCTAGGCACCAGCAAAAGTCACTCGTGCTGAGGCAGAGAGGCCAGTGGCTCACAGCGCTGGGTATCCCCAGCAGTGTGTTACAGCCACTAGCTGGCTGTCTTGTGAAGAGTCTCAGCAGATGTACTATGGATTCATGGGGGCAGAGAGTAAAGTACAATGAGAGATGGGAAGCTTGTCACTGCTACTGCCCATGCTGCACCTGGGCTGTAGCTAGGTAGAAGCCTTGGAGTGCAAAGGGCTTTAACCTATCATCTTTCACCAGCATAAAATTCACAGTTTTACTCTCGTCGTATCGTCCTTCCACCCCTTAACTGAGTCAGCCGACAAACCGACCTTGCAGCCAGGAATTCCTGCCCTTCTCTCCACGTCCCTCTGTCTAACCCAGCGAGTGGACAGCTGTGTTCTCTGTGGCGTGCAGCAACGGTTTATAGATCCATAGATTCCAAGACCGGATGGGACATCTGCAATCATCTCGTCTGATCTCCTCTATAGCCCGGGCCAGAGACCTGCCCCACAATCATTCCCAGACCGGATCTCTTAGAAAAACATCCAATCTTGACTGAAACATTGACCGTGATGGAGACTCCACCCTGACTCTGGGTAAGCCGTGCCAATGGTTCATTACCCTCATTGTTCAAAATGTGCACCTTATTTCCGGTCTGAATTTGTCTCGCTTCAACTTCCATCTATTGGAACTTCTTCTACCTTTGTCTGCTAGACTGAAGAGCCCTCTGTGAGCAAATATTTTTTTCGCCGTGTAGATGCTCAAGTCACCCCTTTAAGCTTCTCTTAGTGAAGATAAATAGACTGAGCTCCTTGAGTCTATCCCAAGAGCCCTGTGCCTTTTGCAAATGCGAAATAGAAGGAAAAGCAACGTATACAATAAAACACGCACCCTGCAGCAGCAGCTCCTGTGACTCCTCTTCCATGGGGCTGGGCCCGGCTCCCTGCTCTGGGTGTTGTGACCCGGTGTATTGGGTTGCAGAGCTGAGCAGGTCTGGCTCGGCCATGGATGAAGGGGCAAGTAGGCCAAATTTCAGTGAGTGGTATTACGACCTGGCATCCGAGGCTCTCAGCGCTGCACAGGTTTGGCCTGGGTGCGCTTTTGTCATTGAAGGGTGGGGCAGCCAGGCCAAATTTGAGGGGTCACAGTGCCATGCCCTTACATTGTGCCTGGCCACACCTCCAGCATCACAGCAGAGGGGTGCCCAGGCCAAACCTCAGCAGTGCTGCGACCCAGCATAGAATATCAGGGTTGGAAGAGACCTCAGGAGGTATCTAGTCCAACCCCCTGCTCAAAGCAGGACCAATCCCCAACTATTTTTTTTGCCCCAGATCCCTAAATGGCCCCCTCAAGGATTGAACTCACAACCCTGGGTTTAGCAGGCCAATGCCCAAACCACTGAGCTATCCCTCCCCCCCGAGCATGCCAGGTTGCAATGCCTGGAACTGGGAGCCGAGCCGAGCCCTGCAGGACAGGAGCCACTGTTGCTGGGTGACTACAGGGCAGGCTTGCTCTGCAATCTACCCTCCCCCGGCCTCCCATATCCCTGGGGGCAGGAGTTCCCAGCTCCCACACCCCTGGGAGCAGAAGCCGACACTCCTCTCCAATGTGGATAAAATGAAATAATACAAAATTCCTGAAAAATTATAAAGAAGTCAAAAGAATTTCAGGGGGCTCTATCCCTATAAGGCAAACAAGGAGCTAAACCATTTGGCAGGCACCGACATGCCTGTACAGCACCTAGCGCAACATGGCCCTATTAGAGTTTCACTCCATGCATCTGAAGAAGTGGGGTTTTTTACCCACGAAAGCTTATGCCCAAATAAATGTTAGTCTTTAAGGTGCCACCGGACTCCTTGTTATTTTTGTGGATACAGACTAACACGGCTACCACTCTGATACTTATTAGAGTTGGGGCCTCTGGCTGCAAATAAATAAAAAACAAGAGTTTTGAGGCCGCAGAAACCAAAAAGACGTTAAAAAAGCAGCAACTTGAAAACCAGCGACGCAAAAAGACACTCGGCTCTACAAAAGAGCTCATCTTCGGGGGAAATTAGCGACGGCTGCTGATAGCTGGATCCAATTTATTAGCGACTTGGAGCGGACGGTCATGGGCAAAAGAGATAAACAATCTTCAGACGGAACCGTTGCAGATTGGTTGTGACATAATCAGGAGAGCAGTTTCTCGGGGCTCCGGGGATGCTGGGCCTGACTCTTCATTAATCAGAGATAAGCCAGAATTATGGGGTTATCGCTGTTCTTCAGCGGTGTCACAACTGATTGTTAATTGTTCCATTTGAAGAATTATTTATCTCTTTCCCTCAGGATCATCCCCCCTCTCAGCTTCTTTTCCATAAAAAGGAATGACCCCAATAGACCTTTAAAGGGTAACTTGCAGAGCAGGACAGATGCTATCAGTCATTATTATGAGCTACTGAGCAGCTGGATGGAGAAAAAAGTTACCCATTACGTACATCAGTGGTCCCCAACCTTTTAGTGGCCAGTAGCACATTCATGTTTTCAGAAGAGTGTGGTGGGCGCCAACAATTTTTCAAGGCTTATTTTGTATTTGTACATTAAATAATATGAAAAACATCATATTTAATATTACATAATATATGAATCCAGAGAGAAGAGAGAAGCCGGAGAGAAGCTGCGAGGACAGAGGACACCGGCACCCGCAGCCCTGGAGTTCTCTGTCCCCAGCAGGCGCGGGGCCCCGGCTTCTCTCCCCTGCTGGGCACTAGGTGGGCCCCGCGCCTGCCGGGAACAGAGAACGCCGCGCCCGCAGCCTGAGTTCTCTGTCCCCGTCAGGCGCGGGGCCGCGGCTTCTCTCCCCTGCTGGGCACTAGGCGGTCGCACATAAATGCCTTGGCAGGTGCCATGGCGCCCGCGGGCACCGCGTTGGGGACCACTGACGTACATTAATTTGTCTGTTTAGTGGGACTTGGTACAGTGTAACTTTAAGAGAGGGAATCAGCAGGTTTAATGCACAGGAAACGAGGTTGCATTTTCCTCTCTCTGGCTCTCAGTAACGCTGGATGAGGGGCCTGTGAGAAGCATGGAATAAGAGTTAGAGACCTGAATGTGCTAATGTGGTAATGTTGGTAACACTGGGGGCCTGGCAAATAGCTCGGGTCCCCTCCTGCTGTTTGGCAAATTAAGTGCAGCTGATTTTGTGATGGAGAAAATTTGTTGGGATTTTACTTTTGCTCCAGGCCAAAAAAATTCTTGGGGAATACAAAGCTGGAGTTGTTTTTAACCCTTTCCTCAGCGAACACGGAAAGCAGGGAGACAGCTTGGAGGCAGGCGGTTTAATACTATATTCAGGGCTTTTAATGGGCAGCATTACTAATACTCTACGTACAGCTCCAACGTCTGATCAGTCAACCCTCTTTATACCCCCTCACCACCGGGGGCGGTGTGTGTGTGTGGGGCGTTGGACACAAATTGCTCCCGAAGCAGGATTCGCTGCGGTTGTAATGAGAATTTCTCCCTAATAACCCTGAGCAGCAATTTTCATTTCCTGGTTTGCATCGCACAGCATGGGGTATTGCACCATGGTATTTGAGGTATTACTGTGTGGTATTTGGGGTGTTTATCGCCCCACCAATTGCCCCCCCATACAAATGGTTGCATTTAAAAACCCAGCAGGGGCTGTTGAATGTTTCTGGTGTGTGGATGGGTGTGCAGCTGGGTGTATGGGCAAGGATGGCTAAACCACAAGACTGGGAGACACGAGGATCGATCGTGGGCTCTGCAAAACTCAAATCATCTTCAGGGGAAATTATCCAAGCCTGCTGATGGCTGGACCCCATTTCTTAGGAATCCGGAGCAGGTCGTCAAGGAGAAAAGAGATCGATTGGCTTCACATTGACCTCCAGCGAGTCCCCTGCTCCACGCCTCCCTTTCCCCAGCTGTGAAATGCAGATATTGACGCGGACCCACCTTGCTGAGATGTTGTGACGATTCAGTTCATTAATATGTGTGAGCTTTGAGGTCTTTGGCTGGAAGAACCTATAGAAGGGCGAAGAATTGTCATTATTGTTACAGAAAAAAATCTCAGTCGTAGAGCCAGTGTGTCTAATTTGCCTTTAGAAAATGTTCTCCTCTTCAGAGGAGACGGCAGCAGATGAAGAGCCGTGCTGAGATCCATAGATTCTAAGGCCGTAATCATCTGGACTCACCTCCCACATAACGCAGACTAAAGAACTGGTGAGGAATTCCCGGCAGCCAGGGCCAAATTTTCACATGAACTCAGTCTCCAACATGAGCCCAATTCACTGAGCCCTTTTGAAAGTCTTGCCATTTATTTAGGTGCACGTGGGAGCTCGGTGCTTTCAAAAAAATAGCCCTTAGCCTCCGTGGTTCCAGAGATTTGGATAGAACTCCCGATCCTCTGCTCAAAACTCCGCCTGAACCCAACTCATTAGTGGAACATTTCTGGAGATTTGATATTTCTTTATGTACGTGGCTTCTGCTTCTGGCTGCGGCTCGGAGGGATGAAACACCTCCAAAAATGGCTCTTCTTCCTGTAATTCCGGCCCACCTGGGAGCAGGGGGTACCGGGAACCTCAGCAGAAAGGTTGTTACTGTGAGGTCCTAAGACTCAGTATAGAGGAACAACACTTGCTATATACGGGAGCTCACGCTAAACCTGCCCAAAGTGTTCTGTGCCAGCAGTCATTTGTCTGGTTGCATAAAAGCCAGGATGGATTCTTCAGTAGCACTCTCTCCACTTGTGTCACTCCAAAGTCCCGGTGTGGTAGGCATTACAGCCAACGAGAGAGAGAGCAGCAGGGGAACCGTGGCTAGATGGAGACAAATCCATTGGCACAAAACGTCCAGAGAGAGTGCGAGCGAATATCCAAAGACCAAAAGGAGCCCAAGACAGCACATCAATCTTGTAGAATAAAAGCAGCCAACATGTCAAAGGAAACAAAGGAACGTTTCCTTATGAACCGTTTCATTGAGAGCCAGTGATCTGCTTTTGCCTGCAGGGAAAACAGAAGGGCATCTCTAGCTATATGATATTCCTTTCAATCATGTTCACTTAGTTTTTTCTTGGGGTTCACAGAGGTTGTTCCCCATCAAAATGTAAACGCTCGTGTTTCACAAAAGGTGGCCTGAAGGCAGCATCATGGAGTTTCCTCTGGCCAGAAACGCTCATCGATTCTTGCAGGGATCGCGGCCGTCTCCCGCGTCGCTCCAGGAACTCACCACGGCAATAGCTATGATAACACATTGCTTTCCCCACCAATTTCGCTTGCATTTCTGAAGCCCCTTCCGTCTAACTAGGTCACAATGCTTTATGTACATTAGTTAACTGTGCACGGCTGCACTCTAGCGGATAGGGTCGGAACTGCACTCCTGCGTGTCATAGACCCCTCTACTGATGACAACTAATGGGGGATTCTCCTTTAGTTCAAGGATGTGTTTTTGCAGCAAGAGGGCTCTAGCTCTGCTGCTCACATGAAGTTCTCAGCAGTGAGGGCATTCAGCACAGCGACCAAAGCAGAATCCTCGCCGCATAGAGGCTTGGTGCAAGAAATACTCTCCTGATTCTACCGCTGTGGAAAGCTACTAATTCATATCACTTCCCTCAGCTGGTGGAGGAAACTCCAACCAGAGCAGGGAATGGAACCCAGGAGCTGTAAGAATCCCAGCTCCTAACCTGGTGTGTTAATCACAATGTTTCACTGCCAGCTTCCTGCTTGGGATCTCAGCACCATCTTCATGGAATCATAGGACTGGACGGGACCTCGAGGGGTCTCTAGTCCAGTCTCCTGCACTTATGGCAGGACTAAGTATTAACTAGACCATCCTTGACAGGTGTTTGTCCCACCTGCTCTTAACAATCTCCAGTGATGGAGATTCCACAACCTCCCTAGGCAATTTATTCCAGTGTTTAACCACCCTGGCAGTTAGGAAGTTTTTCCTAATGTCCAACCTAAACCTCCCTTGCTGCAATTTAAGCCCATTGCTTCTTGTCCTGTCCTCAGAAGGAGAACATTTTTTCTCCCTTCTCCTTGTAACAACCTTTTATGTTCTTGAAAACTGTGATCATGTCCCCTCTCAGTCTTCCCTTCTCCAGACTAAACAAACCCAATTTTTTCAATCTTCCTTCACAGGCCATGTTTTCTGACCTGTAATCATTTTTGTTGCTCTTCTCTGGACTTTCTCCAATTTGTTCACATCTTTCCTGAAATTTGGCACCTAAAACTGGACACAATATTGCAGCTGAGGCCTAATCAGCGTGGAGAAGAGCAGAAGAATTACTTCTTGTGTCTTACTTACAACACTCCTGCTAATGCATCCCAGAATGATGTTTGCTTTTTTTGCCACAGTGTTACACTGTTGACTCATATTTAGCTTGTGATCCACTATGACCCCCCAGATCCCCTTCCACAGTACTCCTTCCTAGGCAGTCATTGCCCATTTTGTGTGTGTGTAACTGATGGTTCATGGTAACCAATTGCAATGACACGAATTGAGGACTGTAAGTTCAGGTGAAGAATCATAGATATGTTGCACTGGAAGGGACCTTGAGAAGTCATCAAGACCAGCCCTCTGCACTGTGACAGGACCAAGCAAAGCTAGACCATCCCTGACAGGTGTTTGTCCAACCTGTTCTTAAAATCCTCCAATGACGTGGATTCGACAACCTGCCTTGGAACCCTCTTCCAGAGCTTAGCTACCCTTAAGGAGGGAGGGAGAGCTCAGTGGTTTGAGCATTGGCCTGCTAAACCCAGGGTTGTGAGTTTAATCCTTGAGGGGGCTACTTAGGGGATCTGGGGCAAAATCAGTACTTGGTCCTGCTAGTGAAGGCAGGGGGCTGGACTCAATGACCTTTCAGGGTCCCTTCCAGTTCTATGAGGTAGGTATATATGTATATTTTTTTTATAGTTAGAAAGTTTTTTCCTGATATCCAACCGAAGTCTCCCTTGCTGCAGAGTAAGTCCCATTACTTCTTGTCCTACCTTCACTGGACATGGAGAACAATTGATCACTGTCCTCTTTATAACAGCCCTTAAGCTATTTGGAGATTGTTATCAGGTCCCCCCTCACTTTTCTTTTCTCAAGACTAAACATGCCCAGTTTTTTTAACCTTTCCCCATAGGTCAGATTTTCTCAACCTTTGATCATTTTTGTTGCTCTCCTCTGGATTCTCTCCAATTAGTCCACATCTTTCCTAAAGTGCGGCACCTACAATTGGACAGAGGACTCCAGCTGAGGCCTCATCAGTGCTGAGTAGAGCAGGACAATTACCTCCTGTGTCTTACATGTGACACTCCTGTTAATACAGCCCAGAATATTCACCTTTTTTGCAGCTGCATCATATTGTTGACTCACATTTAATTTGTGATCCACTATAACCCCCAGATTCTTTTCAGCAGAACTACTGCCCAGCCAGTTATTCCCTGCTGTGTAGTTGTGCATTTGATTTTTCCTTCCTAAGTGTAGTACTTTGCACTTGTCTTTACTGAATTTCATTTTGTTGAATTAAGACCAATTCTCCAATTTGTCAAGGTTGTTTTGAATTCTGCATAACATAAGAACATAAGAAAGGCCGTACCGGGTCAGACCAAAGGTCCATCTAGCCCAGTATCTGTCTACCGACAGTGGCCAATGCCAGGTGCCCCAGAGGGAGTGAACCTAACAGGCAATGATCAAGTGATCTCTCTCCTGCCATCCATCTCCATCCTCTGACGAACAGAGGCTAGGGACACCATTCTTACCCATCCTGGCTAATAGCCATTTATGGACTTAGCCACCATGAATTTATCCAGTCCCCTTTTAAACATTGTTATAGTCCTAGCCTTCACATCCTGTTCTCTAAAGTGCTTGCAAACCCCCCCCCCCACACACACACACACACACCTGGATATCATCTGCAAATTTTATAAGCGGACTTCCCACTCCATTGTCCAAGTCATTACTGAAAATATTGAACAGTGCCAGACCCAGGAGTGG
Organism: Platysternon megacephalum; assembly: GCA_003942145.1. Lineage (NCBI taxonomy): Eukaryota > Metazoa > Chordata > Testudines > Platysternidae > Platysternon > Platysternon megacephalum. Next base: position 1,273,171 of record QXTE01000268.1, read on the forward strand.
CCCCTTCTGGCCCCCGTTAAATACGCCCTCTCAGTTTGACAGTGAACCGTTGGTAGCTACTCTTTGAATATGGGGAATTAGCTCAAATGGTAGAGCGCTTGCTTGGTGTGTGAGAAGTAGCGGGATCATTGCCCGCATTCTCCACTAACATTTTGGATGATTTAGTTGGGGATTGGTCCTGCTTTGAGCAGGGGGTTGGACTAGATGACCTCCTGAGGTCCCTTCCAACCCTGATATTCTATGATTCTATGATTCTTCCAACCAGCTGTGCACCCACCTTATAGTAATTTTATTTAGATCACATTTCCTTAATTTGCTTATGAGAATGTCATGTGGGACTGTGTCAAATGCCTCACTAAAATCAAGAATAAGCCACAGGAGCTGAGAAGGCCCAACACAAGAAAAGAGAGACCATTTCCATGGAGATGCCCCTTGCAAGGGGAGAAAAGAAATCCGGGAAGGAGGGCATTTGTTTCTAAATAGAGCAATTTCCAAAGTAGTCCATGGAACGCTTGCAATAAGCTGCTCTTTAAAGCTAATGTATTTGTTGCTCAAAAGCCAAAACCCGGCAGCAAATGAGCTCACTACAGCACAGGAGAGCAGCCCTGCTCCTGGCGTAGCAAACGCTCCTCATTCATTGCGCTTCGCTGGATGGACTGGAATGTCATGCACAATGTTGAGCATTTGCTGCAGGGAGGAGAAGGGAGTATTTGGAGAGATTCAGAGGCAGATAAAGAAGGCAATGAGGACAGTGGTGTCAATTAGAGGGGGCTGGAGAGGGGGCAAATCCTCCCCCCACCAAAGGATTTTGCATTTGCTCAAAGCTGCATAAGCCACGGAGCAAGGGGTGGCCACAACCCAACCACTTTGAATCTGTGGTCCCATACTAAATCAGTACAGCTGCTGCTGGAGCGGTCCTAGCATTGCTCCAGCTGTGTGGTCGCAGCACCACTGAAATATGAGCCAGCCATCCCTCCATCCAGACGGAGGGGTGGCCAGGCCAAATGGTCCTGTGACCTGGCGCACAGGGAATCTGCCAAGAACTAGACTCCTAGTGACAGTGGTTCCCGTACTGGGTGGGTGGCCAAGAGGGAAGATTCCCCAGCTGAGGGAAACCCAGAGTTTCTGCGGGGGAGAAGAGCAGGGAATGGAATTCCCCCTCACCCAAGAAATATCTACATTGTCTCCACCGGATGGGGAACCCACGAAGATTATGGCTCTGGGGAGAGGTCAGGAACACAGAGCCAGAGGCCCAAACCTGAGGGTGCTGAGCAGACAGTTAAGCTCGCACACAGTATTGCCAACCCAGAGTATTAAATAATTGTGAACCTCCTCCCCGCCACCAAAAATCATGAGTTTGGCTTAAAAATCCTGGGATCTTACAAAGAATACATTTGGAGCGCTTTTGATTTGCTTCCTAGCTTTTGCACCTTTAGGGGGGATCACATTTGTAACCCTGTCTCCCCAATCCTGTGAGCTAGAGCCTTGCTTTTTTTAAAACAGCGACAGCTGAGATTCTGGTGTAGTCACATGATTCCGGGAGCTGGGGCTGGATGAAAAACAGCAAATCTTGTGCAGATGGTGGTAAAATCACAAGTGCTGGTAACACTATAAACACCTCGCAGGGTCAGGGCCTAGAGAGAGGGCGTGACTAGGGGGTGGGAGGAAGAGGAGATCAGTACCGGACGTCTGCGTCACATGAGAGCGTCACGTGAAGATACCATGGTGATGAATGCAGGGTGGGTAGATAGATAGACAGGACTGTATGACAATTGAGAGAGCCTGATGATCTTGCGGTGAGTTCACGCGAGGGTTCTCCAGGCAGACTGTCATTGTAACCCACTGATGGGTGTGCGTTACAGGTCGCCCTCTGGGCTGATCCATGGAGGTTACGCACCTGAGGCTTGATTCGTTAGCTCAAGCTGTAACAGCTCATGATTTTAGCTCTGGCGATCCCCGGTTCAATCCCCAATGTGGTGGTCATCACACAATGACCACAGAAGACAAACGCCCAAGTGCAAGAGAGAGGACCTGCCGGCCGGAGCCACGTGGGGCGCGTGGGCTCCTGCCCGCAAAGGTGACCAACAAGTCCTCCTCATGAGCAGGGAGTTGCCTGCCCAGGCTGAGATGCTGCACGCAGCAATAAAAGCCTTCGCCCCGCATCTGCTCTGCAGTGGCAGCTGCTTTTTATGGGGACAAGGGCCAGAGCAGGGCTATTAAGATTTTTATGGACAGGAAAGAGACTGTAAAAGGGAGCTGCTGCAGGAGGAGAGGGGGAAGGCCAGGGCTCCCTTCACCCACCCGTTCGCAGAGAAGGCTCCCCCGTGTACGAGCTGCCGCGGCTGCCCCTCTGTGCACATTGCTGGGCCGGGCTCTGAGGAGAACCTGGAGGCTTCGACAGTTTGTGAAGCATCAAATCTCAGCCGTGTGAGGGTAATGCAGCGAGTAGCTCAGCCCGGCGGCTGGGACTGGCCCACTGGAAAATGAGCCGGAGCAGGAAACAATTCCTTCCCCCAAACCCCTCCCATTGTGTCTGTGAGCAGGGCCGGCTCTAGGCACCACCAAACCAAGCACGTGCTTGGGGCGGCACATTGCCAGGGGCGGCATTCCGGCCATCTTTTTTTAAATTTTATTTTGCTTCGGGTGGCAAAAGCCTAGCGCCGGCCCTGGCAGCAGCAGCGCGTCGTGCGCGGGGGGTGCCCTGGGGCCGCCGTGGGGGAGCAGCGCCCGCACCTTGTGGCTGGGCCGGGCAGGCTCCGAGCGGGGGACNTGGCTGGGACTGGCCCACTGGAAAATGAGCCGGAGCAGGAAACAATTCCTTTCCCCAAACCCCTCCCATTGTGTCTGTGAGCAGAGCCGGCTCTAGGCACCAGCAAACCAAGCACGTGCTTGGGGCGGCACATTGCCAGGGGCGGCATTCCGGCCATCTTTTTTTTATTTATTTGGCTTCGGGCGGCAAAAGCCTAGAGCCGGCCCTGGCAGCAGCAGCACGTCGTGCGCGGGGGGGTGCCCTGGGGCCGCCGTGCGGGAGCAGCGCCCGCACCTTGTGGCTGGGCCGGGCAGGCTCGGAGCGGGGGACACTCAGGCTGGGGGCCGCCCTGCGGGGCACACGGAGCTGCCTGCAGGTGCCGCATGGCGGCTGCCCCCCAGCGCCACAGCCGGGGCTGGGCGAAGTGGCCTGAGCCACCCAGGGACTGCGGCAGGGTGGCCAGGAGCAGCAGCAGTGGGGCCATAGAGGGTGGGGCGCTGCCATGCGGGGCCTGCGTCCCGCTCTNTATTTATTTGGCTTCGGGCGGCAAAAGCCTAGAGCCGGCCCTGGCAGCAGCAGCACGTCGTGCGCGGGGGGGTGCCCTGGGGCCGCCGTGCGGGAGCAGCGCCCGCACCTTGTGGCTGGGCCGGGCAGGCTCGGAGCGGGGGACACTCAGGCTGGGGGCCGCCCTGCGGGGCACACGGAGCTGCCTGCAGGTGCCGCAGGGCGGCTGCCCCCCAGCACCGCAGCCGGGGCTGGGCGAAGTGGCCCGAGCCGCCCAGGGACTGCGGCAGGGCGGCCAGGAGCAGCAGCAGCAGTGGGGCCATAGAGGGTGGGGCGCTGCCATGCGGGGCCTGCGTCCCGCTCTCCGGGGCTCCGCTCCCTCTGGGGCTACCCTGCCCCGGCTCCTCAGCCCCCTGCCGGGGCGGTCCCCTGGCTCTGCCCTCCTGGGTCCCGGCTAGTCCTGGAGGCGGAAAAGGAATTCAGTCCTGTGGACGGGGGCAGACTGATGAGCCCGAAGTCAGGTATGTATCAGTCACATAGATACACACAAAGTGGGGACGGCACTTGCTGTGCCTCACCTCTGGCCTAGTGATCCCAACTCTGGATGAGAGGGAACCATTTAATCTTTGGCCCCTCCGCAGCATCTGCCAGGCAGTCGCCATTTGCAGGGATGGTTTGCCAGCTGGTAATGGCTAGGGATGGGGCAAAGTGAGATTATTGTCGATCTTCTTAGCGATGATTTGTATTACTGTAGCGCCTTCTGAGATCGGGGTCCTGCTGTGCTAGGCACTGTCCATATATATAGCAAGAGGCAGCTGCTGCCCCACACGAGCTTACAGTCTAAGTCGACAAGACAGATGGGAAACTGAGGCACAAAGTGATGCCGTGACTTGCCCACAGGTACACAACAGGTCAGTGGCAGAGCCAGGAATAAAACCCAGCTCTCTTGACTCCCACTTTGGTGCCCTATCCACTAGATCACACTATCTCCCCTGAAATGCAAAGTCTCCTTGTTTTGCTGCTATCTCATACACTTGCCCCCATTGGCTGTTTCATCCATCACTTGTCTCTTGTCATAATCCTAGATAATTAGCCCCAGGGGCAGGGACTCTCTTTTTATTCCTGGTTTGTACAGCTCCTAGCACAATGGGGACCTGAACCTTGCTTGGTGCCTCTTTCAGTACCCAGAAACATAATGGAACAAATAATCAAGCAATCAATTTGCAAACACCTGATAGCTTTCTGTGACAGGGTAACAAGCCTTGTGGATAGGAGGCAAGCGGTAGATGTGGTATATCTTGACTTTAGTAAGGCTTCTGATACTGTCTCGCATGACCTGCTCATAAAAAAACTAGGGAAATGCAACCTAGATGGAGCTACTGTAAGGTGGGTGCAGAACTGGTTGGAAAACCGTTCCCAGAGAGTATCAGAGTGGTAGCCATGTTAGTCTATATCAGCAAAAACAATGAGGAGTCCTTGTGGCACCTTAGAGACTAACAAATGTATTTGGACATAAGCTTTTGTGGGCTACAGCCCACTTCATCAGATGCATGGAGTGGAAAATACAGTAAGCAGTATATATATACAGCACATGAAAAGATGGGAGTTGCCTTACCAAGTGGTGGGTCAGTGCTAACGAGGCCAATTCAATTAAGGTGGAAGTGGCCTATTCTCAACAGTTGATTACTTTTGTAGTGCTAACGAGGCCAATGCAATCAAGGTGGACCTCGCCCATTTCCAACAGTTGACAAGAAGGTGTGAATATCAGCAGAGGGAAATTACTTTTTGTAATGACCCATCCACTCCCAGTCTTTATTCAGGCCTAATTTGATGGTGTCCAGTTTGCAAATTAATTCCAGTTCTGCAGTTTCTCGTTGAAGTCTGTTTTTGAAGTTTTTTTGTTGAAGAATCGCCACTTTTAAGTCTGTTATTGAGTGACCAGGGAGAGTGAAGTGCTCTCCTACTGGTTTTTGAATGTTACAATTCTTGATGTCTGATTTGTGTCCATTTATTCTTTTATGTAGAGAGTGACCGGTNGAACTGGTTGGAAAACCGTTTCCAGAGAGTATCAGAGTGGTAGCCATGTTAGTCTATATCAGCAAAAACAATGAGGAGTCCTTGTGGCACCTTAGAGACTAACAAATGTATTTGGGCATAAGCTTTTGTGGGCTACAGCCCACTTCATCAGATGCATGGAGTGGAAAATACAGTAAGCAGTATATATATACAGCACATGAAAAGATGGGAGTTGCCTTACCAAGTGGTGGGTCAGTGCTAACGAGGCCAATTCAATTAAGGTGGAAGTGGCCTATTCTCAACAGTTGATTACTTTTGTAGTGCTAACGAGGCCAATGCAATCAAGGTGGACCTCGCCCATTTCCAACAGTTGACAAGAAGGTGTGAATATCAGCAGAGGGAAATTACTTTTTGTAATGACCCATCCACTCCCAGTCTTTATTCAGGCCTAATTTGATGGTGTCCAGTTTGCAAATTAATTCCAGTTCTGCAGTTTCTCATTGAAGTCTGTTTTTGAAGTTTTTTTGTTGAAGAATCGCCACTTTTAAGTCTGTTATTGAGTGACCAGGGAGAGTGAAGTGCTCTCCTACTGGTTTTTGAATGTTACAATTCTTGATGTCTGATTTGTGTCCATTTATTCTTTTATGTAGAGAGTGTCCGGTTTGGCCAGTGTACATGGCAGAGGGGCATTGCTGGCACATGGTGGCATATATCACATCGGTAGATGTGCAGGTGAACGAGCCCCTGATGGTGTGGCTGATGTGGTTAGGTCCTATGATGGTGTCCCTTGAATAGATATGTGGACAGAGTTGGCCACGGGGTTTGTTGCAGGGATTGGTTCCTGGGTTAGTGTTTCTGTGGTGTGGTGTGTAGTTGCTGGTGAGTATTTGCTTCAGGTTGATCGGGGGGGCTGTCTGTAAGCGAGGACTCTGCATGGACTCCTCCTGAAGGTCGAAACAACAGACTGGACTTCTACATAGATTGCTTCCATCGACGTGCACGGGCTGAAATTGTGGAAAAGCAGCATCACTTGCCCGATAACGTCAGCCGTGCAGAGGACTGGACTAGGTGACCTCTCGAGGTCCCTTCCAATCCTACACTTCTATGACACTATGATAATACCCATAATAATTTTTGTGACAGATGCCTGTCTGCTAGGAACTAAGACCACGAAGGTGCCTAAATACCTTTGAGGATCTGGGCCTAAGTTATTTGACACAGGTTACTGAATAGCTCGCTGATGCTACTAATCTGCTACTAGTCGGTATCCTAGAAATTAAAGATTCTTTATCCTCTGAGCTATCTAGTCTCTACGTTTATACAGCAATGTGGTGCAATCCCTGGCCAGCATTTCAAAGAAAGATATTAGAGCGACCCCTATATGCAGATTTCAGAACACTTACCATTATACAAAAAATACTGACTTCTTTTTTCTGAAAAGCTCTGGCACCTCCATTGTTTGCAGCAATTGAGCAGAGAGAAAGCCCTTGGCCTAGAGAAGTGCTTTTTCTTTATCTCCTGAAATTCATTCAGGTTTTCAAAAATCACCACCTATATAGCTTGCTCTCCTCAGGAAAATGTTGGCCATCTGCCCAGATAATAACTGAACATGAACATTCTCAATTCCTGGGCCCAGGTCACTGCTCCAGCAGCAGCACCACCCTGTCCTGGGAACCTATGGGAGCTGCCAATGCCACTGTAGTTTCAGGGATAAGGAGTGAGTTGGGCCAGGTTGTGTCCTACCCTTAGCATCTCTCCCTCTCTGTCTTTGTTCCCCCAGGCCCTCATCTCCACCTCTGCTCCCAGAGTCTCCACTTCCCTCTCATCCTCCCTCCATACTTTCAGTCCCCTACCCCCAGCTCTCACCCACCTTCCTTCTCCTTTGCTGTCCCAAATCCCTCCTTCTCAGGGGGACTCTATGCCCCTCTTTCCCACTCTGCTCCTCTTGTCCCATGGCTCCATGGCTGGTGCTAAGGCAGGGGTTGGATTGAAGGGGAGGGAGAGAAGAAGTGGTATCTTCCTAAGCTCCTCCCAAAAACTAAACTCCTCCCACTAACCAAACTGGACACACTTGAGGTGCCAAAATAAGATGCCGTTCACAGTATACAACCATTCCTCTTCTTCCCTGCATGCTCTGAACAGCAGTGAAATAATTAATAGTGCTGGTATCACCATTAGGCTTCAGAGTCAACGCCATATTGAGGTGAATAGAGGCAGCTGACATCTCTCCGAGATGCTGTTTCAGGCTGTCTGCAGACTCAGGCAGGCATGGCAGCATCTGTGATGCATTACAACCTGGAGCAGGAAACAGCAGCCCCAGAGGAAAGGACCGGTTTGCTGAGCTGCCCTGAATCAACCTGACCCCACACTTGTGCTCAGGGCCAGCACTCCCTCCTTTCATTCCCTCTCAGCCACCAGGGCTCCTTTGCCCCTCACTAACTCTGACCCCTTCGGGCCCTGCCTCCCTTTATGCTAATGGGGCCTCAATCGCCTTCCCTTGCCAGGGCCCCCACCCCAGAAATACCATCTCTTTCTCTCCCTTACTGTGTACTCAGGGGCTTGTCTTCCCCGCTCCTTGGAGACACTTCCCCTGGGGACGCGAGGGGTCTCAGTCCTGGGCCTGCCACGCTATGTCATGCAGCTGAAAAGCAGGGGCACTGACTGCAGCTAACCAGGCCAGCACAGCACTCAGCTGCCACCCGGCGAGAAGATTCATCAGTCATTATGCATCTGAACAAATAGGTTTCATATTCCAATGGAGAGATCTGTCAGCAGCTCCCCCTCCTCCCGGAAGCAGAGAATGTCAGAGCTATGTAGAGCCCTTTCCTAATGATCCCAGAGGTGAGCAGCTGCACAGACAGATAGCCCCCGGCGCTCAATGGGAGTTGGAGGGAGAGTCTGTCGCGGTAGCCACACAGAGAGGGAGAGATTAGGTGCCATTAGCCCAGCAGAGTGGTGCCGTCCAGTTCTGCCTGAGCGTCGCTGCTGGGGGTTAGCGGAAAGGAAACACTAGGCCAGGCCTCCACTTTGACGGCCTCTCCAGGAGCTGGCTCTGCATTCAGATGGAGCAGAAAAATGATTAGACATGCCCTCCCCCCGCCCCAGTGGGGATACAGGCAGTGATGGCTGATGTGCATTTTTAACAGAGATCTTCCCCGGAAAAGGAGGAAGAAAAGGTGGAGCAGAGCAATGGCACTGCAATCTTTCTATTGCTTTCTTTGCTGTTAAGAACATAAGAACAGCCGTACTGGGTCAGACCAAAGCTCCATCTAGCCCAGTATCCTGTCTACCGACAGTGGCCAGTGCCAGGTGACCCAGAGGGAGTGAACCTAACAGGCAATGATCAAGTGATCTCTCTCCTGCCATCCATCTCCACCCTCTGACAAACAGAGGCTAGGGACACCATTCCTTACCCATCCTGGCTAATAGCCATTAATGGACTTAACCTCCATGAATTTATCTAGTTCTCTTTTAAACCCTGTTATAGTCCTAGCCTTCACAACCTCCTCAGGCAAGGAGTTCCACAGGTTGACTGTGCGCTGTGTGAAGAAGAACTTCCTTTTATTTGTTTTAAACCTGCTGCCCATTAATTTCATTTGGTGGCCCCTAGTTCTTATATTATGGGAACAAGTAAATAACTTTTCCTAATTCACTTTCTCCACACCACTCATGATTTTATAGACCTCTATCATATCCCCCCTTAGTCATATCTCTCCTCTTTTCCAAGCTGAAAAGTCCTAGCCTCTTTAATCTCTCCTCATATGGGACCCGTTCCAAACCCCTAATCATTTTAGTTGCCCTTCTCTGAACCTTTTCTAGTGCCAGTATATCTTTTTTGAGATGAGGAGACCACATCTGTACGCAGTATTCGAGATGTGGGCGTACCATCGATTTATATAAGGGCAATAAGATACTCTCCATCTTATTCTCGATCCCCTTTTTAATGATTCCTAACATCCTGTTTGCTTTTTTGACCGCCACTGCACAGTGCGTGGACATCTTCAGAGAACTATCCACGATGACTCCAAGATCTCTTTCCTCATTCATTGTAGCTAAATTAGCCCCCATCATATTGTATGTATAGTTGGGGTTATTTTTCCCAATGTGCATTACTTTACATTTATCCACATTCAATGTCATTTGCCATTGGCTGTGGTGCACTGGATGGTGCACTGCCGTGGCTGGTTACTATTCTTGTTCTGTAAAGGGAAAAAGACACAACATGCTCCTCCCACTGAATCCTAGCCGCAAACCGAAGGGAGGAGGCCTGATGGGCTGAGAGGCCCCACAGGAGCAGAGACCGGGCTAAGGACAGCCTATGGGCCCAGCTAGCCCCGCCCCACTATACCTGCAGCCAATGCCAAGCCTGGAGGGAGATTAAAGGGACAGAGCCTGGCTCAGTTCAGGGCTGGCTCGGCTGGCCAGGAATGAGGATGCAGCTGCGCCTGGAGGGAGCTTTGGCTGTAGAATCGCACAGAGATGGGCCCTGATAGCTCGAGCAGCCAGTGGGGAGGAGCAGTTAGTCCCTGAGCAGTGAGCGATGCATGAGCAAGAGGTTTTTAAGGTCAGGCTTGACAAAGCCCTGGCTGGGATGATTTAGTTGGGGATTGGTCCTGCTTTGAGCAGGGGGTTGGACTAGATACCTCCTGAGGTCCCTTCCAACCCTGATATTCTATGATTCTATGAAGAGGCTATTTGGGAACCAGACCTGAAGGAAAGGGAAGGGACTCCGACTGGGGGGAAGCTCAGTATTGAATTAGGTTTGCTAAGCCCCTCCAGTGCCCCCTCCAGAAAGGGAGAGAACCAAAGAGACAATACGTGGGTCAGAGTCTGCCTCAGTGGACATTGAAAACAGAGACTTTTTCCATGGGGAGAACTATGGTTGCATTGAAGTACCTGAAAGGCCCACAAGGGGGTGCTGCTCCAGCCACACCTCTACAGAGCCTCGGGGTGATCACCCTGATTCTGATGGTCCGGATCCCCTCTCCAGGTGCCACCCAGCCAGGGAGAATTCCTATCCCCGTGGCTGCCCATGTCACTGCTGAAAAAAGCAACCATTCCCCCCGTCCCATCTGGAACAGACCTGATTGTACCAAGGATGAGATATCCTGCCGAAACAGTCCCTGCCGTGGGATTAGCCCCTGAACCTGCAAGCGCTGGGCAGCACAGACGGCCAACGTTTTCCAGGTGTCGAAACGTCAGTGAAATGTCAAACTTTGGATGACAACCATCCACAAAACTCCCCCCCGCACACACACACACACCCCTCCCCTCCGTTTTCCAGCCAATGACAGAGCTGGGCCAAATGGGAATGCTTCGGAATGTAGAACGAGAAAGGGACCAAGAGACCTTCTCCGTTGGATCATATGAACTGGAACCATAAACTCCCTGAACATTAAATCTCACCAAATGAGGGTCAATCCATCCTCATCATCATATCCACTCATTATACTCCACACCCGAACATAGCCACTCTATGAACTTCATACCCTCATCTCTCAATGCCTGTACTTTGACCCATCAACCTTTTACCCCCAATCGGGCTCAAACTCTGTTCACTTTTTTTTAACATCATCTTAATCAAATTTTTAAATCTTGGATTAATCTGTCCCTGTCTATTTTCGACCACCAGAGGGAGCTGTACAGCAGGGAGGGAGGGAATCGGAATATCGCCCACCCCAGATGGAGGCATTGCTGGTTCAGTGGTGGATCTAGGAGCACGCCGGCTGGGGTGGGGCTGGAGGAGGAGGAGAGCTGGGCGAGTAGTGATAAATAGGGGCGTTGTGTCATCAAAGGCACTTACCCCACCTGCCAAGTTGCAGAGCGCCCCCTGTCCAAGTGCTGCTGGAGCGCAGCGCGCGGTACATGGAGGACCCAGCATGGAAGTATTGGCTATGCCGTTCCTTGCACCTCTCCCTGGCTTGTTGGTTCCCTTCTCCTCACTGTGCCCAGCCACCTCTTCCTCTTCTCCCCTGGGACATATTGCCTCATTGTCTTCCCCGGGACATTCCTCTCCTGCTGATGGCTGGCAGCTCCAGTCCCACTGGTGGCTCGGTTCCCTCTGCACCTGCCAGTTGGTCGTGACCCCGAACGAGAGGCATCCAGGTCAGCTCGTCCTCCTCGTTTGAGCCTGGGCACCTGTCGCGAGCAGCCGCAAACGAGGTGGAAAGCCAGCACCATGAGCCTTGCCAGCTCTGGGCTGCTCAGTGCTTAACTTGTGCCAGGGTTTGGCAGTTCATAGCCCCGGCATCTCCGGGCTTGCTGCATCCGTGATGAATGCAAAAGAAATGCTTGAGTCCCGGCAGTTAATTGCGTGAGCCCTGGCACCTCTTTCATTACTAATTAAGCACTGGGACTGCTGGACCTCAGTGGAGGTTTTCTGCTGACACCAGCGATCCACAGACTTCAGTTTGGGACCTGCGGTACTACGAGGGTGCACAGAAATGTTCTAAGGATTCAGCGTTGCTGTATTTCAGAACCAGGTGAATCCTGCAAAGAGGCATGTGGAAGCACTGGTGCAAGAAACCCAGTGAGTTTAATTTGCCGGGTGAAAGTTTTCTTCAGGGGCAGCTTGTATTTGCTAATTACATGCCAATATTTGTTTTTGAATACTGCTGCTGGGAACTAAAAGTCACAGCCATCCAGTGGGGGAGCAGAAGCAATACCACATGACTTTATTGGCCAATCGCACAGAGCGAATAGCAAACAATGAATGAATACCTACAAGAACTTAACTTCAGTATCCGGAAAGATAATGGAGCAAATAATGAAGCAAGGAATTTGCAAAAACCTAGAAGATAATAAGGTGATAAGTGACAGTCAGCATGGATTTGTCAAAAACAAATCCTGTCAAACCAACCTGATAGCTTTCTTTGACAGGGTAACACGCCTTGTGGATGGGGGGGAAGCGGCAGACGTGGTATATCTTGACTTTAGTAAGGCTTTTGATACTGTCTCGCATGACCTTCTCATACACAAACTAGGGAGATACAAACTAGATGAAGCTACCATAAGGTGGGTGCATAACTGGTTGGAAAACAGTTCCCAGAGAATAGTTATCAATGGTTCACAGTCATGCTGGAAGGGCATAACGAGTGGGGTCCTGCAGGGATCAGTTCTGGGTCTGGTTCTGGTCAGTATCTTCAACAATAATTTAGATAATGGCATACAGAATACACTTATAAAGTTTGTGGATGATACCAAGCTGGGAGGGGTTGCAAGTGCTTTGGAGGATAGGATTAAAATTCAAAATGATCTGGACAAAATGGAGAAAGGGTCTGAAATAAATAGGATGAAATTCAATAAGGACAAATGCAAAGTACTCCACTTAGGAAGGAACAATCAGTTGCACACATACAAAACGGGCAATGACTGCCTAGGAAGGAGTATTGCGGAAAGGGATCTGGGGGTCATAGTGGATCACAAGCTAAACATGAGTCAACAGTGTAAACAAAAAAAGCGAACATCATTCTGTGATGTATTAGCGGGAATGTTGTAAGCAAGACACGAGAAGTAATTCTTCCGCTCTACTCCGTGCTGATTAGGCCTCATCTGGAGTGTGTCCAATTCTGGGTGCCACATTTCAGGAAAGATGTGGACAAATTGGAGAAAGTCCAGAGAAGAGCAACAAAAACGATTAAAGGTCTAGAAAACATGCCCTGTGAGGGAAGATTTAAAAAATTGGGTTTGTTTAGTCTGGAGAAGAGAAGACGGAGAGGGGACATGATACCAGTTCTCAAGTACATAAAAGGTTGTTATAAGGAAGAGGGAGAAAAATTATTCCCCTTAACCTCTGAGGACAGGACAAGAAGCAATGGATTTAAATTGCAGCAAGGGCGGTTTAGGTTGGACATTAGGAAAAACTTCCTAACTGTCAGGGTGGTTAAGCACTGGAACAAATTGCCTAGGGAGGTTGTGGAATCTCCATCATTGGAGGTTTTTAAGAGCAGGTTAAACAAACACCTGTCAGGGATGGTCTAGATAATATTTAGTCCTGCCCTGAGTGCAGGGGACTGGACTACATGACCTCGCGAGGTCCCTTCCAGTTCTATGATTCTATAATAAGGTGTTTGAGAGCAATCTGTAGTCTGAAATTTAGTCAGATAGGGACTGACTGCAGGAGTGCTCTGGGCCAGATTCTCAAGAACTAAGCCCTCATAGCCAGCCCTGGGTTTTTAATATGAATACCTCTCTCTCTTATATAGCACTTTTCTTCAATAGATCTCTCAGCACTTCACAAGCTTTAATGGATTTATCCTCACAGCACCCCTCGAGACAGGGGTATTATCCCCATTGTACAGATGGGGAAACTGAGGCACAGAGAGACTAAATATCTTGCCCAAGGTCATGCAGGAAGCCTGTGGTAGAGCAGGGAATTGCACCCTAGTTTCATAATGCCAAGGCTAATGCCAGAGCTCAAACCCCATCCAGGGTCTGACGAGCAAAAAATCCAGGGCGGCTCACAAACCGGGCAAAAGGGTGAAGTGAATCATGCACATTGTTCCCTGCATGCAGCTTGGTCAGCTTTAAGCAAATCAGACCACCTGAAATATAGCGCCAACCGCACCGAGAACGCCACCATCTGTTGGTAACAGTCTGCTCCTCTGGTTTGCCAATATCAGAAATATGAGGCCCCATCTACTTTCCAATGTGTGTTGCAACCTGTGTGTTACCTCTTCAAAGGAAGCAACTTATACTGAGAGAAGAAAAAGGTAAGCCCCTAGAGGCCACCTTTTGGGAAGCATTTGCTACAGCGTCTCACAAAATGTTACTTGGAAAATTAATTAATTAATTCCAACTGCCTGGGATCTGAGCCCCGACACCTGACTGAAAACTGGCTTAGAGACCGTAAACAAACAGGGATGATAAACAGCAAGGAACTGAAAGAGGGAGAGGCGTCTGGAGGGAGTTGCGGAGATCGAAGCTACAGCTGGCTTGGTTTTAACATCTTTATTAATGAGATGGAAGGAGACGTAAACAAGACATTAATAACATCCCAAGATGCAACTCCGGGGAGAGGAGCAATGAGCAGAGTGGGAAAATATAAACTCACATGCTGGGGTGGGGAGGGATTCCGAAACGTGGACAACCAGCAGGAGGGAGGCCCTTGGAAAGCAGGGACCCTCTAAGAGAAGGTGTTTCTACAATTCTAGGTACCATGTTCACCTGGGAGACATTCAGCAAAGCACTTTACATTATAGATCAGGGGTCGGCAACCTTTCAGAAGTGCTGTGCCGAGTCTTCATTTATTCACTCTAATTTAAGGTTTTGCGTGCCAGTCATACATTTTAACGTTTTTAGAAGGTCTCTTTCTATAAGTCTATAATATATAACTAAACTATTGTTGTATGTAAAGTAAATAAGGGTTTTAAAATGTTTAAGAAGCTTCATTTAAAATTAAATTAAAATGCAGAGTCCCCTGGACAGGTGACCAAGACCCGGGCAATGTGAGTGCCACTGAAAATCAGCTCGCGTGCCGCCTTCGGCACACGTGCCATAGGTTGCCTACCCCTGTTATAGATGATAATTTTCTCACACAAAAGCTATCACAGTCAACACGCAGCGGCTCTGTTTTGGACCTCATTATGAAAGATGAATTCATCACTGAACTGGAAGTTGGTGGCTGCCTCGGGACCAGCAATCATGACTTGATTCCATTTGGTTTGGCTGTAGCAAGGACAGTCCCGATCAGTATTAGATACACTTGGTGCCTCAAAAAAGGATTTTTCCAAAGCTGAGGAAAATTATAAGCAAAATTGATTGGGGATAAAAACTCAGACAGAAAAATACGATGTTGGTTGTTGAAAAACTGGAGCGTGCAGAAAAGAGCCAGATTTTTGTATTTATTTATTTGAGGACAGGAAAAAATGCCTTGTGGTGAGAAACTTCACGAGCTCAATTTGTTTAGTTTAAAGAAGATTGAGAGGTGACTTGATTGGTGTATAAAAAAACCTTCGCAGGGATAAAACCCTGGTCACTAAAGGGCTCTTTAATTTAGCAGCGCAAGGCAGAACAAGAACCAATGGCTGGAAGTTGAACACAAATTCAGCTACCAACTCTACGCGGACAGCTCACAGATCTAGCTGGCAGCTCAAACTCGATTTGGATAAACAGAGCTCCTAATCTGCCCAGCCAAGCTCCTCCCACTACCTTCTTTTTCTAGCACCGTGGACAACACCACCCTCCTGCTTGTCACTCAGGCCCGTAACCTGGGTGGCCATCTTCGACTTGGGCCTCTCTCAAGGTCCTTGCATCTGGGTAATGTCTAGGTTTTGTAGATTCTTTCGGCGTGACATCTCTAAGGTATGGCTTTTCCTACCCATCCACACAGCTAAAATGCTCCTCCAGGCTCCCATCAGCTCACATCTCGGTTATTGCAACCTCCTTCTCTCTGGCCTTCACAGAGGCCACCCTGCCCCACTTTTCTCCAGTCAGAATGCTGCTGCAAAGGTTATTTCCCCAGCCCATCGTTTGGCCATGTCACCCTTCTCTTTGCATCCCTCCATTGGCTCCCCGCTTCTCCATCACTTCAAACATAAGCTGCCTGTCTTCCTGTCGTCTCTCATTGACTATCTCATTGCGCCTTCCTGTCGGTCCTTGATCAGCTTCCATCACCCACTTGTTACATTTTCAAACAAGCGCCTTCCTGCTTTCTCCCAGGCTGCTCCTCATGCTCGGGGGTGCTCCTCATAGACATTGGCAAAGCCACCTCCTTGTCCTCCTTCAACTCCTCCTCAAAACTCTCCTTTGCCGTGAGGCCGACAAAAAACGTGACGATGGTTCCGGTGCTGGTGGGCTGACACCGCTGACCAACAGAATCATAGAACTGGAAGGGAACTCGAGAGGTCTCTAGTCCAGTCCTCTGCACTCAAGGCAGGACCAAGTATTATCTAGACCATCCCTGACAGGTGTTTGTCCAACCTGCTCTTACAAATCCCCAGTGATGGAGATTCCACAACCCCGTCGCATTGTTTCCTCATATTCCTCCCATCTGCCTGTGTCCGTCTGTTGTCTCTTGTCTTACACTGAGATCGGCAGGACCATGTTTATGTTCTGTGTTTCTACAGCACCTAGCACAGTCTCCGACTAGGTCCCAAGGTGCTACAGTAATGCAAATAATAATCATCATCATAAATAATGGAAACTGAAACCAGCCAAACTCAAATGAGAAATGAGGCACAAATGTCTAACAGGGAAGGTGATTAACCAGTGGCACAGACTCCCAAGGGAAGTGGTATATTCTGCATCTCTTGATGTCTCCAAATCCAGCCTGGATGCTTTAGTGAAGTTATTGGATTCAATGCAGGGGTAACTGGGAGAAATTCTCCAGTGCTATACTATTCCTGTGCTATAGTTGAGGTCAGACTAGATCTAATGGTCCCTTCTGGCCTTAAAAATCTATTAATCGATGAAAGTACTGTCCTGCGTAGGGGTGATTTACTGATTAGTGGCCCTAGATAGCTCATACCTGCCATAGACGTTGTTGTACCCACTGTATCTTATCACCATAATCATCTAGATACTTCTACAATATCATGTATCAGAGGGGTAGCCGTGTTAGTCTGGATCTGTAAAAGCAGCAAAGAATCCTGTGGCACCTTATAGACTAACAGACGTTTTGCAGCATGAGCTTTTGTGGGTGAATCCCCACTTCTTCGGTATTCACCCACGAAAGCTCATGCTGCAAAACGTCTGTTAGTCTATAAGGTGCCACAGGATTCTTTGCTGCTTCTACAATATCATGTTCATCTAGATTCGTATCCAATTATTGTGCCATAGCTCCAGATATATCTGCCATAGACACACACTGTCTATTTACTGAGATACAATGTTCCTCTAGATACCTTGTCCACAGTACTGTGTTCATTTACCTATCTCATAACTAGATACTGTCCTGCCTCCATGGTAGATCATTCAGCTCAGATAGCAGCAGATAGGTGGCAGTGTTTTGTCTGAAGTTTGGAAACGATGCTGCCTTTGTTTTCTGCGTACTTCCCCTGACATGTCTAAGAATTCTGCCTGTCTGTACAGACAGCAGCCATTTTGCTCCCAGAGTTGCTGCAGCCTGTTCCAGAAGGAGTCACACCCCATGCTCTCTCGTGGGGAGTTTACTTTTCTCCCTGTTGATTCCCTGTGAGGTGTGATTCCCTGTTTGCACAGACATACTTGTGCTAGCTCTCATGTGATCTAGTGTGCTAAAAATAGTAGTGCAGCTATGGTAGCGTGGGTGCCAAGTGCTTTGAACCCAGCGTAGAGATAGAGGCACTTTTGCTGACTCAGGGTATGTCTACACTACAAAATTAGGTCGAAATTATAGAAGTCGGTTTTATAGAAATCGTTTTTATACAGTCGATTGTGTGTGTCCCCACACAAAATGCTCTAAGTGCATTAAGTCGGCGGACTTCGTCCACAGTACCGAGGCTAGCGTCGACTTCTGGAGCGTTGCACTGTGGGTAGCTATCCCACAGTTCCCGCAGTCTCCGCCGCCCATTGGAATTCTGGGTTGAGATCCCAATGCCTGATGGGGCAAAAACAGTGTCGCGGGTGATTCTGGGTACATGTCGTCAGGCCCCCACTCCCTCCCTCCCTCCCTCCCTCNTTTGGAGGATAGGATTAAAATTCAAAATGATCTGGACAAAATGGAGAAATGGTCTGAAATAAATAGGATGAAATTCAATAAGGACAAATGCAAAGTACTCCACTTAGGAAGGAACAATCAGTTGCACACATACAAAACGGGCAATGACTGCCTAGGAAGGAGTATTGCGGAAAGGGATCTGGGGGTCATAGTGGATCACAAGCTAAACATGAGTCAACAGTGTAAACAAAAAAAGCGAACATCATTCTGTGATGTATTAGCGGGAATGTTGTAAGCAAGACACGAGAAGTAATTCTTCCGCTCTACTCCGTGCTGATTAGGCCTCATCTGGAGTGTGTCCAATTCTGGGTGCCACATTTCAGGAAAGATGTGGACAAATTGGAGAAAGTCCAGAGAAGAGCAACAAAAACGATTAAAGGTCTAGAAAACATGCCCTGTGAGGGAAGATTTAAAAAATTGGGTTTGTTTAGTCTGGAGAAGAGAAGACGGAGAGGGGACATGATACCAGTTCTCAAGTACATAAAAGGTTGTTATAAGGAAGAGGGAGAAAAATTATTCCCCTTAACCTCTGAGGACAGGACAAGAAGCAATGGATTTAAATTGCAGCAAGGGCGGTTTAGGTTGGACATTAGGAAAAACTTCCTAACTGTCAGGGTGGTTAAGCACTGGAACAAATTGCCTAGGGAGGTTGTGGAATCTCCATCATTGGAGGTTTTTAAGAGCAGGTTAAACAAACACCTGTCAGGGATGGTCTAGATAATATTTAGTCCTGCCCTGAGTGCAGGGGACTGGACTACATGACCTCGCGAGGTCCCTTCCAGTTCTATGATTCTATAATAAGGTGTTTGAGAGCAATCTGTAGTCTGAAATTTAGTCAGATAGGGACTGACTGCAGGAGTGCTCTGGGCCAGATTCTCAAGAACTAAGCCCTCATAGCCAGCCCTGGGTTTTTAATATGAATACCTCTCTCTCTTATATAGCACTTTTCTTCAATAGATCTCTCAGCACTTCACAAGCTTTAATGGATTTATCCTCACAGCACCCCTCGAGACAGGGGTATTATCCCCATTGTACAGATGGGGAAACTGAGGCACAGAGAGACTAAATATCTTGCCCAAGGTCATGCAGGAAGCCTGTGGTAGAGCAGGGAATTGCACCCTAGTTTCATAATGCCAAGGCTAATGCCAGAGCTCAAACCCCATCCAGGGTCTGACGAGCAAAAAATCCAGGGCGGCTCACAAACCGGGCAAAAGGGTGAAGTGAATCATGCACATTGTTCCCTGCATGCAGCTTGGTCAGCTTTAAGCAAATCAGACCACCTGAAATATAGCGCCAACCGCACCGAGAACGCCACCATCTGTTGGTAACAGTCTGCTCCTCTGGTTTGCCAATATCAGAAATATGAGGCCCCATCTACTTTCCAATGTGTGTTGCAACCTGTGTGTTACCTCTTCAAAGGAAGCAACTTATACTGAGAGAAGAAAAAGGTAAGCCCCTAGAGGCCACCTTTTGGGAAGCATTTGCTACAGCGTCTCACAAAATGTTACTTGGAAAATTAATTAATTAATTCCAACTGCCTGGGATCTGAGCCCCGACACCTGACTGAAAACTGGCTTAGAGACCGTAAACAAACAGGGATGATAAACAGCAAGGAACTGAAAGAGGGAGAGGCGTCTGGAGGGAGTTGCGGAGATCGAAGCTACAGCTGGCTTGGTTTTAACATCTTTATTAATGAGATGGAAGGAGACGTAAACAAGACATTAATAACATCCCAAGATGCAACTCCGGGGAGAGGAGCAATGAGCAGAGTGGGAAAATATAAACTCACATGCTGGGGTGGGGAGGGATTCCGAAACGTGGACAACCAGCAGGAGGGAGGCCCTTGGAAAGCAGGGACCCTCTAAGAGAAGGTGTTTCTACAATTCTAGGTACCATGTTCACCTGGGAGACATTCAGCAAAGCACTTTACATTATAGATCAGGGGTCGGCAACCTTTCAGAAGTGCTGTGCCGAGTCTTCATTTATTCACTCTAATTTAAGGTTTTGCGTGCCAGTCATACATTTTAACGTTTTTAGAAGGTCTCTTTCTATAAGTCTATAATATATAACTAAACTATTGTTGTATGTAAAGTAAATAAGGGTTTTAAAATGTTTAAGAAGCTTCATTTAAAATTAAATTAAAATGCAGAGTCCCCTGGACAGGTGACCAAGACCCGGGCAATGTGAGTGCCACTGAAAATCAGCTCGCGTGCCGCCTTCGGCACACGTGCCATAGGTTGCCTACCCCTGTTATAGATGATAATTTTCTCACACAAAAGCTATCACAGTCAACACGCAGCGGCTCTGTTTTGGACCTCATTATGAAAGATGAATTCATCACTGAACTGGAAGTTGGTGGCTGCCTCGGGACCAGCAATCATGACTTGATTCCATTTGGTTTGGCTGTACCAAGGACAGTCCCGATCAGTATTAGATACACTTGGTGCCTCAAAAAAGGATTTTTCCAAAGCTGAGGAAAATTATAAGCAAAATTGATTGGGGATAAAAACTCAGACAGAAAAATACGATGTTGGTTGTTGAAAAATTGGAGCGTGCAGAAAAGAGCCAGATTTTTGTATTTATTTATTTGAGGACAGGAAAAAATGCCTTGTGGTGAGAAACTTCACGAGCTCAATTTGTTTAGTTTAAAGAAGATTGAGAGGTGACTTGATTGGTGTATAAAAAAACCTTCGCAGGGATAAAACCCTGGTCACTAAAGGGCTCTTTAATTTAGCAGCGCAAGGCAGAACAAGAACCAATGGCTGGAAGTTGAACACAAATTCAGCTACCAACTCTACGCGGACAGCTCACAGATCTAGCTGGCAGCTCAAACTCGATTTGGATAAACAGAGCTCCTAATCTGCCCAGCCAAGCTCCTCCCACTACCTTCTTTTTCGAGCACCGTGGACAACACCACCCTCCTGCTTGTCACTCAGACCTGTAACCTGGGTGGCCATCTTCGACTTGGGCCTCTCTCAAGGTCCTTGCATCTGGGTAATGTCTAGGTTTTGTAGATTCTTTCTGCGTGACATCTCTAAGGTATGGCTTTTCCTACCCATCCACACAGCTAAAATGCTCCTCCAGGCTCCCATCAGCTCACATCTCGGTTATTGCAACCTCCTTCTCTCTGGCCTTCATAGAGGCCACCCTGCCCCACTTTTCTCCAGTCAGAATGCTGCTGCAAAGATTATTTCCCCAGCCCATCGTTTGGCCATGTCACCCTTCTCTTTGCATCCCTCCATTGGCTCCCCGCTTCTCCATCACTTCAAACATAAGCTGCCTGTCTTCCTGTCATCTCTCATTGACTATCTCATTGCGCCTTCCTGTCGGTCCTTGATCAGCTTCCATCACCCACTTGTTACATTTTCAAACAAGCGCCTTCCTGCTTTCTCCCAGGCTGCTCCTCATGCTCGGGGGTGCTCCTCATAGACATTGGCAAAGCCACCTCCTTGTCCTCCTTCAACTCCTCCTCAAAACTCTCCTTTGCCGTGAGGCCGACAAAAAACGTGACGATGGTTCCGGTGCTGGTGGGCTGACACCGCTGACCAACAGAATCATAGAACTGGAAGGGAACTCGAGAGGTCTCTAGTCCAGTCCTCTGCACTCAAGGCAGGACCAAGTATTATCTAGACCATCCCTGACAGGTGTTTGTCCAACCTGCTCTTACAAATCCCCAGTGATGGAGATTCCACAACCCCGTCGCATTGTTTCCTCATATTCCTCCCATCTGCCTGTGTCCGTCTGTTGTCTCTTGTCTTACACTGAGATCGGCAGGACCATGTTTATGTTCTGTGTTTCTACAGCACCTAGCACAGTCTCCGACTAGGTCCCAAGGTGCTACAGTAATGCAAATAATAATCATCATCATAAATAATGGAAACTGAAACCAGCCAAACTCAAATGAGAAATGAGGCACAAATGTCTAACAGGGAAGGTGATTAACCAGTGGCACAGACTCCCAAGGGAAGTGGTATATTCTGCATCTCTTGATGTCTCCAAATCCAGCCTGGATGCTTTAGTGAAGTTATTGGATTCAATGCAGGGGTAACTGGGAGAAATTCTCCAGTGCTATACTATTCCTGTGCTATAGTTGAGGTCAGACTAGATCTAATGGTCCCTTCTGGCCTTAAAAATCTATTAATCGATGAAAGTACTGTCCTGCGTAGGGGTGATTTACTGATTAGTGGCCCTAGATAGCTCATACCTGCCATAGACGTTGTTGTACCCACTGTATCTTATCACCATAATCATCTAGATACTTCTACAATATCATGTATCAGAGGGGTAGCCGTGTTAGTCTGGATCTGTAAAAGCAGCAAAGAATCCTGTGGCACCTTATAGACTAACAGACGTTTTGCAGCATGAGCTTTTGTGGGTGAATCCCCACTTCTTCGGTATTCACCCACGAAAGCTCATGCTGCAAAACGTCTGTTAGTCTATAAGGTGCCACAGGATTCTTTGCTGCTTCTACAATATCATGTTCATCTAGATTCGTATCCAATTATTGTGCCATAGCTCCAGATATATCTGCCATAGACACACACTGTCTATTTACTGAGATACAATGTTCCTCTAGATACCTTGTCCACAGTACTGTGTTCATTTACCTATCTCATAACTAGATACTGTCCTGCCTCCATGGTAGATCATTCAGCTCAGATAGCAGCAGATAGGTGGCAGTGTTTTGTCTGAAGTTTGGAAACGATGCTGCCTTTGTTTTCTGCGTACTTCCCCTGACATGTCTAAGAATTCTGCCTGTCTGTACAGACAGCAGCCATTTTGCTCCCAGAGTTGCTGCAGCCTGTTCCAGAAGGAGTCACACCCCATGCTCTCTCGTGGGGAGTTTACTTTTCTCCCTGTTGATTCCCTGTGAGGTGTGATTCCCTGTTTGCACAGACATACTTGTGCTAGCTCTCATGTGATCTAGTGTGCTAAAAATAGTAGTGCAGCTATGGTAGCGTGGGTGCCAAGTGCTTTGAACCCAGCGTAGAGATAGAGGCACTTTTGCTGACTCAGGGTATGTCTACACTACAAAATTAGGTCGAAATTATAGAAGTCGGTTTTATAGAAATCGTTTTTATACAGTCGATTGTGNCTTCATTGTCTCTCTGAAGCAGAGGAACCTAGGGATGGAAACAGAGAAGGTCCTGCATGAAAAAACCGGAGGAACAGCCAGACTTGGGGAGAAAGGCTAGACTGAGGTTTGCCTTTTACGGTTAATATCTTTGGCTGTTATCACTTATGTTAACAATCAACAGCGCCGGCTCCAGGGTTTTTGCTGCCCCAGGCAGCGCAAAAAAAAAAAAAAAAAAAAAAGCCGCGATCGCGATCGCGATCTGCGGCGGCAATTCGGCGGGCGGTCCTTCGCTCCGAGCGGGAGTGAGGGACCCTCCGCCGAATTGCCGCCGAATCGCTGGACGTGCCGCCCCTCTCCCGAGGGGCCGCCCCAAGCACCTGCTTGGTCAGCTGGTGCCTGGAGCCGGCCCTGACAATCAAAGCAAAGTCCGGATAGCGAGCATGATTGCACGGTACACAGTGTGTGCAGCTCTGTTCAGAGCTGGGTGGGAACTCCTCTTGCTTTCATACATGTTCTGTGATGTATGTACGGAAACATGAGCCTTCCTGCCGAATATCAGATGTGTTAGGGGACCTCTCCTCTAGAAGCCGGTGTTAATGTGGCCACACTCTCAGTACGGTGAAGGGAATTCAGAGAAGAGCAACAGAGATGAAAGAGTTAAAAGGGCTGATTTATAGGGAGAGCGCTAAAGGATGAGTAAGATGGGAGTTAACTGCCTGCAAGTATTTAAAAGGTGGTGGTGGGGGAGGGGGGGGGGGTTATTTAGGGTGCCCATGGGGGAGGGAGCAGCAGTTTCACTTGGAGGAGTGGGATGAAATCAAGCAAAGAAAAATCGAGTCAGACGATCAGGAAATGCTTTCCGTCGCTGGGGGATGCTCCCTAAGCAAGGGGAGGGGACCTCACTGCTTGAGACTTATACAACTAGACAACTTATACAACTGGAAATCGGAGGAGAATACACTGTAAGGAATAACCCTACCCTGGCTCCCAGAAATAGCCTGATTGGACTGCTCCATCTCCAGTGTCCATAGGTCACCACCAGTCCTGCCGTTCGTGTGGTGAGGACACCAGGGGGCAGAGAGCAATTGTGGTGTGTTCCCACAGATACACACTGGAAGCCTTGGTTGTGATCTTAGGAGAAAGCAGATCGACCCTTGAAAACACCCCCCCCCCCCCGAGTGACGTAGTTAAGCCGACCTAAGTCCCTGTGTAGACAGTGCTACCTGTTCTTCTGTCAGCCTCGCGACCGCCTCTCGGGGAGGTGGATTAACTACAGCAGCGGGAGAACCGCTTCCATCGCAGCCGTGAGTGTGCCTCAACCTCTCTGTCTCTGGGTCCTCAGCTGCCCCCACCATCTTCAGAGCATCGGAGCCCGGCTGGTGAGTGAATGCAGAGGGGTTGGTAGGGGAGGTGCGGGAACCATTCCAGAGAAGGATATCAGGGAAAGTTCTGCTTGATTTCTCCATGTCGGTAAAAAACAAACAAAAAACCTTCACTGCATTTTCTTTTAGGGGCCAGGCCATTTCTGGTCTGGTGGGCGGGTCACCCTGCTTAGAGATACAGAGGCTTTTGTGCTGACACAGTCTGAGGTTAGAACAAGTGTGTCTAATGAGGGCTTGAAAGGGAGAACATGACCCTGCTCGGAAAGACAGTTCCTCTGTGCTTCCTTCGCCACGACACACAGACCTGATGTCCCAGAGTCCTGGCAGAGGGACTCTGTGTGCTGCCTCCTGCTGCACAACCCCAGTATCGCCTTCCTTGGACACATGGCCTACTCCTTCCAATTCTCTCCCCTGCCACGATAATACTAAGCCCTTATAAAACACTTTGCAGCCTCATGGTGTTGTACAGGCCAACTAACCCCCACAATCCCCACAGAAGTGCCTCAGTAATATTATCCCCATTTTACAGATGGGGAAACTGAGGCACAAAGCTTAAGTGACTCACCCAAGAGTGCACAGTTGGGTTTGTAACTCATGAGTCACTAACTCCCTGATTCATGCCCTAACGACTAGATCTCTCTCCCCTCCTCCCCCAGCAACAACCTCCTATATTGGGGGGAGGGATAGCTCAGTGGTTTGAGCATTGGCCTGCTAAACCCAGGGTTGTGAGTTCAATTCTTGAGCTGGCTACTTAGGGATCTAGGGCAAAAATCTGTCTGGGGATTGGTCCTGCTTTGAGCAGGGGGGTTGGACTAGATACCTCCTGAGGTCCCTTCCAATGCTGATATTCTATGATTGTAACCTTTGCAGACCACCCACACTGTCCCTCCCCTCTCATGGCATCATGGACGTGTCATGTCCATTCTGAAGCAGGGAGCTCTCAGCTGACTGTGT
Organism: Platysternon megacephalum; assembly: GCA_003942145.1. Lineage (NCBI taxonomy): Eukaryota > Metazoa > Chordata > Testudines > Platysternidae > Platysternon > Platysternon megacephalum. The sequence goes on from QXTE01000268.1 coordinate 1,298,490, forward strand.
ACATGGGCTTCCCTCAATTTCATTATCGGTTTCTCAGCCTCCCAATTAAGGTTTGCCTAAAACTGCAGAACGCCCCCTTCTGGTGACAGTGGCACTGGCAGGGCAGAGAGGCAGGGAGAATAGGTCCTCTGACCTTGACTGGGTTAATTACTAAGAAAATATTGGTCTACTCCAATCAGCCTCTTCCTTTGGTAAGTGTGTCCATTTCCCCAGTAAGCCGTGTCTCGTATCTACTTGTCTGTCTCTCTCTCTTTTTTTTTCCCTTTTGCAGTATCTCTCCCTCCCCCCCCCAGCCTAGAGTTCTGTCATTTCCATGGTTACCCCTTACCTTTAAGAACTACAGTTTTCCAAGCCCGGAGTGCGATTCCAGTGCTTCACCCTCGGCACAGAACCGTCTCCCTGTGAAGTGGCACTAATTGAGCATGAAATGCTCTGCATCTAAATGACGCTATAATTTATACAGAGCTAAATGGCTGCGAGCAGTAATTTCAGCATGCTGGGGACAAGCCCCTCCTTGGAACGGTCCTGGCAGCGCCTCTCCCTTGTCCTGCGCTGACTTGGGAAGGGGGGCTCCAGGACAGGACCTGCTGGTGGACTCTGAGGCTCAGCCCCTAGCAAGAACGAGAAACTCCATCAAGGAATCGCAAATAGGGGAACAGACATATGGATGCCTTATTTCAGATCCCAGGGTGCATAGGCCCCTCCGGCACAGGTCTCATTCGGGGCCTGCCGACCCAGGGACAGCCTGGCTAAAAGTTGCAGAACCCATACCCACAAACCCTGGCTATCCCTGACAATGTCCCGCTGTACTTCCGCTGTCATCAAGTCAGGAGACCCGACTACAAGTTGCCGGGTACAAGCCCTAACCATCTCCCTATAACTGGGTGAAACCCCTGGAGAGTCCAAGGTGTTATCCCATATCTGGGAATGAGGCTGGGTCCCATCGACACTACAACTCTAGCCATGTCCCCTGGCTCAGTGCGGCTGAGTCCTCTGACTGGACCATTGTAATGTCTGTGACTCAGCATCTGTCTAAAGGATCCGGCGAGCTCTGGGCAATCTGTCCTTTGAGCGTAAGCCTGATGTGCCAATGGTTTGTGCTCTCCTGAAGAGAGAGCTTAAGCACAGATTTCTTTGCCACTTGGAAACCTGCTGCCAAATTATCCAGAGGGGGCGTATTCGCTTCCCACGTTCGGATTGTTCTCTTTGATCCAGCAAAGCGGGCGACTATTACAACAGTAACAGACTCGGCTGGTCCCAAGCGCCGTAGGAATCTGCCCCCACTAAAAATTATCCTGTGCCAGTTAATCTGATCCAAACAAAAACCAGTTCAATGCCCAACAGAACAAACCAGCGCAGTGCTGAGTGCCCTGCAGGGCCTGGGACCATTGCTTTCTATGTACATATGGGGAGAGACCCAGACTCTGAAACCTGACTCTGACCCTTGGTATTGACCCTGGCCTGGAACCTGACTACGAACTCCTCCGCCACTCCCAGCCTCAGGTGGGACTTTGCTCTGGCCCTCGATCCTGACTGCCCTTGTTAGGATCCTGACGGACAGGTAATTCGGATAGGGAATTGGAAAGTCAGCGCGCCATGGTAGTGCCGTCAAAGGCGGAGATTCTGGGAGTTCAAGTGTGGGCGGCAGTGTGTCTGGCTTTGCACTTGGCAAACATGGCTCGGGGGGGGGCGGGGTCATACCCAAGGCAGCAGCAGTCAGGTCCATAAAGGGAAAACAGGCTGTATCTATTCAATACACTGTGGACACACCAGAGTGGGTCCCGGAAGTAGCAGAAGCATATCAGGAGGCATAGGCTATTTCTAAACTGGACTGTGGTTGAATGGTTACCCAGATAATACTAGAAGGGGGGATCCCCCCCACCCCAAAGACAATAGCCAGTACGTAAGAAATCTATAGGGCCAATATAGGAGGTAGTAGAGGCATCCCGGAACAGGGATTGATAAAGTGGATCTGTCCTCAGTGTGTAATTCTCCAGCACGGCCAGTGAAAAAGACAGCAGGTGGGTGGAGATTAAACTAGCTAGGGATATAAAGGGTAACAAGAAAGCATTTTACAAATACATGAGAAGACCAAGGACAGGGTAGGCCCATTACTCATGAGGATGGAAAGACAATAACAGAAAATGCAGCAACCACCATAATGTTAAATGCCTTTTTTTTTTGTTTCGGGTTTCATCAAAAAAGTTAGCAGTGATTGGATGACTAACACTGCACATGAGGCTAAAATAGGAAAAGAACAAGTTGAGAATTACTTAGACAAGTTAGATGTCTTCAAGTCAGCAGGGCCTGATGAAATACATCCTAGAATACTCAAGGAGCTGGCTGAAAAGATCTCTGAGCCATTAGCGATTATCTCTGAGAATTCATGGAGGATGGGAGAGATCCCAGAGGATTGGAAAAGGGCAAATATAGTGCTTACCTATAAAAAGAGAATAAGGACAACCCAGGGAATTATAGAACAGTCAGCTTAACTTTGGTACCTGGAAAGATAATGTAGCAAATAATCAAACCATCAATTTGTAAGCACCTAGAAGAAAATAAGGTGATAAGTAACAGTCATCATGGATTTGTCAAGAACAAATCATGTCAAAGCAACCTAATATCCTTCTTTGACAGGGTAACAAGCCTTGTGGATAGCAGGGAAGCAGCAGATGTGATATACCTCAATTTTACTAAGCCTTTTGGTACAGTCTCATATGATCTTCTCATTAACCAATGAGAGAAATACAGCCTAGATGAACCTACTATAAGGTGGGTGCACAACTGGCTGGAAAACCATATTCAGAGAGTAGTTATAAATCGTTCAGAATCGAGCAGAAAGGTCACATTGACTGGAGTCCCACAGGGATCTGTCTGGGGTCTGGATCTATTCAATATCTTCATAAATTATTTGGATAGAGCAGTGGGTCTCAACTTATTTATCATTGTGGGCAGCATATGCCACGCGGGGCCAGCCGGCTGCCTGCCCTGGACCCCTGCTGCATGCCTGCCCCGGATCCCCACCACGTGGGGCTGGCTGTCTGTCTGCCCCGGACCCCTGTCGTATGACTTCCCCGGACCCCCGAACCCGTGGGGCCAGCCGGCTGTCTCGACCCTGGACCCCCACCGCGTGGGGCGGACCAGAAGCCCCGCCGCTGCTGCACTGGGCGGCAGAGTCGGCCGGACCCCACCGCGCCAGGCATCCAGGAACCCGGATCCCGCCATGGGGGCCGGCCTTTAGCACGCAGCTGAGCTGGGCTGCAGCTGTGTGCTAATTGGCCTGCATGTGGCTCACAGGCCGCAGGCTGAGAACCACTGGGATAGAGAGGGACACTTATAAGGTTTGCAGCTGATACCAAGCTGGGAGGGGCTGCAGGGGCTTTGGAGGACAGGACTAGAATTCAAAAGGATCTGGACAAACTGGAGAAATGGTCTGAATTAAATAGGATGAAATTCAATGAGCACAAATGCAAAGTCCTCCGCTTAGGAAGGAACAATCATTCCAGGGGCAGCGGTCACCGGGGGCCATCGGCAATCATTACAAGCTAAGGCAGAGCGATTGCAGAGCAGGATCTGGCATTAGTTCCACTATGGAAGTAAGCTCAGAGCCTGGGAGTAAAGGCGGATGGCCAGGCGTTAGGAACAGAGCCAGGGCGCTCGTGTGTGAAGTCAGGAGCTGGCTTGGTTTGGATAGTGCCAAGGGATATGCAAAAGCATCTCTCGGCATGGGTACATGCAGGTCCTAGGGGTGGTCGCGCTCAACAGAAGGACGCCCAGGAAAAGTTGGCAAAAATAGGACGGTGGCCCAAATGGGAGCAGGATTTGAATGAACATCTTAATTCTTGCCTTGTCTGTGCTAGATATGATCCAGCAAAGAGAAAATGCAGAGGGGCACTTATGAGACAAGCTCCCAAGGACCCTGGGAAAAGATCCAGCTGGATTACACTGGGGAACTACCCCTAACATCCCGAGGGAACAACTACGTACTAGTTGTAGTGGACTCCTTCTCGCATTGGGGGGAGGCATTCTCAACTAAGGTTACACTGACGAGCTAGATAATTGGTGTGTGATTTGTTCAGTCGGTGGGTGGTTCTTAAGGTGATTGATTCAGACAATGGTAGTGGATTTGTTGGCTCAGTGGTTAAGGAAATCTGGACACTGTTGGACAGAGATCAGAAACTCCACATTGCTTATCATCCCAAAGCAGCGGGGCAGATGGAAAGAATGAATAGAACCATTCAAACTGAACTCAGGAAGGGAGTAAACAGCATGGGTAGTAACTTGGATGAAATATTGCCACCATTCTTAATGCGCATCAGAGCTAGCAAATGTAGATCTGGGGGGGGTTTCTGCATACGAGGCCTTGAAGGGGAGACCAGCAAAACTATGAATATGATTAACCCTGTGCCAGGCCCTCTGGCTATGGCAGCCTGGTTGGAGGCCCAGATAAAGGACTTGCAGAAGCAGATTATACAGGTGCAAAAGTGTGTGGTGGTAATAGAGGAGACAGATGTTCAGAAGACCAAGGTGAAGTAGGTATTGTAGTGTAATCCGGCCAAGTTACTTGTGTGTTCCTAGAGTTCAAAGGAAATGCTAATGGTATTGTTTTCACTTAGCTATAACCTGTTGATTGCTATTGCGTTACATGATGTATGTCCCGGTAATTAGATAATCCTAAACCCAAGTGGATGTTAGTGCTAAAACGAGAAGATGTTTGATGTGTAAATTTCATGAAAACTAATGAAAGATTGTCGTTTGCTGGTGCATTGCTTTTACATTGCGTGTACCCCTGTAATTACATTTACATGCTGTATACCCATCCCTGTAACTAAAAAATACCCATCAAGCACGATTGGAGCCTTGGAAATGCAAATGAAGAAAAGTGCTAACTTCAAGGCAAGTGGCCATGGAATGAGTGAAAACACCTGTCAGATTGTTGTCTGGAGAAGAAGCTATAAGTACTGATTCAAAGGAAGATCCTGTATCGCTGACTGTTTGGACTCTTACAGGGAAGATACCAAATGCAAAGTAGTGGTCCCCAGGAACATCTGAGTTCCCTGAAAAGACTCTTGGGAAACTGGCAGATTACTGCATCAAGTGCCAGGACTTACAAATTTTGTCTCACCTGTTAATGTATTTTACCTGCTTTAACTTCTCAATAACTCTCGTTTATTTTTCTTAGCTAATCTTTAGTTAGTTTACTAGAGAATTGTCTGTTTTTCATGTGAGATCCAGAGTATCAACTTGATCTGGGGTAAGTGACTGATCCTTTGGGATGGGGAGGAACCTGCTGTGGTGTGATTTTTGGTTTGTATAACCTTTTATCACAAAGTCCGGATTGTCTGAGCGGCAAGATATATTGGAGCATCTATGGGGACTATCTGTGACTCCAAGGTAAGACTGGGATAGTGATCCAGGAGTTCACATTTGTTACTGGCTTTGTGAAATCTAATTATGGAATCAACCACCAGTTTGAGGTATCTGCCCTGAGATTGGCACTCGCAGTTGTGAGATATTCCAGACAGCATGACAGAGGGCATGGAGATAACCCCCAGATTCAGATAGACTCTGGTCAGTGATTTGCAAAACCACTGCAGAAGCACATCAGATCCAGCCGTAGAGTGAGAATGGAGGGAAACATGATCTACAAACCACCGTCCAGGGCTAAATGAAGTCGATCCACCTTTGCGGGAAATTTCTCTCATTTGGACACTTGGGTAGCATGTGCGGCAGCAATGTAGAGAACTACATGAGGTGTGTTTGGATGGTATCAGTGGGCCAAAATGGACAGCTGGAGAAGAAGAGGTTGTCTGGTTTGAGAGTTTATGGGCATAGCAAAAGAGACTTTGGAATTCTTTGGTATATAAATATAAATCGCCTCACCGGGTAAGTGAAAAAACGATAAGAGTAGTGGTATTTCACAGGTGGCCCGGAGGCCTCCCACTTATTCTACACCTCTCATGTCTCTTCACAGTGCCAGACTANACACTGTGGACACACCAGAGTGGGTCCCGGAAGTAGCAGAAGCATATCAGGAGGCATAGGCTATTTCTAAACTGGACTGTGGTTGAATGGTTACCCAGATAATACTAGAAGGGGGGATCCCCCCCACCCCAAAGACAATAGCCAGTACGTAAGAAATCTATAGGGCCAATATAGGAGGTAGTAGAGGCATCCCGGAACAGGGATTGATAAAGTGGATCTGTCCTCAGTGTGTAATTCTCCAGCACGGCCAGTGAAAAAGACAGCAGGTGGGTGGAGATTAAACTAGCTAGGGATATAAAGGGTAACAAGAAAGCATTTTACAAATACATGAGAAGACCAAGGACAGGGTAGGCCCATTACTCATGAGGATGGAAAGACAATAACAGAAAATGCAGCAACCACCATAATGTTAAATGCCTTTTTTTTTTGTTTCGGGTTTCATCAAAAAAGTTAGCAGTGATTGGATGACTAACACTGCACATGAGGCTAAAATAGGAAAAGAACAAGTTGAGAATTACTTAGACAAGTTAGATGTCTTCAAGTCAGCAGGGCCTGATGAAATACATCCTAGAATACTCAAGGAGCTGGCTGAAAAGATCTCTGAGCCATTAGCGATTATCTCTGAGAATTCATGGAGGATGGGAGAGATCCCAGAGGATTGGAAAAGGGCAAATATAGTGCTTACCTATAAAAAGAGAATAAGGACAACCCAGGGAATTATAGAACAGTCAGCTTAACTTTGGTACCTGGAAAGATAATGTAGCAAATAATCAAACCATCAATTTGTAAGCACCTAGAAGAAAATAAGGTGATAAGTAACAGTCATCATGGATTTGTCAAGAACAAATCATGTCAAAGCAACCTAATATCCTTCTTTGACAGGGTAACAAGCCTTGTGGATAGCAGGGAAGCAGCAGATGTGATATACCTCAATTTTACTAAGCCTTTTGGTACAGTCTCATATGATCTTCTCATTAACCAATGAGAGAAATACAGCCTAGATGAACCTACTATAAGGTGGGTGCACAACTGGCTGGAAAACCATATTCAGAGAGTAGTTATAAATCGTTCAGAATCGAGCAGAAAGGTCACATTGACTGGAGTCCCACAGGGATCTGTCTGGGGTCTGGATCTATTCAATATCTTCATAAATTATTTGGATAGAGCAGTGGGTCTCAACTTATTTATCATTGTGGGCAGCATATGCCACGCGGGGCCAGCCGGCTGCCTGCCCTGGACCCCTGCTGCATGCCTGCCCCGGATCCCCACCACGTGGGGCTGGCTGTCTGTCTGCCCCGGACCCCTGTCGTATGACTTCCCCGGACCCCCGAACCCGTGGGGCCAGCCGGCTGTCTCGACCCTGGACCCCCACCGCGTGGGGCGGACCAGAAGCCCCGCCGCTGCTGCACTGGGCGGCAGAGTCGGCCGGACCCCACCGCGCCAGGCATCCAGGAACCCGGATCCCGCCATGGGGGCCGGCCTTTAGCACGCAGCTGAGCTGGGCTGCAGCTGTGTGCTAATTGGCCTGCATGTGGCTCACAGGCCGCAGGCTGAGAACCACTGGGATAGAGAGGGACACTTACAAGGTTTGCAGCTGATACCAAGCTGGGAGGGGCTGCAGGGGCTTTGGAGGACAGGACTAGAATTCAAAAGGATCTGGACAAACTGGAGAAATGGTCTGAATTAAATAGGATGAAATTCAATGAGCACAAATGCAAAGTCCTCCGCTTAGGAAGGAACAATCATTCCAGGGGCAGCGGTCACCGGGGGCCATCGGCAATCATTACAAGCTAAGGCAGAGCGATTGCAGAGCAGGATCTGGCATTAGTTCCACTATGGAAGTAAGCTCAGAGCCTGGGAGTAAAGGCGGATGGCCAGGCGTTAGGAACAGAGCCAGGGCGCTCGTGTGTGAAGTCAGGAGCTGGCTTGGTTTGGATAGTGCCAAGGGATATGCAAAAGCATCTCTCGGCATGGGTACATGCAGGTCCTAGGGGTGGTCGCGCTCAACAGAAGGACGCCCAGGAAAAGTTGGCAAAAATAGGACGGTGGCCCAAATGGGAGCAGGATTTGAATGAACATCTTAATTCTTGCCTTGTCTGTGCTAGATATGATCCAGCAAAGAGAAAATGCAGAGGGGCACTTATGAGACAAGCTCCCAAGGACCCTGGGAAAAGATCCAGCTGGATTACACTGGGGAACTACCCCTAACATCCCGAGGGAACAACTACGTACTAGTTGTAGTGGACTCCTTCTCGCATTGGGGGGAGGCATTCTCAACTAAGGTTACACTGACGAGCTAGATAATTGGTGTGTGATTTGTTCAGTCGGTGGGTGGTTCTTAAGGTGATTGATTCAGACAATGGTAGTGGATTTGTTGGCTCAGTGGTTAAGGAAATCTGGACACTGTTGGACAGAGATCAGAAACTCCACATTGCTTATCATCCCAAAGCAGCGGGGCAGATGGAAAGAATGAATAGAACCATTCAAACTGAACTCAGGAAGGGAGTAAACAGCATGGGTAGTAACTTGGATGAAATATTGCCACCATTCTTAATGCGCATCAGAGCTAGCAAATGTAGATCTGGGGGGGGTTTCTGCATACGAGGCCTTGAAGGGGAGACCAGCAAAACTATGAATATGATTAACCCTGTGCCAGGCCCTCTGGCTATGGCAGCCTGGTTGGAGGCCCAGATAAAGGACTTGCAGAAGCAGATTATACAGGTGCAAAAGTGTGTGGTGGTAATAGAGGAGACAGATGTTCAGAAGACCAAGGTGAAGTAGGTATTGTAGTGTAATCCGGCCAAGTTACTTGTGTGTTCCTAGAGTTCAAAGGAAATGCTAATGGTATTGTTTTCACTTAGCTATAACCTGTTGATTGCTATTGCGTTACATGATGTATGTCCCGGTAATTAGATAATCCTAAACCCAAGTGGATGTTAGTGCTAAAACGAGAAGATGTTTGATGTGTAAATTTCATGAAAACTAATGAAAGATTGTCGTTTGCTGGTGCATTGCTTTTACATTGCGTGTACCCCTGTAATTACATTTACATGCTGTATACCCATCCCTGTAACTAAAAAATACCCATCAAGCACGATTGGAGCCTTGGAAATGCAAATGAAGAAAAGTGCTAACTTCAAGGCAAGTGGCCATGGAATGAGTGAAAACACCTGTCAGATTGTTGTCTGGAGAAGAAGCTATAAGTACTGATTCAAAGGAAGATCCTGTATCGCTGACTGTTTGGACTCTTACAGGGAAGATACCAAATGCAAAGTAGTGGTCCCCAGGAACATCTGAGTTCCCTGAAAAGACTCTTGGGAAACTGGCAGATTACTGCATCAAGTGCCAGGACTTACAAATTTTGTCTCACCTGTTAATGTATTTTACCTGCTTTAACTTCTCAATAACTCTCGTTTATTTTTCTTAGCTAATCTTTAGTTAGTTTACTAGAGAATTGTCTGTTTTTCATGTGAGATCCAGAGTATCAACTTGATCTGGGGTAAGTGACTGATCCTTTGGGATGGGGAGGAACCTGCTGTGGTGTGATTTTTGGTTTGTATAACCTTTTATCACAAAGTCCGGATTGTCTGAGCGGCAAGATATATTGGAGCATCTATGGGGACTATCTGTGACTCCAAGGTAAGACTGGGATAGTGATCCAGGAGTTCACATTTGTTACTGGCTTTGTGAAATCTAATTATGGAATCAACCACCAGTTTGAGGTATCTGCCCTGAGATTGGCACTCGCAGTTGTGAGATATTCCAGACAGCATGACAGAGGGCATGGAGATAACCCCCAGATTCAGATAGACTCTGGTCAGTGATTTGCAAAACCACTGCAGAAGCACATCAGATCCAGCCGTAGAGTGAGAATGGAGGGAAACATGATCTACAAACCACCGTCCAGGGCTAAATGAAGTCGATCCACCTTTGCGGGAAATTTCTCTCATTTGGACACTTGGGTAGCATGTGCGGCAGCAATGTAGAGAACTACATGAGGTGTGTTTGGATGGTATCAGTGGGCCAAAATGGACAGCTGGAGAAGAAGAGGTTGTCTGGTTTGAGAGTTTATGGGCATAGCAAAAGAGACTTTGGAATTCTTTGGTATATAAATATAAATCGCCTCACCGGGTAAGTGAAAAAACGATAAGAGTAGTGGTATTTCACAGGTGGCCCGGAGGCCTCCCACTTATTCTACACCTCTCATGTCTCTTCACAGTGCCAGACTAGAGTCAAGCTCAACAGGGTCTTCTTTCCCCACTGATTCTGCCAAGCCTGTTCCCTTGGCTGTGGTTTTGCTAGATAGTAGGTAGGGACAGGAGGAGGGATAGCTCAGTGGTTTGAGCATTGGCCTGCTAAACCCAAGGTTGTGAGCTCAATCCTTGAGGGATCTGGGGCAAAATTGGTCCTGCTAGTGAAGGCAGGGGGCTGGACTCAATGACCCTTGGGGGTCTCTTCCAGTTCTATGAGATAGGTATATCTCCATTTATTATTTTAAATAAAATATGTGGTTTTTTTTTAAGGCATAACAAGTGTGCTTCAGTAGGGCCGGGATGGTTGGTGGGCACATAGGTACATAAAACCCAACTCTTTTGGTGACAAATAACAAATGATGTGCAACATCGCATGCCCAAACCTACAATCATAGAATCATAGAATATCAGGGTTGGAAGAGACCTCAGGAGGTATCTAGTCCAACCCCCTGCTCAAAGCAGGACCAATCCCCAACTAAATCAACTATGGTACCTCTATCATTGAACCCCTCCCACCTCCCAAAATTATGCTCTTCCTCTGTGTCCAGTGACCACTCCATAGACAGAATTTTTTTTTTTTTTTATACACCTCACTCGTAGAACAGTGGGAGAAGATGTAAGGTGGATATGCCTCTGACCTATTTTGGATTTTACAAAATACAGATTGCCCGGGACCTGCCTGGCCCCGCATAAGAAATGGTTTACTAATAATATTAAATCCCAGATCAGATTCTGGCAGAATCTGGTGGCAGGTATGCAGCCAGGGTTTTCAAATACTAGGAAGAAAAGAGATACTTTGCCAACTACACCTCTACCTCGATATAACGCGACCCGATAGAACACGAATTCGGATATAACACAATAAAGCAGTGCTGCGGGGGGGCGGGACTGCGCACTCCGGTGGATCAAAGCAAGTTCAAGATAACGCGGTTTCACCTATAACGTGGTATGATTTTTTGGCTCCCGAGGACAGCGTTCTATCGAGGTAGCGGTGTATATTGAGTGGAGCAGGAGTTGGGGTTTCACTATGCAATTCTGCAGATGCTGAAGGGTTGAATCTTAGAATTAACGCTTTAGTCAATGGTTTTGGAAAAGCAATCAGGAAAGGAGGTGGTATCAGTAGTCTAATGCTGCAGCAGCAGGCACTGACTATTAGCAGTATGCACGCTAGTGCACCAACTTTGAAATGGATGAATCTATCTGTAAATACTGTGATTTGTTTAATCTTTCTCAAGCAATTGCTTGCAGCATATATGGTACTAAACTTGTTATGTGTTTAACTCAGGCGATAGAAGAAATTAAGTGGAGGGGGCTGGTCGAGACTGTTAGCCCACTGATCTGGACCACACTAGTGGAAAAGGGAATTTGTAATATCAGGGAAGAAAATTTGCAATCCGCAAGGCTAGCTTTGGGCACCACACACAATTAATAATGAAACTGTGCCAGTCATGCCTGCAATTCCCAGCTGGACAGGGAGTCCTAGAGAATTCGTGTATGTTCACAGTATGAGCACTTTTGAGAATGGAACGTATAAACAACACTAGCCGAGTGGTAAGCTGGCAGCAAAGACGGGGTAGAGGTAAACATTGCATGTTGCCAAAGACCCCAGCATAGATGGTTCTGTAAATGCATCTGTCTCCAACGGAAGTAGGGCCCAACTAGTTGCCAAGGAGAGTGGGAAGGAGGTGGTAGGGCTCAGTGATACCATGTGCGCGGTGGGTTACCGCTGCTTTTCAGTTGGGGCAACGCCATGTCAGGGGAACCTGGATGTGTTTTGTCTAAAGCTCATCTCTCCGACTCAGATTGGGACCCCTGCCCTATGGCCAAGTGCATGGAGTGAGGTGAATGTCAGGGAGGAAGTGATGGCCAACCCTGAATGGGAAACATTTAGTGCCTAATCCCTTTGATCCCAGAGTTCCCTTGTCCATGACCACAGCCGATTTAGTAAAGCGAAAGGCAGAGCAATTGCTGCCCGTTACCCAGCTGGGAGCTGAGCACCAAGAAATAGGGGCCAATGCTGCACAGGCTGTGGCCACACGCTGGTGGGCTACCCCAGAGGAGGTGAGCTTACACCCCCCGGTGCATGCTTTAATTGGAATGGGAGTTCAAATGCTGATGACGAGTGTGGTCACGGGAATGCGTAGCTGGATGATCAAACTGAAAAAGCAAGCACGGAAAGAGAGAAACAGGATGCGAATGAAACGAAGGCTAATTTAAGAGAATACGGCAAGTAGTGGAATTAGGGCTGGCCCAAGTTAAGACAAGATTCTGCCAGAATCTGATCTGGGATTTGATATTATTAATAAACCATTTCTTATGCGAGGCCAGGCAGGTCCCGGGCAATCTGTATTTTGTAAAATCCAAAACAAGTCAGAGGCATATCCACCTTACATCTTCTCCCACTGTTCCATGAGCGAGGTGTATAAAAAAATACTAGTTTCTGGCTACGGAGTAGTCACTGGACACAGAGGAAGAGCATCATTTGGGGAGGTGGGAGGGGTTCAGTGGTAGAAGCACTCATTGTAGGTTTGGGCCTGCGATGTTGCACATCATTTGTTATTTGTCACCAAAAGAGTTGGGTTTTATGTACCTATGTGCCCTGACCTGTAAAGCAATTGGTCCCTGTGCAATCTGCAAAGCAGTTGGTTTTTACATGCAAGAAGTCTAGATGTTAGTAGCTAGGAAAGATGTATATAACCAGTGCGGTGTCTGACATGAATTGGAATTGTGGCATCACCCTGCACCTGACCCGCCCCCCTGCGTCTGGGCCTGGCCAGCGGGGGCCAAGAGCTGTTACCCGCCTAATAAAGCAATTTGAGTGATAAGCTGGAGTCGAGCGGAGGTTTTTTTGGATCCCAAAGGACTGGATGAAGTGGACGAGGTGTTCTGGATAAGCAGAGTGGAAAAGGTCTCAGAGGGAATCCAGCAGTGGGTGGAAAGTGCTAAGTATGGTTATTAATAGGGACTGATGTCCCTGCCCTGGAATTCTAGAGACTGGTTGAACATTTCTGGCAAAAGATTCTCCATCTCTGTAACATTCCCCTCAAAGATTCATTGAGTTTCCACAGTAACTGGATAGATTTTTCTGGGGATAGCCCTTGGCAGAGTCATGCATAGCATCAGCAGGGCTGGCGTAATGTTCCTCCAGACGGCTCTGCTAATGCTCCCTGCTCTGTCCTGGCAGCACCCTTGTCAGTCCAGTCCAGTCTGCAATACAGGGTATCCCTACCCCAACTCCCACTTCTGCCAATGCACCTGCAACATCCACTAGGAGAACCACAGAACTGCTTTTGCTTGTGACTTACAGCAAGTACCGGTAAGCTGTGAATGTAGAACCTGGCTCTGCATATCCGAGCGCCAGAGGCTTCTGGGAAATGCACTGGAAATCCTGAGGCAAGCTTGAGCGGCACGAAAGTCAGGTGGGTGGCTGTTTCACCCATAGGTCTGACAGTGACTGCATCTGCATTTTCAAGGCTCTCGCTAGATTGTACAGTACGTGCCTTTGTGGAAACAAGCCAATTTGAAAGAGGCTTTTGACTAATGATTTGATTAGCCAATATGGGTGGAGCAAAACTAAAATGAAAAAGAAAAGAGGGTGTGTGTGGGGGGGGGGAACGAAAGAGAGACCTGATTTTTGACCTTATTCACACAGTCATCAATCAACATGAATTCCACTGAAGTTAATGCAATGTCAATAGAACTGGTTGGAAAATGGGGATTTTTTTTCCCTGTGGAAAATTTCAATGAAAACAAAACATTTTTTTGTTTGGGGCAAAATTTCCAGTAGAAAATGTGACTGTTTACTTAAAAAAACAAAGGTTTTTATTTTTGGCAACCAGAAACTACATTTTGGGGGCAAAACTGCCAAAATAATAACAATTAAAATATTTAGTCTTCAGCCAAACATTTTCAGTTGTCCAATGAAAGATTTTGTTGTGTTGAAAAGCCAAACTTCTATCAAATTTGACCAGCCCTAAGTGTCAAACTAGTATAAGAGGAGAAATAAACCTGCACATTCTTGATACTGGGCAGCAGGACATTATTATTTATTGCACTAGTACCTAGGGGCACCAATTCAGGATCAGGGCCCTCTGGTGCCAGGCACTGTACACACACACACACACATACACACACACACACACACTATAAAGACAATCCCTGCCCCAAAATGTGGAACCTTCCATAATGTAATTTACACCTTTCATTTTGGCTTAAAAAAAAAAATCCAACCGCAAAAGTGATGTGAGAACTGCAACAATTTTGAGACTTTTGCATTTAGAAGATTAATTCAGATGAAGAATCCTTTTCTCCCTGAGAGAGTACACGAGTCTCCTCCTTCGGTGCAAAAGCCCAGTTTGTGAAACTGCACAAAAAAGCAAAACGATCCAAAACAACAGTGGAAAAATTGTCCCACCAAAAATGCATGGCCCTTTTCTTGACCGTTTGGCAAGACGTTGCTAGGCAGGAAAAGCTGATTTCCTAGGATATTTCCTTGATGCTTGTCTAAGAATTTTAAGAGCACAGCTGAGCAACCCTTCTTAATTCCAGAGCTTTGTGTTTCATCCTCAATTCCTTAAGAGAGTCAGTGCAGGACTCTATAGACACTGCTGCTCTGACACAGCTACAAATACAATATAACTTGTTACTGATCTAACTCTACTCACTGAGCACCATCCAAATATTTATCCCTGTGAGGTAGGGAAGTAGTATTATGCCACTTGTGCAGATAGGGAAACATAGGTACAGCGCGATCAAAGGATTTGCTCAAGGTCACACAAGGAGTTTGTGTCAGAGTTGCAGATGAATGTAGATTTCGTGTACCCTAGTCCAGTGTTTTAACCACTAGGTAATTCTTCCCTTCGCCAACTAGTACTGGTGTTTTCTTATGTAACACTGGATGTATATGAGGTGGAAGGACTGTCTTCTGCAGCAGCTTGCTAGGGATGTATTCTGATTGGTGGAAACAAGAGCATTCATCTTGGTTTATTTGGCCCTGTGTACTCGTAGCTGAGAAACTTTCAACAAGCTAAAAACCACATGATCATGAGAGCTGATGTCCACCTGGCCTTGGGCTATGCTGCTGCCAGATATGATACTAGACCTCATTGCTAAGAGAAAGTGTGAGCAGCTTTACTGACACCATCCAGCTATAACACGAGACAATGGCTGGATGCTGAAGCTAGACAAATTCAGCCCAGATATAAGGTAAATTTTTAACAGTGAGGGTAATTAACCATTGGAACAATTTACCAGAAGTCACGGTGGATTCCCCATCACTCACCGTTTTAAAATCAAGGCGGGATGTTTTTGTAAAAGATCCACTTTAATTCAAACACAAATTATTTCAGGGAATTTTTCTGGCCTGTGTTCTACAGGAAGTCAGACGTAATGATCACAGTGGTTCCTTCTGGCCTTAGAATCTATGGATCTATGAAAATATCCGTTGTTCTCCATCCTTCGATGATCAACATTAGAAATGTTTGCCAGTATAATAATGTCAGTTAGGGGTGTGATTTTTTTTTCATGACATTTTAATACCAGCAAAAGCCCTAATGCAATTACAGGTCTGTCTCATCTTACACTGGGGTTACGTTCCGCGGTCAGCGCCTAAAGCGAAAACCGCGTATAGTCAAAATTACATTGAGTGTAATGGCGGGCAGAATCGCCCGCACTACAGAAACAGTATTTAAATTGTTATTTTTCTCTTTTTTTTTGTTTTTTTCTTGTTTTTGCCGACCACATAAAGCTGAAATCGCACATGTTAAATGCGCCTAAGATGCGACAGACCTGTATACTGCGATCACTTTTCTAGTATAGACTAGATGGCAGTGTAGATACTTTAATTATAATATTTCCAAAGTCTTGGCTAAACATGGCACTGGATCTCATGTAAAACCTGGAGCCTTCAGGATCTGTTTCTCCTTCAGTTGTTCCAAAGTCCTGGTGTGGGACATGGAGAGGATCTTTACAATGGATGGATGGATGCTGGGAAGGGGGAATGTGATAGTACAGCACTGACTTATTTTCATACTACTAAGTTAAATTAAAAGCAAAAGCAACTCCTTGCAACTAAATGCAGTAAAACAAGCCCCTGATCTAATCAGCTCTTTCGACGGGAATTAAATGCCAATCTATTTTAAAATGCCTTTTGCTGAGGGCTTAATGAGGGCAACCGGGGAAAATCAATTGGTTGTGTGATTTGGAATTTCAGAACATAAACAATAAATGCTAATTAGAAACATTCTTATTAACGGCGTAAACTTTTCCGATAGTTTATAGACATGTAATTAAAGTTTGATGAAGCTGCTTTAGCAATTTAGGGCCTCCTGGCAGCAAGAAATGGCTCCCACCTTTGGGAAACACTCTGTCCATATGGTCCTTTCACATAAGAATGGCCCTACTGGGTCAGACCAAAGGTCCATCTAGCCCAGTATCCTGTCTACTGATAGTAGCCAGTGCCAGGTGCCCTGGAGGGAATGAACAGAACAGGCGATCATCAAGTGATCCATCCCCTGTTGCTCATTCATGTGGGAGAATGACTCCTGGATGAGCCCACAAGGATGCAGCTGGTTGGAGGAACTCTGTGCCTTGAGCTTAAATTGTTTCACAGAGAAGCTGGGTATAGGGAGCTGTTGAGAATCCTGGAAAATGGGAACTTCACTGCAACAGTGGGAACAGTGCTTAGATCTTCCTAGTCCAAAATCATAGGCCCCTGCCATTTGAGCTAAAGGAGAATCACTGCTAGCATTATAGGGCCTATGACACATAGTTGAGCAGTTCTGATTCTATCCAGTAGAGGGCAGTAGTGCATATATGTATGAGCCAGCTCATTCCTGTCTTAGGGACTATTATCATAATAGCTGAGCAGACCACTGCACCCCTGTGAAACAGGGAAATATTATCCCCATTTTCCAGATGTGGAACTATGGCACAGAGGCACTAGCCGAAGGTTATGGCAGAACATCTGGCATGGCATAGGAAACTGAACCTGGGTCTCCTGAATCCTAGACTAGCACCCCAATCCGTGGTCCATCCTTCCTATCGAATCTAACTCTAGAATGAACAAACAACAGAGCTGGTCAACATTTTTCAAATGGTTTTTCAACATCAGAAATTTTCCTGATTTGTGTGTGTGTGTGTGTGAATTTGCCAGGTAGTTTGATAAACAGAAACATGAAAAACTGAATCATTTTTTTCAGTCATCAGATTTTCGGTTTATCATTTTTACTTTGGTTCCCCTATTTCTCTCGTTTTTCCCTCCGTATGACAGAGCGATGGGCAACAACAGCGGATCCAGAACTCTGACCACTGCCACTTCTAACAGCTGCTTCGCATGCCCCAGAATAGGGGGAATGTGCCAAACGGATAGGCTGGAGAGAGTTAAAAGCTAATGACCTCATTAACTCAGAAGGCAGAAAGGCACAGGAAGTGTGAAGGGTGGCGAGAGAAAATGAAAGAGCTGTAGGCTGGGAGAATCAAGGACACAGAAGGTCTCTCCTCTGCTGGGCTCAGGAGCTTTAGAGCTCCAGGATGCTGCTTAAGCACTGGCACAATCTGTAAAGGTGGTGGGAACCTTGGAATCATTGTGGAGATTTCTCTGAAAACACTCAATGTGCAGCGGGAGTCAAAAATGCGAACAGAATAATGGGAATCATTAGGATTGGGATAGATAATAAGACAGAAAATATCATATTGTCTCTATATAAATCCCTGGTACGCCAACATCGTGTATACTGCGTGCAGATGTGGTCGCCCCATCTCAAAAAAGCTATATTGGAATTGGAAAAGGTACAGAAAAGGGCAACAAAAATGATTAGGGGTATGGAACGGCTTCTGTATGAGGAGAGATGAATAAGACTGGGACTTTTCAGCTTGGAAAAAAAACAACTAAGGGGGGATATGATAGAGGTCTATAAAATCATGACTGGTGGGGAGAAAGTCAATAAGGAAGTGTTATTTACTCCTCCTCATAACACAAGAACTAGGGGGTCACCCAATGAAATTAATAGGCAGCAGTTTAAAACAAAAGGGAGTATTTCTTCACACAATGCACAGGCAACCTGTGGAACTCCTTGCCAGAGGATGTTGTGAAGGCCAAGACCATAACAGGGTTCAAAAAGGAACTAGACAAGTTCATGGAGAATAGGTCCATCAATGGCTATTAGCCAGGGTGGGCAGGGATGGTGTCCCTAGCCTCTGTTTGCCAGAAGCTGGGAATGGGCGACAGGGGATGGATCACTTGATGATTCCCTGTTCTGTTCATTCCCTCTGGGGAACCTGGCATTGGCCACTGTCGGAAGACAGGATACTGGGCTCAATGGACCATTGGTCTGACTCAGTCTGGCCGTTCTTATGTTCTAATGTAACAAACTTTGCAAATAAATCATTGGGTGATTTACCTGAAGAAGCTCTCCAAATAGTTTTTTTGTGGCCCTGTCAGGGGCACCGGAACAGGAGAGGCCAGGGGGCCAGGGCCCGATCACTTTTAAAAATGGGAGGGCTATGCCGTAAGGGTGAGCAAAGGAGGGGAGGGGGCAGAGAGGAGTGAGCAGGGGGCGGGATCTTGGGGGGGAAGAGGCAGCATGGGAGTGGGGCCTCGGGGGAAGGGGCGGTGCAGGGGGTGAGGCTATGGTTTGGGCACCGTGGCCCCCCCACTTTTCAGGAGCTTCCGCCACCCTGTCATATGCCATTTCCTCCCTTTTTGCACTGGGAAAGGAGAAAAGGGGGAAGAAGAGATGGGGGTGGGGGAGGGTAAGAAAAGCTGAAAACTGACGAAACAAAGAGTTTGGAAACCAAACCTATTCAGTACAACCTTTAGTGAAGGTTCTCCGAGAACTGAAAGCTCGTTCATTTTCCAGCCCCACAGGAAGGAACAAAGCTTCGGCAGTCGGGAACGTTTCCCCCCCAAATATGTTTTCTGTTGTCCGGCCAGCTCTCAGAAGCAATCGCCGCTCCCGAACGGAGAGGAATGATGCCAGCAGGAAGGGTTTCCCCTTTGGTGTTTCAGCCTGAGAAGAACTTCTCATTGCTACAGCCAGTGTGTGATGGGGGATCACCCTCTGAGCCTGCCCTCCAGGGACCTCCAGAGCTCAACGCAGATCTCTTGACAGCTAGAGCTGAAGGGCCAGGCAGTGCAACTAGGGGACAGGGATGCATAACACACACACACACACACACACACCAGTTTGCCTCAGCCCTGACCTGGGACGACGCACCTTTCGGGCCGAAAGGGATATTCATTTTCCGCAGCTCGGCTCATCTTTGGCATCTCTCTGGAGACGGCCAACAAGGGGATGGATTACGACAGCAAGTTTTATTATGCAGACATCCCTCCGTTAGAAAATGGCTTGAGAGGCACCAGCTTGCTTCACGCAGGTCACTGACAGCCTGGTGCAGGGAACAGGCTCTTGGCCTGGAGAGAATCTGCTGAAAGGCCCCGTCTCCTGTCCCCGCCGACTTCCTTATTTAGCACAGCAGAGCCTTGGCTTCGGGTTTGCTGCATTGATAGTTGCAGCAGAAGAGAGAGTGGGAGCATTAGTGGCTCCCTGAGTCTATTTGTCTTCTGTTGTTGCCACCGAAAATGCGATTTCCATGGCGGACTGTTTCCATCAGGAGTCGTTCCCGGCGCGAGGTGTTGTTGGCTTTGATTAGTCCCCTCGTATTTCTTCTCCTCCCCTTGAGAGGCGAAAGAAAGGTTTGTCATCCCATGAGGCACCCCTCTCTCTGAGGGAAGCTAAACCGGCAACATGGGGGTTTTACCCCCACACACACACCATGAACCCCCACCTTCAGGACCGAGTTAAGGAACCGACATATACACGAATTGATACCATGTGCTCCCCCCGCCTCCCGGAGATTATCCCCATATGGGGAAAGAGCCGCGTTCCCATCCATTTGTGAGGGGGGTTGATCTAAATTTATAGCAGGCGTTTTTAAAATATATGTAACAACCCAGGAGATAGACTTCAAACATCGCCAGAATTGGCCGCTTCTCATGATATTTAAAATATACGGCGCAGTTCATTATGTTGTAAATATATTGCTAACACACAGTGATATATACTTACAATATGTTCCTACCACGCTGTATTTTTCTACAGTTTCCTGACCACATGTTAACCATATCAATAGCCCCTTAGCTTTAGGAATGAGCCCTGTCATGGGTGATGGTTGTAGATCTCGTTGAGCAGGGATGGCATAAAATGGGATCCTTCACAGTTCAGATCTGGCTATCACAACCTTTAATTCTGGCCTCTGAAATTTTTCACCACTATCCATGACATGATGAGCTCGGGTATAACAACATTACCCTCTTTTACCCGAGGCTGATCAAAAGGTCAGGGCACCGGTGGCATGTTCCAGTCAGGAAGAGAAATTGACAATAGAGTCTGGTTTTGTTTTTGTTTTGTTAATGCAATTTGTTTGAGTACCAGGAAAATACAAAGTGCTGCTTCTCTGAATGCTGGGGGAACCAGAAGTAGGAGACAGCTTCCCTGTTCGCAGCAAATTCTTTCAGCCAGCTTGTTCAAGCAGGAATGGTGTCCCTAGCCTCTGTTTGCCAGAAGCTGGGCATGAGCGACAGGGGATGGATCACTTGATGATTCCCTGTTCTGTTCATTCCCTCTGGGGCACCTGGCATTGGCCATTGTCAGTAGACAGGATACTGGGCTAGATGGACCTTTGGTCTGACCCAGTAGGGCCGTTCTTATGTTCTTATGAGTCTGACTTTCCTTCTGCTTCTCTCTGTCTTGTTTATCCATGTTGTCCTAAGGCGCTTCAGTATCTCTCTCTCTCTCTCTCTCTCTCTCTCACACACACACACAAACCAAAACCACTTCCCGCAATCAAAGCCCCAGCTCCTGCATTTGAAGCCCCTTAGGTCGCATAATTCAGCATCTACTCAGCCCTTCCATGTGCCTGGAGTATTGGGTGCTCCTGCTATTGTTCCAGCCACCTGATAACAATGGGTTCTTTATACGTATTCTGAATGGACGGTGGCTGCCACAGCTGATGCATAACAAGAAAGTTTAGCCCGGCCAACAACAATGATATAGTAGNCTCTCTCTCTCTCACACACACACATACACAAACCAAAACCACTTCCCGCAATCAAAGCCCCAGCTCCTGCATTTGAAGCCCCTTAGGTCGCATAATTCAGCATCTACTCAGCCCTTCCATGTGCCTGGAGTATTGGGTGCTCCTGCTATTGTTCCAGCCACCTGATAACAATGGGTTCTTTATACGTATTCTGAATGGACGGTGGCTGCCACAGCTGATGCATAACAAGAAAGTTTAGCCCGGCCAACAACAATGATATAGTAGGATTGCCTGAGAGCTTCGGCCCTGGAAGCCGGGTGGTGCTCTGGAGGGAAAGTCAGCATCAGGCCGGCCCTGACTGGGAATACGGGTCACATTTTACAGGCTGCAGTATACAAAGGATATGAGCCCTAGGAAAGGGAAGGGGAGGAAGAGGAGGAGATGGAGATGAAGGGAGGGGGACAGAGAGAGATGAAGTAGGGGCAGAGGAAAAGAAAAGAAAGCTAGGGGAGATATGGAGGGAAAGGGGTACCACAATCCTACCAACCTTTGTGTTTTTTTGCAGTTGCCTGCTGATCCACTGTAGCTCAAGCAAGGCTAGATTTTCCAGAGCTTGGCTCCTAAATAAGGACCAGATTCACAGAAGTGCCTAGCACCTAGCAGCTCCCGTTGTGAGATTTGTGAGCACCCAGCGCGCTCCCAATGCACAAATCTGGCTACTTATTTAGGTGTTTAGATAGGAGCTGGGCTCCTTTGGAATCCTGCCTCCCCCCCCCCCCGCCCCCGAGCGAGTGTTTAGCATTCAGAAAATGAAATTGAAAGGTGGGAAATTAAATCTGATAGAAGGAAATATATTTTCACACGTGATTAGACTGTGGAACTCACTGCCACTGGAAGTCATGAAGCACAAGAATTTAGCAAGATGTAGAAAGGGCTTGGACACTTATGTGCATCACAAGAATATCCAGAGTTATAATTAACAACATTTTTGGCAGGGATTTTAAACCTCATGCTTTGGGGCTTAGAGACCAGGACGAGATCTAATGGGGGGGGAGGGGAGGAGGGGAAACAAATCATCCCACATCTCCTACTGCAGGGTTCTCGTACCTTCCTCTGAGGCCCCTGGGGCTGGCCATTGTCAGAGACAGAACACAGGACTAAAGGGACCGTGATCTGAGCAAGTGTGCCAAGTCCTATGCTCCTATGAAAATTCCAACCATAGAGGCAAATCTGCTTCCTAGCTAAAAATCCCCCGGATTTTGCTGAAATTCTGCAGAAAAGCTCTACATCACTGAGCTGAGCTAAAGGATGGAGATTTTCTACTAGCAAGGACTTTTCAGGACGTTATGAGGATGGGAAAATAGGGGTTATAATGACAGTCCAGACGTAACCGTCTAAAGTGCTTGAAGGGCTATATAATGGTATGATACTATTAACCTTTAAACTGCCTGCCATTTTTTGGGTTTAAATACGCCACCTTCATGTTGCACTGATGGAGCTGTTATGCACAGAATGCCGCGCTTTAATTTCAGAGAGCAAACGGGTAAGGCGAAAAAAAGCCACTTGCAACTGTTGGTGGACTCTGGCAAATCCCTGATTCCAATGTTGCCAACTCTCGTGATTTTGTTGTGAGGGTTGAGATATTTGGTGTGTTTTTGTAAAGCCCCAGCTCCTGGAGTCATGTGCTAATGAGAGAATCTCACTTTCATTTTAAAAAGGAAATTTTTCGACCTCGTGATTGTGGGAAAAAGTTTGAAATTGGGATCACGTTTTCAAAGGCTCAAAACGCAGAAGGAGAATATAAGAACCCAACATATTTGAGGGACCCAACACTTGGGATTTTTGAAGGCTTGCCGTTGGCAATGTTGTGATTGAACTTGCAAGCTGCAGGATCAGACACCAAGGGTCTACCTTTTGCTATTATTGCTTCCCTAATCTTCAGCTTTCCCAGCTAGTCCTGCTGCCCTGTACACCAGAAGCAAAGGTGTAAACCAGGGGTCGGCAACCTTTCAGAAGTGGTGTGCCGAGTCTCCATTTATTCACTCTAATTTAAGGTTTCACATGCCAGTAATACATTTTAACATTTTTAGAAGGTCTCTTTCTATAAGTCTATAATATATAACTAAACTATTGTTGTATGTAAAGTAAATAAGGTTTTTAAAATGTTTAAGAAGCTTCCTTTAAAATTAAATTAAAATGCAGAGCCCCCCGGACCGGTGGCCAGGACCCGGGCAGTGTGAGTGCCACTGAAAATCAGCTCGCGTGCCGCCTTCAGCACGCATGCCATAGGTTGCCTACCCCTGGTGTAATCCATCCCCTCTGCTGCCCCATTCATGAGGTGTGAATTTCCAAGCCAAGGACAGAACCATTGAAATTGCAGGTGGTCACCAAATGAAATTCATGGGCAGCAGGTTTAAAACAAACAAAAGGAAGTAATTCTTCACACAATGCACAGTCAACCTGTGGAACTCCCTGCCAGAGGATGTTGTGGAGTTCCACAGGTTGACTGTGCATTATGTGAAGAAATACTTCCTTTTGTTTGTTATAAACGTGCTGCCCATGAATTTCATTGGTGACCCCTAGTTCTTGTGTTATGAGAAGGAGTAAATAATACTTCCTTATTTACTTTCTCCACACCAGTCATGATTTTATAGATCTCTATCATATCCCCCTCTTAGTCGTCTCTTTTCCAAGCTGAAGAGTCCCAGTCTTATTAATCGCTCCTCATACGGAGCCGTTCCATACCCCTAATCATTTTTGTTGCCCTTTTCTGACCAATTCCATTATATCTTTTTTGAGATGGGGCGACCACATCTGCACACAGTATTCAAGATGTGGGCGTACCATGGATTTATATAGAGGCAATATGATATTTTCTGTCTTATTATCTATCCCTTTCTTATGTTCTTATAAAAGGGACAGCTCTCTATGAACTCCTAAAAAATATAGCATAACCCAACTGAGCATGCTCAGAAGCATATTCCAACTGAGCATGCTCAGAAGTGATCTTTCAATTACTCAATTTTTTATCGTAAACGTTTCTCTCATCCCAAGCCCAGCAAAGGGCCATCTCCTCAGTAAGGACAGTTTCAATGCAGAGTTTGGAGAGGGGCTCGTCTAATGCTAATTTTTAGACCCCGAGAAGAAAATCGAGTACGAAAATGCCCTAAGAGTGTAATTTTCCTCCCACAGTGCAATAACTCAGAAATAGCTGAAAGGATTTTTGTCAAACTGTAGGGGAAAAAAATCATTTCTTCTTGCCTGAGACAAAGTGTGGAAAGTTTTATCCCTAACAGAATTTTTTTCACAGAGTTATGACCATGTGAAACTAAGAGGTTAGAATGAAAAGCCCAATGTAAGGGTAACTATAGCTTTTGCTATTGTGAAAGCTATAATATATGAAGCATAATAAATCTATGGGAAATATGTTCTTTTCCATGAAGGGAATTGTCAGAGCCCAGTGTCTAAGTACCAAGATTGATGATAGGGGAGCTGTTTTTCTAGTTGACATTTATTTTGCAGAGATATTAATGAGAAAACTGTTTCTTTTCCTGGAGTTCAATTTTAGGGCATTTCCCGAGTCTGTTATCAACCAAACCAGCCCATCTGAATGCATTTGACGTGTGAACTTGAGACAAGAACTACCATGCCTTGGAAAGAATATTTAAAGGGCTGTGTTAAGCCCAGATTTTGACCTATTTTGAAAGTTCTGTAACCGGGTGAGAATGTTCTGTGCTGAAAAGCAAAAAAACAACAACCCACCCACGAAACAAAACTAAGGCCATTATTTATATAGGACCTACAATATTGTGTGGCTATCTGCGGCAGAGTCTTTTCATCTAGCCAGCAGAAAGAGGGCATCATTGATAAGACTGATATATGAGAAAGGAAGTGAACGAAGCTGGTGTTGATGGGTGCATGGCACAACGATGAATGCAACGCGGGTGTAATTATTATAGATGGTCTGTGCTGGAGTGCATCAAACCCTAAGGTACCAGTGACCTGCCAGCTGTACCATGACTCAGAGGCAAACTTTGCAGGCATTTCAGCAGGTAAGCCTAGAAGTCGCTAGCCCCGGCGGGTCCTAGCCACGTGGCTAAGGGAAAGTGTATTTTACTAGGGCTGGCAGGAAAGGGGAAGGTTGCCGATACCCTAGGTACAGACGCTTGAACAGTTACGGCTCAACGTGAGCAATAGCGGTTCTTGTTTGGGTCCCTTGGGCAGCCCATTTGAGCGTTCCGGCTCTTCGAGCCTCGTGCCTGAGCTGCCCTCGCCAGTCCGGGCTCTATTCCAGCAAATAGGCGCTTGCAGGCTCCCAGGTGGTGTGTCTCATCGGGATCCCTCTGCCCTGGCTCCCTGCCCAGCTGCTGCTGCTGCCCCCTGCGCCCCACAGACCTGCACCCAGCTGTGATGTCCGGCCGTCACAGCCTTCCACCCGGGGCTCTGCATCCAGTTCCTGGGGATTCCTCTCTGCGTCCGGTTTCTCCGCTGCTCCTCGCTCGCTAGGCAGCTGCTGCTTCCCCTAGGTGCCCAGTCAGTCCCTCTGACCTGGCCTGGAGAGAGGGAATGTCCCGTGGAGAGAGAGCTATGGGAAATGTAGTCTCCTGCTTAGCAGGGGCATCACATGGGCTTTTTACCTTATAATAACAGCTAATCTTTGCCCTAACTAGACATCTGAACATCTCAATGCACAATGGGCCAGATGTATTCTGGGATATTTCGGGGGGTTGGGGGGGTTGTTTTGGGGCTTGTTTGGTTTTTGCCTTCCCCTGATGCATCAGAGACTGGCCCCGGCTAGTGACGGGAGCCAGCATGGACCAGTGCTCTGAGGTGTTTCAGAGAATCCTCTTAGATGCCTGGCTGGTGGGCCTTGCTCATGCGCTCGGGGTCAAACCGCTCACCGGATTTGGGGTCAGGAAGCAATGTTCTCCTAGGGACTTCGGAGAGTTTATTGCCTTCCTCTGCAGCGTGGGGCATGGATCGGCTGCTGGGATCAGCTAATTAACCCCCTCCCATCACAAGGGCCTTGGGCATCGGTGGTTTTATAAAGGGACCATATAGTGCAACAAAAGTAAATCTACTCACAGGACTGCAGGCCGGGAACTTGCCGCTTCATTTAACTGCATCAGGATCAGAGCAGGAGGAAAGTCCCACTGGAAATAAGGAGAGAGGGAATGTGGCTCCCACCCATAATATGCCGAGTAACCCTATTAATAGGGTCAAGTATCAGAGGGGTAGCCGTGTTAGTCTGGATCTGTAAANCTGCCCCATTCATGAGGTGTGAATTTCCAAGCCAAGGACAGAACCATTGAAATTGCAGGTGGTCACCAAATGAAATTCATGGGCAGCAGGTTTAAAACAAACAAAAGGAAGTAATTCTTCACACAATGCACAGTCAACCTGTGGAACTCCCTGCCAGAGGATGTTGTGGAGTTCCACAGGTTGACTGTGCATTATGTGAAGAAATACTTCCTTTTGTTTGTTATAAACGTGCTGCCCATGAATTTCATTGGTGACCCCTAGTTCTTGTGTTATGAGAAGGAGTAAATAATACTTCCTTATTTACTTTCTCCACACCAGTCATGATTTTATAGATCTCTATCATATCCCCCTCTTAGTCGTCTCTTTTCCAAGCTGAAGAGTCCCAGTCTTATTAATCGCTCCTCATACGGAGCCGTTCCATACCCCTAATCATTTTTGTTGCCCTTTTCTGACCAATTCCATTATATCTTTTTTGAGATGGGGCGACCACATCTGCACACAGTATTCAAGATGTGGGCGTACCATGGATTTATATAGAGGCAATATGATATTTTCTGTCTTATTATCTATCCCTTTCTTATGTTCTTATAAAAGGGACAGCTCTCTATGAACTCCTAAAAAATATAGCATAACCCAACTGAGCATGCTCAGAAGCATATTCCAACTGAGCATGCTCAGAAGTGATCTTTCAATTACTCAATTTTTTATCGTAAACGTTTCTCTCATCCCAAGCCCAGCAAAGGGCCATCTCCTCAGTAAGGACAGTTTCAATGCAGAGTTTGGAGAGGGGCTCGTCTAATGCTAATTTTTAGACCCCGAGAAGAAAATCGAGTATGAAAATGCCCTAAGAGTGTAATTTTCCTCCCACAGTGCAATAACTCAGAAATAGCTGAAAGGATTTTTGTCAAACTGTAGGGGAAAAAAATCATTTCTTCTTGCCTGAGACAAAGTGTGGAAAGTTTTATCCCTAACAGAATTTTTTTCACAGAGTTATGACCATGTGAAACTAAGAGGTTAGAATGAAAAGCCCAATGTAAGGGTAACTATAGCTTTTGCTATTGTGAAAGCTATAATATATGAAGCATAATAAATCTATGGGAAATATGTTCTTTTCCATGAAGGGAATTGTCAGAGCCCAGTGTCTAAGTACCAAGATTGATGATAGGGGAGCTGTTTTTCTAGTTGACATTTATTTTGCAGAGATATTAATGAGAAAACTGTTTCTTTTCCTGGAGTTCAATTTTAGGGCATTTCCCGAGTCTGTTATCAACCAAACCAGCCCATCTGAATGCATTTGACGTGTGAACTTGAGACAAGAACTACCATGCCTTGGAAAGAATATTTAAAGGGCTGTGTTAAGCCCAGATTTTGACCTATTTTGAAAGTTCTGTAACCGGGTGAGAATGTTCTGTGCTGAAAAGCAAAAAAACAACAACCCACCCACGAAACAAAACTAAGGCCATTATTTATATAGGACCTACAATATTGTGTGGCTATCTGCGGCAGAGTCTTTTCATCTAGCCAGCAGAAAGAGGGCATCATTGATAAGACTGATATATGAGAAAGGAAGTGAACGAAGCTGGTGTTGATGGGTGCATGGCACAACGATGAATGCAACGCGGGTGTAATTATTATAGATGGTCTGTGCTGGAGTGCATCAAACCCTAAGGTACCAGTGACCTGCCAGCTGTACCATGACTCAGAGGCAAACTTTGCAGGCATTTCAGCAGGTAAGCCTAGAAGTCGCTAGCCCCGGCGGGTCCTAGCCACGTGGCTAAGGGAAAGTGTATTTTACTAGGGCTGGCAGGAAAGGGGAAGGTTGCCGATACCCTAGGTACAGACGCTTGAACAGTTACGGCTCAACGTGAGCAATAGCGGTTCTTGTTTGGGTCCCTTGGGCAGCCCATTTGAGCGTTCCGGCTCTTCGAGCCTCGTGCCTGAGCTGCCCTCGCCAGTCCGGGCTCTATTCCAGCAAATAGGCGCTTGCAGGCTCCCAGGTGGTGTGTCTCATCGGGATCCCTCTGCCCTGGCTCCCTGCCCAGCTGCTGCTGCTGCCCCCTGCGCCCCACAGACCTGCACCCAGCTGTGATGTCCGGCCGTCACAGCCTTCCACCCGGGGCTCTGCATCCAGTTCCTGGGGATTCCTCTCTGCGTCCGGTTTCTCCGCTGCTCCTGGCTCGCTAGGCAGCTGCTGCTTCCCCTAGGTGCCCAGTCAGTCCCTCTGACCTGGCCTGGAGAGAGGGAATGTCCCGTGGAGAGAGAGCTATGGGAAATGTAGTCTCCTGCTTAGCAGGGGCATCACATGGGCTTTTTACCTTATAATAACAGCTAATCTTTGCCCTAACTAGACATCTGAACATCTCAATGCACAATGGGCCAGATGTATTCTGGGATATTTCGGGGGGTTGGGGGGGTTGTTTTGGGGCTTGTTTGGTTTTTGCCTTCCCCTGATGCATCAGAGACTGGCCCCGGCTAGTGACGGGAGCCAGCATGGACCAGTGCTCTGAGGTGTTTCAGAGAATCCTCTTAGATGCCTGGCTGGTGGGCCTTGCTCATGCGCTCGGGGTCAAACCGCTCACCGGATTTGGGGTCAGGAAGCAATGTTCTCCTAGGGACTTCGGAGAGTTTATTGCCTTCCTCTGCAGCGTGGGGCATGGATCGGCTGCTGGGATCAGCTAATTAACCCCCTCCCATCACAAGGGCCTTGGGCATCGGTGGTTTTATAAAGGGACCATATAGTGCAACAAAAGTAAATCTACTCACAGGACTGCAGGCCGGGAACTTACCACTTCATTTAACTGCATCAGGATCAGAGCAGGAGGAAAGTCCCACTGGAAATAAGGAGAGAGGGAATGTGGCTCCCACCCATAATATGCCGAGTAACCCTATTAATAGGGTGACCATACGTCCCATTTTGGCTGGGACAGTCCTTTTTTAAGCCCTGTCCTGGCCGTCCCGACTTGTTTGGCAAGAGCGGGGTGCGGAGGAACATGCGGAGGGGGGGCGAGTGATGATACCAGCCCCATGAGGGGAGGCAGGGCTCCAGTGGGGGGCAGGCTGGGCTCGAGTGAGCAGGGATGCCAGCCCCAGGGAAAGATGGTCATCCGATCTAGTAGGTGCATCGCTGCTTGCCCAAGCCCTGCCAGCCCCACGTGGGGGGAGTTCGGGCGCACGGCTCAGGCCAGCCCCATGTCAGGGGAGGAGGAAGGCTCAGGCCAGCCCCATGTGGGGGGAGAGGAAGGCTCGGGCCAGCCCCATGCAGTGTCCCATTTTTCCTTTGGGAAATATGGTCACCCTACCTACTGGGAGTTAATCCACGACAGTCCATTATAGGGTTTTTACCCCTTTCTCTGAAGCAGCTTGTGCTGGCCTCTATCAGAGATGGGATATTGGGCTGAATGGAGCCCTTGTCTGATCCACTCTAGCTACTCCTGTGTTCCTACCACGGGCCCCCGGGTCCTTCTCATAGGCCTGAATAAATCTTAGCTACTATACTTCCCGCGACTTCTTAAAGGCTGGTCTCTATAGAACAGGGCTGAGGCAGTATGGGAAGGGTATTGCTGCTGTCTCTGTTGTGTCTGCTGCTCTCTGGATAAACAGAGGGCTCTGGCCCCCCAAGATGCGGATACGGCCCTAAATTCACTTCAGAGGGGAAAGGATCATTGCAGCCTGCGTGTGAAGGGACTCAGCTTCCCTGACAGCACCTCTGCTCCGGGTTTTACAGCATGAAATTCGCGGCCCCCATCTCCGGCAATTCAGCTGCGTTTTTCTTGGCACGCTCATTCCCACCAGGCATCAGGCATGTGCTCCCTGCAGTGGAAACTAAAAAGGCCGAGAAGTGGCCCCTTGAAGTTCAGCTCAGCCAGGCTGTTTTTGTTGCTGACAAGCACATCTATCTTTTTGTACCTCCCAGAACGTGAGTTTTGAGAGCCTGGCTGTGTGTGCGCACACTCTGCACCGTTTGAATGTGGGAAGGGTTGCTGCGCAGCATGTATTTGGGTTGGAGACCTCCTTGTGCGGGGATAAGGATGGCAGAGGAATCTGCATTTGAGTTACACTGGCATCTGGGTTATGTTCGGGTACATTGGTACAAATCTGGAGTGACTCCACTTCCTGCAGGGGGGTTACACCAGGTTTACACTGGTGCAGCTGACATCGGGGTCTGGCCCTTGATTTCTCTGTTGATTCCTCCTCTCTCTCCTCTGCTATATTTTAGAATCTCGTCAGACAACCTACGCTAATTGATGCTTACCCTAAAGCTGCCCCCTTGTAACCAGACTGTCCCATTCGTAGGGCCCCTTTGGCATCCCAGCCAATTAAAGTGGCTCTGCGGGGGATGAGCCGGTGGTAGAACGACCCTGCTGGTTAACTGACCTCTCCCCTTCCCATTCCCCACCTTCCCCATGAGGCGATCCCCACCCACTCCCTACCTTAACTCCCACTCAGGGCCATGCTGTGCATCTGCATCCAGTCCCTAAAACGACCCTTTCTTCATTGCATGGGAGCACATGCAAGTGATAAGCAAGGCAAGGCCTAAGCACCGGCCATGGGATCAGGGGACAGAAGGAGGCAGGGAGGTTAATGGGGGAAGTTGGCAGGTGATATCAGCTAACCCCCCAACCAAGACTACCCTCTGTAGTACGCAGATCAATCCATCATTATCTGGATGGTTAGCGGGCTCCGTGCAGCGCATGCAAACACACAGCGTCCTGCCCTGTTACAAAGCGCACAGGGACATGTTTCCTTCAGAGGCAACAAATCAAAATACAATCACTCAGGTCACAAATTTGATCTTACCAAAGCAGGCCATAAATCACCTGGCAAGAATTGTTCACCGGCTTTGCTGCTGTATGGGATGAGGTCGTCAGAGGGTCTCAGATTGGGGAGGGGGTGGGGAATTTGGGGGATACCAATGTTTTGACTGGCAGGGTATAACGGGGTCCGCTCACCTCTCATGAGTGCCCCCTCGAGCGAGTGCAGGCATGCACACTCTCTCAGATTGTCCCTGCTCCGGGATAGAGCAGCACCCCAGGGCTCCCTCCCTGGAGACAGTGTCTTCACCCTCTTGGGGCTTCCTGGCTACAGCCCTCCAGCTGGGCCACTGCAGCTCAGTTCCCCCTCTGGGGTGTCTCACTGTCCAGGCACTTCCCCTCAGTGGCTAGTGGGGGTTGGGAGGGACCCAGACCTGCTCACTACTCCCTGTAGGTAGCAGCCATCTGCCGTGTCCCTTTAACTATGTTGCACCACTTCTCTAGTTCCCTGGGCCACTTCCCTGCGGCTCCGCGCCATCTTCACCCTTACCTCGGGGCCTTGTCCTAATGGAGCCCCAGCAACCAGCTCAGGGCTCCTTCTGGCGGCACTGCCCCATCCGGGGTTCTGTAGCTCTGTCAGCCATCCACACGCCATCCACGCTCCAACAGCTCCAGCAAGGAACTGAACTGTTTCCGGCCCTGCAGCTCTTCTTATACTAGGCAGCTGGGCCCTGATTGGCTGTGTCCCACACAGCCACTCTAGGTAGCTTGGAGGACTATCTCCGCTGCCCTTTTTGGGGGCGGGGTGTGGCAGGGCCATGAGGTCTCCAGCAGGGGGCCTCAGAAGGTCTGGTGTACCCAGTCACACATGGGAACACAAGCGGTGGAGGGCTCAGGACTGCTAATGGGGTGACTGTGACGGGAACACTGGGTGAGTTACACTACTCTCTCTTCTGGGCCATTGGTGGGTCCCATTTGGAGAATGTCTGGAGGAAATCAAGGGACCCTCAAGAGGGAGAGGACGAGCTGGCCTGGCCGGGCTTCCTGTGATTGTAGGATGGAGATAAGTACAGATTCACATGGCTTGTCCATGCCTGAGACTACCCGATGCACCCAAAACGGTATCAACATGATATGAGCCACAGTGCTGAACTCCAGTGGGGCTGTGTTTCACGTGGCCTTGGCTAAGGGACATGGCTACGTTATGGGACAGAAAGGTACCCGGGGACCCATCTTCCCCCAGTGTCTACCCATGCAAGCGCCATTGTTTTTATAGGGTGCCAATTACTATAGCACCTAGGTGCCAAATACAGTAAAAAGATACGTAGAGAAACGACACAGAATTGACTGTTCTATTGTTACCCTCGAGTTTGGTCATTTCTTTCTGTCTTTTCCCCAGAGGGCCTACTCCAAAAGCAAATCAGGGGGTTCAGTTTGGCTGAGTAACCCAAAGAATACACAGACCGTGAGCTGGGCCCATCTATGGGATTATCTGCCAGATGAACGGGTTGGGGACTTTGAAAACTAGACCGGATAACCCCCGCCTGCAATGTTCTTGCAGGGAGCTTCGGGAAGATGAAGTGGATTATCGAATAGAGCTTTGCCATCTCTAACTTCCATGATTCATATATTCCAAGGCCAGAAGGGATCATTGTGATCATCTAGTCTGACCTCCTGTAGAACACAGGCCAGAGACGTGTCCCACAATAATTCCTAGAACAGAGCTTTGGGAAAACTATCCCATCTTGATTTAAAAATTGTCAGTGATGGAGAATCCACCACGACCCTTGGTAAACTGTTCCAATGGTAAATTACTCTCACTGTTAATAATTTATGCCGTATTTCCAGTCTGAATTGGTCTAACTTCCAGCCATTGGACCGGATCGTGTTAGACCTTTGTCTGCTAGACTGGAGAACCAATTATCAAATATCTGTTCCCCATGTAGGTACTTAAAGACTGTGATTAAGTCTCTTTGTTAAGCTAAATAGATTGAGTTCCTTGAGTCTAGCACTATAAGGCAGGTGTTCTCAGGAGTGCTGCCAGTTTTTCCGCGCCCCCGAAATGCCGCCCCCAACAGAGGCGGCGGAAGGTCCCGCCCCCGAAATGTGCTGACGACCGGGGCGGCCGGCGCCCCCCAAATCTTAGCGTCCTAGGCGACCGGCCCTGGGTGTTCTAATCCTTCAGTCATTCTTTGGGCTCTTCTCTGAACCCTCTCCAGTTTATCGGCATCCTTCTTGATTCTGTGATGCAGGCACTCAGCTATGTGGGGAGAGGTGAAGGCGGGTCAAAGGTCAGATTTGCATTTTGTTGAATAATTGGCTTGTACAGCCCGGGCTGATTTCCCCCAGGCTGAGTAAACTGCCTTCAGGGCCAGATTATGCAGCTGCACAATGCAAAGCGGTTCTGCTTCTCCTGAGAATCTTGCCCACATTATGATCCATTTTAATAGCTGAAGCACTTGACAAATTCACCCACCACTGGACGGTAGCCACCTCTGGGAGGCAACGCAAAGCAGTTGTTTAACAGCACAGAGCAATACTCCACAATAGTTTAAGAGAGGCCATGAGGGAAGATGTGGTAACCAAGCAAATTTGCAGAAGGAATTTATTGAGTCAGGAGGTAATTATCCAATTGGAATTTTTTGAGGATGCAAAGAGACCAAGCCAGCAACCCACACTCATGTGAGTAGCCCCTATTAACCCCAGCTGTCCTGTTGTCATTAGCAAGGCTATAGGCATGAGTGAAGGTAGTAGGATCTTTAGCTCTCTCCTACTCTTAGGGCTTGTCTACACTATGAAATTAGGTCGAATTTATTAAAGTCGACCTTTAGCCTCCGATTTTACAAAGTCAGTGCTGCATGTCCCCACTATGCACAGTCCGTCAGCGGAGCACATCCTCACTACCATGGCTAGCATCGACTCACGGAGCGATGCACCATGGGCAGCTATCCCACAGCTCCTGCTCCCCATTGGAATTCTGGGTTAGGCTCCCAATGCCTGATGGGACAAAAACATTTTCGCGAGGTGTTTTGGGTACATATCGTCAGCCTCCCATGATGCACTTGGCTCCTCCCTCCTTCCCTCCCTGAAAGCAACGGCAAACTATTGTTTTTGCACCTAAGCCTGGGTTACTTGTGCAGACACCATAGCATGGGAAGCGCAGACCCTGCTCAGCTGTACACTGTTTTTGTGAGCATCACAAACACCTCGCGCATTGTCCTGCGGTATTTGCAGAGCCTAGTCAGGATCTGCCGCACGGAAGAATATGGTGCCACGCAAATAGCCATGCTGGAAACCATGGAATGGAGCAATTCACACATACTGGAAGCGGCAGCCAGGCTTGTTGACACGGTGGAACGCTGCTTCTGGGCCAGGGAAACAGCACAGATTGGTGGGACCGCATCATGATACAGGTATGGGATGAGGAGCAGTGGCTGCATAACTTTCGAATGCGTAAGGCCACTTCCATGGAACTTTGCAGATTGCTTTCCCCAGCCCTGAAGCGCAGGAATACCAAGATGAGACCTGCTCTGACAGTTGAGAAGCGAGTGGCAATAGCCCTGTGGAAGCTTGCAACGCCAGATTGCTACCGGTCAGTCAGGAATCAGTTTGGAGTGGGTAAATCTACCGTGGGGGCTGCTGTGATCCAAGTAGCCAGGGCAATCAATTCACGTCTGCTGAGAAGGGGAGTGACTCTGGGAAATGTGCTGGACATAGTGGATGGCTTTGCCGCGATGGGGTTCCCTAACTGTGGTGGGGCGATAGACGGAAGGAACGCACATCCCTATCTTGGCACCAGACCACCTTGCCAAAGAGTACGTAAACCAGAAGGGCTACTTCTCAATGGTGTTGCAAGCACTCGTG
Organism: Platysternon megacephalum; assembly: GCA_003942145.1. NCBI lineage: Eukaryota > Metazoa > Chordata > Testudines > Platysternidae > Platysternon > Platysternon megacephalum. The sequence goes on from QXTE01000268.1 coordinate 1,333,642, forward strand.
GATTACAGGGGCTGTTTCACCAACATCAACGTGGGATGGTCGGGAAAGGTACATGACACGTGCATCTTTAGGAACTCTGGTCTCTTCAGAAAGCCGCAAGAAGGAACTTTCTTCCCAGACCGGAAAATTACCATTGGGGATGTTGAAATGCCAATAGTTATCCTTGGAGACCCAGCGTACCCTTTGCTCCCATGGCTCATGAAGCCATACACAGGCAGCCTGGACAGCAGTAAGGAGCAGTTCAACTATAGGCTGAACAAGTGCAGAATGGTGGTAGAATGTGCCTTTGGATGTTTAAAGGGGCGCTGGCGCAGTTTACTCACTAGGTTAGATTTCAGCGAAAGCAATATTCCCATTGGTGTTGCTACTTGCTGTGTGCTCCATAATATCTGTGAAAGTAAGGGGGGAAAGTTTCTGGCGGGGTGGGGGGTTGAGGCAGATCGCCTGGCTGCCAGTTATGAGCAGCCAGACACCAGGGCAATAAGAAGAGTGCAGTGAGGTGCACTGCATCTCTGAGAGGCTTTGAAAACCAGTTTCATGAATGATCCAACACTGATGTGACAGTTCTGTGTGTTGTTCCTTACTAGCCTGCCCCCTTCTTTGCATGTACCGCCCTGTAAACTAAACCCCCACCAACCACAGTGTGCACAGTGAATAAAGAGCCTCTTGTCCTCAATTCATGCATTTTTATTATGCTAACAAACACTGAACAGAGACAGCAATGAATAGCAATGGTAACCAGGGTCTAAGGGCCTGATAACACAGCAGGGGAGGGGCAAGGACATGAAGCTTATTACAATTGCACTGTCTAGCAATCAGAGCTGTGGGAATGAGAGCTTTCTGCTCCATGAACCATCCCCTGGAGTTGAGTTCAAGGGATAAGGGAGCTCTCTCCCCGCCCCCACGCCCTGCATTCTAGGACATCTGGAAGAGAGGAGGATGTGGAACTTGGTGAGGAGGGCAGCTGATTCATCATTGGGTGCAGCGGGACTCTAAGGTCTAGCCACCCTTTCTGCACCTCAACCAGACACCTCAACATGTCTGTTTGCTCCCCCATAAGCCGCAGCATCGCCTCTTGCGTGTTACGCTGTTGTTCCCTGCATGCTTTCCTGCCCTCTTGGTTGATGCACATGCTCTCTGAGAGTGTGAGGCCCTGTCAGCCTGAGAGAAACGCATCAAATCACAGAACATGTCTTCCCTGGTCCGCCTTTTTCACCTTCTAATCTGGGACAGCCTTTGTGCTGGAGTGGAGGAAGCATGGAGAGAAATGTTGCAGCTGCAAGGAAAAACATACATTGTTGAAAAGAAAAGGTTAACTCTTGCAATGAATGAAACAATTCACAGCAGTAAATACATTCCCTGAGGTACTCGGCCCAATTTTGTCTTTTAAAAGAAGAGCCTGCCAGTAAGGTACAACACACAGCAGAGCGTTGGGCAGCAGATTTTGGTTTGCGGGCAGGCATGGTAAGCACACACGAAAGGGTAGGCGGTGTCAGGACACACATGGGGACCTTTTTTGGTGTGGAAACTCTTGGCACATAAACAGGCTTTTCTGGGGAGCACCCTTTGCGTGGCTGGACTGGCCGCCACCGCATCCCAATTGTTTACCTCACATTAAACATTAACCACAATTGCATTTAACCCCTGTGGTGTTATTACAAGTGTGCACTCACCAGAGGTGCCATCCCCACCATCACAGTCCCATAACGGTAGGTCCAGGGAGGGGATTGGCTCCAGAGTGAGGAAAAGGCCCTGGCTGTCCAGGAGACTGGATCCACCACTTGCCTGCTGCGCATGCTCCTCCTCCACCTCTTCTTCATCAACAATGTCCTCCTCATTGTTGCCAATGGCCGCCCAGGTCCTTGGGAGGTATCCACGGAGAGTGTTGGGGTACTGGTGGGGTCCCCGCCTAGAATCGAATGCAGCTGCTCATAGAAGCGGCATGTCTGTGGCTCAGCACCAGAGCGACTATTCACCTCCTTTGTCTTCTGGTACGCTTGCCTGAGCTCCTTTATTTTCACGCAGCACGGCTGTGTGTCCCTGGTGCAGCCTTTGTCCCCCATGCCCTGTGCGATTTTGGCATAGATGTCAGCGTTTCTTCTGTTGGATCGGAGTTCTGCCTGCACAGACTCTTCTCCCCACAGCAGTCAGATCCAGTGTCTCCTGTATGCTCCACACTGGAGCGCGTTTGTGGCCCTGGGCAGGCCTGGTCAGCTGCGCTGGTGAGCTCTCCACGCTGATCAAACAGGAAATGAAATTCCAAAGTTCCCCAGGGCTTTTCCTGTGTACCTGGCTGAAGTGCAGTGGAGTTGAAAGTGGTGTCCAGAGCGGTCACATTGGAGCACTCTGGGATACCTCCCGGAGGCCAAACCCGTTGAATTACACTGTGCTGTGTCTACACTACCCCTAATTCAACCCGGGAAGGCCGACTCTAGCGCTACTCCTCTCGTCCAGGTGGAGTACAGGCATCGATTTTAAAAGCCCTTTACGTTGGCGGAAAGGGCTCGGTAGTGTATACACGCACATTATAAATTCGACCTAATGCGGCGAATGTCGATCTATCGACGTAGTGTAGACGAGCCCTTAGAAATAGCGTCACAGGGTCTAATGTCTCAGCTGTATTATCTTAAGGATGGTGATATAAACACTTCGACCAGAGCAAGGTGTGCAAGACGGGAGAACAGAAAAACTCTCTCCTGCTGTCCCCGAAAGATGCTGTAGTATCAACATATTGCGCTGCTCATATGCTAGAGAAATGCCTTTTGAAACCACTCATGAAATCAAACCTCCTTCACTACTTTTTCCTGAACTCTTTAATATCTTCCCCACCTGTATGATATCACTATGCGTTATCACTCACCAATGAGAGGTGGAACGCTACCTTCTCTGACATGACCTGCCGGGGCAGAAGTAACTACATAAGTCAAGGTTTCCAGGTGTTCTGAGCTTCAGTCTGATTGTCTTAGCGTTTACAATAGAGTTATTAAAGGCTTGTCTACATACAGAACTGCTCCTGTTTAACAGAAGAGGTGAATTTTAAACCAATTTAATTAAACTGGCGCAAAGGGCCATGTGGACTCACTGACTTCGGTTTAAATTAGGTTTATTTCAGTTCATCTTAAGTCAATTAGGAACAAGGTTAAGTTAAACTGCAACAAGCCACTTAGAAACTGAAATCAGAGTGTCCAGAGAGGATTGCACTGGCTTAACTGAACTAGGTATACCGTAGTTATTTACCTTACCTAATAACTTACCCCTGGATATAGCATTGGTGAGACCACTACTGGAATCCTGCATCCAGCTCTGGAATCCACCTTTTAAAAAAAAGAGGTTGAAAAATTGGAGAGGGCGCAGAAAAGAGCCACAGAAATGATTCAAGAACTGGAAAAAATGCCGTACAATGAGAAACTTGAGGAGCTCAATCTATTTAACTTCTCAGAAAAATCAGTAGGTGACTTGATTATGGCATATAAGTACCTTCATGGGGAGAAAATACCAGTTACTAGAGACTCTTTACTCTAGCATAGAAAGGTAGAACAAAAGGCAGTGACTAGAAATTACATTTGAATGAGATATAAGGCACAATTTTTTTTAACAGCGAGGATGATTAACCACTAGAACAAGCTACCAAGGGACATGGTGAATTCTCAGCGTCTACCTATCTGGACTAGATGCGTTTCTGGAAGATGCTTTATTCAAAAACAAGTTATTAGGTTCAAAACAGGAGTAACTGGATGAAATTCTCTGGCCTGTGATAACCAGGAGGTTGGACTAGATGGTCTAATGTTCCCTTCTGGCCTTAAAAGCTATGTGTGAGTTAGTTTGACTCTATGAAGCTAGTTTAATTAAACTGGTGCAAGTTTATATGGAATTAAGTTATTGGAACAAACTGTCCACCCAGCTCCTTTGCTTCAGTTCATCTCTACTGTGGAAGAAAACGAAGTCCTCACTCTGAGTTTAAAGCAACAAGCCAGAGGCAGCTTTATTACGAGCAATTGCAATGGGTTGGGAGAGTACGCATGGGCAGGGATTCCCCTACCTAGGCAGGTCTCCGCCAGATAAACAATTAGGGCAAGCATTTATACCTTTTGTTACATACAGTAATGATCAACAGCTGCCTTTTGTTTATACATATTCCTTCCTGATATCTTACTTTCCTCAGCAATGTTCTGCTACAGTCTGTGTTCCATTCTTATCTAACACAAGGTCAAAATAACCTCTCACAGGTTTTCCCACTCGCCCAGGCCCTGCATTAAAGTCTCGCGTTGTTAAATAGAAGAGTTAGCCTGACTCTTGCTCTTCCTGGAAGACTAAGATGTCTGCGCTTTTCCCAACTTCCACACTACTTTCCTCAGACATATTCACACCCTTGAACCTGTGCTATAACTCCATACCAGGGGCTGAAGATGCTAGGAACGGGTGGGATATCTATGGAATCGGCGACTAGGGACATAGGAAAAATTCCCCCTGTCAACAAAACCAAAGAGACAGAGACTGTGCAAAAGCAGAACATTTCTGAAGTTTTCTGCCTATCTCTGATCAAACTGAATGGAGCTTCTGATGAACCATTCTACTGAGATACAGCTGGCAAACCCTGCTGAAAAAAATAACCCTTCGTTTTTCTCACTTTGTTCTTCCTCATTCAGTTTTTTTCCCCATGTCCTCCATGCTGTTACAGAGATGAAGCCAATTAGATTATAAGCTGCCTGGGGCAGGTCCTGTGTCTTATTTTGTGTGTGTACAGTGGGGCCAGGATCCTGATGAGAGCCTTTGGGCACTACTTGGACAAGTAGTACATTAAAATGGCGAGGCAGAGAACCCCAGTGAGTGTGGTCAAGAGAACCACATTTCCAGCTGGGCTATGCCACAGACCTGCCGGATGGCCTTGAACAAGTCACAGCACACACACACACACACCTGCCCTCCTTTGTGCCTCAGTTTCCCCATCTGTAAAACGAGGATAATGACACTGCTTTTTCTTTGCAAAGCACTTTGGGCTGTATGGATGAAAAGGGCTATGTGAGAGACAGGACTGGACCGTGTGTGGGTTACGAATGGGACCAGTTCTGGGAAGATGGATTGTCACTTGTACCATGCCTGCAGCCAGGCCAGGGTGGGGAGCTCACACATTCCTCGTTTGCTGCGTCACACTGTTTGGTTGTTTTTAAAATGTTTTCCCCCCGGCAAAATTGTGAATGGAAAACCAACCAGTGACAGAGCAATGAGTCTGCTCACCTGATCAGAGCTGTCTTATGCAGAGGTAGGTGAAACCTGGGACGTAATCCTGGGAGACCCCTGAGACATCTGGGCTGATTAATAATCAAGTATTATTTCCACCTTGCCCAATCCTTGCCCTGAGGAGTGGACAGCTGAAACAGACAAGGCAGGGGAGGTAAGATTTTTGACTGGACCAACTTCTGCTGATGAAAGAGACAAGCTCTTGAGCTCCATAGAGTTCTTCTGACCTCTTGCAGTTTAGACCTAACGTGTGCACTTAGACTGTAAGCTCTTTGAGCTGGGGATTGTAATTTACAGCGCCTCGTACAGCACCTTGCACTGCCATGGTTAGAGCCTCTAAGCCAGGGGTGGGCAACCTATGGCATGCATGCCAAAAGCGGCACACGAGCTGATTTTCAGTGGCACTCACACTGCCCAGGTCCCGGCCACCGGTCCGGGGGGCTCTGCATTTTAATTTAATTTTAAATGAACATTTTAAAAACCTTATTTACTTTACATGCAACAATAGTTTAGTTATATATTATAGACATATAGAAAGAGACCTTCTAAAAACGTTAAAATATATGACCGGCACACGAAACCTTAAATTAGAGTGAATAAATGAAGGCTCGGCACAGCACGTCTGAAAGGTTGCCGACCCCTGATCTAAGCACTACTTTAATACAATACTTCAATACAAATTAATAATAGTAGGGCACAGACAAGGGAGGGACACGTGGGATTGGATGGGGTCACACAAATACACCTGGCGCACACTGCTTAGCGAACAAGGGTTTTTTAATAAATTTTAAATGAAAGTTGCAGTTACATGACTTCCTCTAGGCTTGGCAGCAGGAGGCGGGAGTCGAAGTGGGTGGCTCTGAATGTGGTACGGGTTGCAGGTGTCGCTTTAACAGAGCTGGCTGGCCAGCGAGTGTGATCCTCAGTTTCGTGGGGCAGGTTACAATGGGAAAGGGTGGACTCAGGGCCGGCGCAACCCATTAGGCGACCTAGGCGGTCGCCTAGGGCGCTGCTATTTGGGGGGCGCCGGCACCCTGGCAGTCCGTGGAATTTTGGGGGCGGGACCTTCCGCCGCCGCTGTCGGGGGCGGCATTTCAGGGGCGGGACCTTCCGCCACCTAGGGCGCCGGAAAAGCTGGCGGCGCTCCTGGGTGGACTATATTGGCAATCAATATAACCCGACATTTGAGGCGTTGGTGGTGATGTAGGGCCTGAGGTAAAGCCCAGTGCAATCAGTGGGATGTTCCCATTGGCTTCTGTGAGCGTTGGGTCAGTCCCACCCACCGCTGAGCAAGCCAATCACAGCCAGCTGTTTAGTCACTGCATTTAAACCAGTGCAACTGATGTGTGTAGGCCTCAGTCCCATGGTATCGCCTCTGCTCCCCGACTGGACAATTCCCAAAGCCACAACGGGCCGTCAAACTGGCCTCCCGAACACTGCTAGCACAAGCCCTTCCGTGAACGTTCCCCGCAGAACTCCCCTGGGGGGGCACGTATTTGCATGAGTACTCCCCTGCCAATATATGTTTGCACAAGTATTCCCCTCAACATACCCACCCACATGCAGATTTGCTGGATGCACATTCACACAATTGAACACTATGCCGTCCCTTTCCACAAACACCCTTTCAACCAGAATTTTGCTTGCACGCGTATTTGCAAGCAAGCAATGAGGGCCACAAGCACCATCAAAAGCCAGTTCCCAGCTCTTATTTGGATGAATACTGGTGAGTTCTTTGCCTGATAGCATCCTCCCTGGTCCCGGGATATGCATACCTTTCTATATGTTTCCATTTGAGTCCTGAGAAACTCTGCCGCTTCCCCCCTGCTGCCCATGAGCCGAGAAGGCTATACGGGAAAATAATTAATACAAACAATGGCTCAGCCTGAATCTGACTCCTCTTTACTAGGGACAGCCAAGACACACAGATGTCGAAATATTATTGAATTCCTTTGGATACATTTGATCTCCTGAGCCGAAGAATGTGGGACATTTCAGCTTATTTTTAAAACACTGAGCTACAAATCAGTAATTCAATTAGCAATAGCACCGTATGATATCACCTCCCAGCTTCAGAATAAGGTGGAGTATTTTACTGGGCTATGAACACAAAAGGGCTGCCTCCAAGTTACATCTCTTGTAAAGAAAGTGTCCCATAAAATCTTGGATGGTTAAAAGTAGGAGATTTTTACAAAACAGAGTTTGCTGAATTCATTGAATTCACCCATGCGCAGATGACCCTGCACAAATCCCATTGCACCACTTTGTCTCACTTAAGGCTAATTTGAAGTTGTAAACGGTGCATAAGCCTGATGCTGGCCCTCTGCACAGCGATAAATTTCACCCAATTTAAGCGGCACCTTCACTTCCTTGTACTTTGCTGGCTTTCCACAATGAAAATAGGTCCGTCAATTTCACTTCTGCAGCTAGTCCCTTTCTGGTCAGTTTCACTTTCAGGATCTCAAGCATCAGCTCAGCTCTGCAGTGACTAGGTTGCCAACACTGCAGGGCAGAGTTGTTTAAAAAATGTGCTTCCACTGGAATAAAAAAAAAAAAAATTCCCATGGCCTTAGGTTTTGTAAAAGCTGCTTTTTTGGATCAAATGGGAACTGACAGCTTTCCTTTAATGCAACATTAAATCTGAGATCTTAATCTTATCGCACTCAGGAAATTCAGAAGTTGAGATTCCCACAGAAACCTTAACTCTGCCCCCTTGCGCATATGCTTTACAAAACAAGCTTTCGTTCCATTATCACCCAAAATAATGTCTATGCAGTTTTACAAAATGCTATAGACATAATCTACATGCATCTAAGGTTACAAAGCAAAGTTCATTTTAAACATAAGACAGGGCAGACAATTAAGGTTATTTAAAAAGTAATATTGGGGACATGTATGAAGGTAAGCTGATACTTAAATACTATTGGGGCAGTGCCTTCAAAATGACTAGGTAGATTGATTAGATAAACTGATAGACCTCTCGAATGCTTGTTCAACATACCAGGTTCAGCTTCAGAAAAGCAGACTCTGACTCCCTCAGTAAACTGAGGGGCAGGATCTCCTGGGAGGCAAATATGAGGGGGAAAGGAGTCCAGGAGAGCTGGCTGTATTTTAAAGAAGCCTTATTGAGGGCACAGGAACAAACCATTCCGATATGTAGAAAGAATAGTAAATATGGCAGGCGACCAGCTTGGCTTAACAGAGAAATCTTCGGTGAGCTGAAACACAAAAAGGAAGCTTACAAGAAGTGGAAACTTGGACAAATGACTGGGGAGGAGTATAAAAATATTGCTCAAGCATACAGGGGTATAATCAGGAAGGCCAAAGCACACTTGGAGTTGCAGCCAGCAAGGGACGTGAAGGGTAACAAAAGGGTTTCTACAGGTATGTTAGCAACAAGAAGGTCAGGGAAAGTGTGGGACCCGTTCTGAATGGGGGAGGCAACCTAGTGACAGATGATGTGGAAAAAGCTGAAGTACTCAATGCTTTTTTTGCCTCAGTCTTCACAGACAAGGTCAGCTCCCAGACTGCTGCACTGGGCAGCCCAGTATGGGGAGGAGGTGAGCAGCCCTCAACAGTGAAAGAACAGGTTAAGGACTATTTAGAAAAGCTGGACATGCACAAGTCCATGGGCCGCATCTAATGCATCTGAGGGTGCTGAGACAGTTGGCGGATGTGATTACAGAGCCATTGGCCATTATCTTTGAAAACTCGTGATCGGGGGCGGTCCTGGATGATTGGAAAAAGGCAAGTATAGGGCCCTAGGAGAATCCAGGGAACAACAGACCGGTCAGCCTCACCTCAGTCCCTGGAAAAGTCATGGAGCAGGTCCTCAAGGAATCCATTTTGAAGCACTTGGAGGAGAGGAAGGTGAGCAGGAACAGTCAGCATGGATTCACCAAGGGCAAGTCATGCCTGACCAATTTGATTGCCTTCTATGATGAGATAACTGGCTCTGTGGATATGGGGAAAGTGGTGGACGTGATATATCTTGACTTTAGCAAAGCTTTTGATATGGTGTCCCAAAGTATTCTTGTCAGCAAGTTAAAGAAGTATGGATTGGATGAATGGACTATAAGGTGGATAGAAAGGTGGCTAGATCGTCGGGCTCAACGGGTAGTGATCAACGGCTTGATGTCTAGTTGGCAGCCGGTATCAAGCAGAGTGCCCCAGGGGTCGGTCCTGGGTCTGGTTTTGTTCAAAATCTTCATTAATGATCTGGATGATGGGATGAGTTGCACCCTCAGCAAGTTCGTGGATGACACTAAGCTGGGGGGAGAGGTAGATACGCTGGAGGGTAGGGATAGGATCCAGAGTGACCTAGTCAAATTGGAGGATTGGGCCAATAGAAATCTGATGAGGTTCAACAAGGACAAGTGCAGAGTCCTGCACGTAGGACAGAAGAATCCCATGGACTGCTACAGGCTGGGGACCGACTGGCTAAGCAGCAGTTCTGCAGAAAAGGGCCTGCGGATTACAGTGGATGAGAAGCTGGATATGAGTCAGCAGTGTGCCCTTGTTGCCAAGAAGGCCAACAGCATATTGGGCTGTATTAGTAGGAGCATTGCCAGCAGATCGAGGGAAGTGATTATTCCCCTCTATTCGGCACTGGTGAGGCCACATCTGGAGTGCTGTGTCCAGTTTTGGTCCCCCCACTACAGAAAGGTTGTGAACAAATTGGAGAGAGTCCAGTGGAGGGCAATGAAAATTATCAGGGGCACTTCTGGACCTCCGTTATCACAGCCTCTGAGCACCGCATCACCTCCACGCTGTTTATACTCACGCCCCCGTAGGTTAGGGAAATGCTATTGGCCCCATTTGTCCAATGGAGAACTGAGGCACAGAGAAGGCAAGTGGTATACCTGGGAATTGAACCTACCCTTCACTCTTCCTAGGTTAGCAGCCTAACCACTGGACGTGCAAAGGCTGGGGGTGGATCAAGGAGCCTTCAGCACCCTAGCACCACCTTTCTAGCTGCCCATGGTGCAAATCTGCTCAATGGGGATAGTGAGGCGGCCGGGACACGGCTCCCTGGCCCCCACAGGCTGGCTGACCATGCCAGGGAGCATGCCCTGTGCTCCTTTAAGGCAAGCTCTCCCACAGCACGCTGGGCAGCCCCAGGAGGAATTGTGACTCCTGGACGCAGAGCGCCCCCTGGTGTTCCCCACTGGAGGAGGGTGACTGCCTGCCATCCTCTCCCATGAAGGCTGGGGCTGGAAGTCCTTCCTGTTGGGCGAGGACCATGCACAAAGCACTTCACAGAGCCCTAGGAACTCCCCAGACGCCGCGACAAGAATGGGGCCACGAAGCATGAGCTTAAAAGAGGGTCTCCTGGCTGAGCAAAGGCCTGGAGCATTCAGTACACGGATCAGGATAAAAGCAGCCACACCGGCTTCCTTTTGAAATCCAATCTCTCCCCGGCCTCACATCTCCCTGTGCCTGGGGCTCTTCTCAGCTCCCCCCTCCCCTTTCTTAAGACCCCAACCCAGCCGGTGCTGGTTTCCCCATCGTGTTTCCCCAGGCCCAAGGGATTTCCTTTGAAACGTCTGTGTGGGAAACGCAGCTTCTTGGGTCATTTCCCAAACAAAAGCCCAACAAGGAAAATAAAATTAAACCAATGAGAGGCGGAAGCCAAATCACAGCGTCCCTCTGTCCCATCCCAAAATAGGTCAATGGGGCTGCAACTGCCATTTGGAACAAGAATGATGCCTTCTGGCTTCCCTGACCCCGTCCGTAAAGTCCCCCAAAGTAGGATCCAATAGCCCCTAGGTTTCTTTTCTCCCCGTTTCTGCTCACTGAGGCATCGGAGTTCAGGGGGATTGCATGATCACAAGTTTGGCTTATACACTAATGTGTACACACCAGTGTTATTCCCTCTCCACCCACCTCCCAGCTTCCCCTCCAATAACATTCCCTCTCTGGTCGCAGCAGCCTCCTGTCCCATCCCTGCTAGGCACTAGCTGTAATACATATAATACATGATTCATAATGATGATGGTCATATCGCTGTGACCTTATCTTCCTTCCTCACACCCCCCCAGTACAGCCAGTTCATCCATCTTAACCACGGCTGGACTGCAGTGTCCAGGTCTGGTGCCCACCCTTCGAAAAGGGCATTGCACAAGCTGCAGAGAATTCAAAGAAGAGCCTCAAGAGTGAATCAAGGACGGGAAAACCAGCCTTACAGTGAGAGTCTAAGGACGCTCAATCTATTTAGCCTATCGACAAGAAGGTTAAGCGGGGGCTTGATCACTCTCTTTAGGTGCCTACATCGAGAGAATATTGCTAATAGTGGAGGAATCTTTAATCTAGCAAAGTGAGACTTGGGGATTCAGGGGCTGGACGCTGAAGCTAGACAAACTCAGACTGGCAATAAGGTGCACATTTTGAATTGTGGGGGTGATCAACCATTAGAACAATCCCCTCATGGGTATGGTGGATTCTTCATCACTTTCAATCGAGACCAGGTGTCTCTGTCCACACACCACACAACAAAAACAGTAACCCAGGAACCAATCCTTGCAACAAAGCCCGATGCCAACTCTGTCCACATATCTATTCAAGGGACACCATCATAGGACCTAATCACATCAGCCACGCCATCAGGGGCTCGTTCACCTGCACATCTACTAATGTGATATATGCCACCATGTGCCAGCAATGCCCCTCTGCCATGTACATTGGCCAAACCAGACAGTCTCTACGCAAAAGAATAAATGGACACAAATCTGACATTAGGAATCATAACATTCAAAAACCAGTAGGAGAACACTTCAACCTCTCTGGCCACTCAGTAACAGACTTAAAGGTGGCAATTTTGCAACAGAAAAGCTTCAAAAACAGAATCCAAGGAGAAACTGCTGAACTTCAATTAATATGCAAATTAGACACCATCAACTTAGGCTTGAATAGAGACTGGGAATGGCTGAGCCATTGCACACATTGAATCTATTTCCCCATGTTAAGTATCCTCACACCTCTTGTCAAACTGCCTGTAATGGGCTATCTTGATTATCACCACAAAAGTTTTTTCTCTTAATTAATTAGCCTCTTAGAGTTGGTAGGACAACTCCCACCTTTTCATGTTCTCTGTATGTGTATATATATCTCCTTACTATATGTTCCATTCTATGCATCCGATGAAGTGGGCTGTAGCCCATGAAAGCTTATGCTCAAATAAATTTGTTAGTCTCTAAGGTGCCACAAAGTACTCCTGTTCTTTCTGTCTAAAAGATCTGCTTTAGCTCAACTGCAAGCTGTGGTGATTACCGGGGGGAAATACTGTTGTTTGTGTTATGCAGGAGGTCAGAGTAGATGATCACACTAGTCTCTCCTGGCCCTGGAAATCTATTCATCTATGACTCTCAGCTCAGACAAGACATCTCAGGAAGAAAAAGTGAACCCCAGTTTCTTCATGTGGAGCCAGTAGATATGTTTCACAGGGCACCCTAAAGTTCAGCAAACTGGGGGCTCCCACTCAGAGCAAAGGGGAAGGAGCTTCCACCTCGAACTGCCACCTTGCACTCCCTATCCTCACCCTCCAAGCACAAAAGTGCAAATCTGAGAAGGGCGTGCAAGTGTCCCAGCTGGCTTCAAGTGCAGAGATGGTTGCAGATTGTCCGTCAGATAGGTGGTGCATAGTGGGAGAGGCGATGTCTAAGGTCTGAACGACCTAAATCATCTGCAGCTTTTAAGGGCAAAACGATCACCTTGAATTGCACCCAGAAACCATATTGGTAGCCAGTGCTGCCTTTTGAGCCTGGCTGTGGTTGCACGTGACATCAGAAGCATGGCGAAGTGAATGGATGGCTGTGTTCTGCAGGAGCTGATGTTTCCACAAGGACTCCAGCATTAGCCCATGTGCCGCACGCTGCAGATATTCACTTTTTTTAACTGGGTAACAGTGGTGAGGTCTCCATCCAAGAGGGAAGTTCTCAGCCTTCTGGTCGCATGCAAATAGGCGGGAAGTGCTCATGGCTACCTGGGACCCAGGAACACCTGTGGATCCAGAAGAAACCCCAGGCTGCCAAATCCAATAACAAAGGTGAATTCTGCCCGACCATGTAAAGTAAGCAGATGTCACCTCTACCAAATCCTCTGCTGGCCCACCAGGAAAGCCTATTTTGATTGAGCTTTGCCCAGCCTGCTCTTGCCCAAGTTCCGCTTTTGTTCCTTCATTGGGAAAGGCAAGTCACTAGCCCTCTTCATACAACCAAACAGCATCCACAGTGCCACTCCGTCGTATCTGTATTTACAGTCTCCAAGTCTAACTCCTCTCCTACCCTGAGACAGGGCCCTTCTAGGACAGGTTCGAGGGTGGTCCACTGGTGAGCAGGCGCTTACACTGCTCTTGCTGTCCATGTTCTGGGGAAGAGAACTTCAGTCTCATGAACTGTCCCCTCATCAGCACCTAATTCACTTTAAACCCTTCGCTCCTGGGTAGAGTTGGGTGGGAAATGATTTTCCTGGCTCTCAAATACTTTTGAGTGCTTCAGGTTTTCTCCCGCCTCGCACTGGGACAAAAAGGCAAAATCTCAAAAATGTTTGCCAACAAAAAAACACCCGGTGACAGTGCGGGACTCACCCCTGCGGTGCCTCCTGCTGGTTGTCTCAGGGAATTAGCGTTTCCAGCCTCCAGCGCCCCCTCTGCAGGCCGGTGTCCCGCTGCCGCTGGCCCCCGTGTCCCTCCCAGGACCCGGTGCCCCTTGTCTCTGGGGTGCTGCCCCCTGGCAATACCCCCGCAGTCTCAGGGTCTCCCCACCCAGGGGACCCCCCAACCCTCTATCCCCACCTTGCCTCAGTCGTAGGCTACTGCCAGTCACCAACTAGCCCCTGCTCCCTGGGGCAGACTGCAGTGTCAGCCACTCATCAGAGGCCAGGTTGGGTTTGGACCTGCTGCCTTGGCCTACCCCTGGGCTGCCCTCTGCAACCCCCAGGACGTCTTGGCCTTAGACTAGGCCGCAGCCTGGGGCTTTCCAGGCTGGAGCTCCCCAGCTCCCTTGGCCTTCCCTCAGCCCTGCTCCACTCCAGCTCTCTAGCTCCCTGCAGCCAGTTCCCTCCCTCTCAAAGCTAGAGAGAGTCTGTCTCTGGCTTCTGGCCCCAGCCCTCTTACAAGGGCCAGCTGGGCCCTCATTAAGCCAGCCTCGGCCTGATTGGGGCGTGGCCTCCGGCTGAGGCTGCTTTCCCCCAATCAGCCCCGCTTTTCCTTCCCTGCCCCAGCCCTCTCCCCGGGCTGTGTTAAGCTTTTAAGGCAGGAGCGGGGCACCACCCCGCTACACACCCCGAACAAACCAACCAACAAAATCGGGTCCAGGTTGCTCAAAACAGTTTCATGGCGAGACTTTTGAAACATTTTCCCAACTTTTTTCTTTAAGTCAGGAGATTTGTCGACTCCGAACCTGTTTTGTGACCTGCATCGGTGCTGGCAGATGGGAATAATTCCATGAAAACTTGGTTGTGGAAAAATTCCCACCTGAATCCCTGGTGCAGACGTGCAAAACACGCACCACGTTGGAGACGCTTAGGGTATGTCCACTCCGTGGCTGGCCCAGGGGCAGCTGACTTGGGCTCGGGCTAAGGGGCTGTTTAACTGTGGTGTCGATGCTCAGGCTCGGGAGACAGCCTGCGCTCTGGGAGCCTCCCACTGAGCCCGAACAGCTACACCGCCATTTTTAGCCCTGTAGCCCCAGCCCAAGTCAAACGATCCGGACTCTGAGAGTCAGTGCCCTGGGGTTTTTATTGCCATGGAGGCGTGATTTTTGTGTTGTGCCACAGAACTCCCCATCTGCCTAGGCCGGAAACAGAGGGGAAGTGACTTGCTGAAGGTCCCCCGGAAGGTGAGTGGGAGAAGAACCCAGACAGCCAGCGTTCCACTGGGCCAGGCTGCCTCTTGGCCCGGCTCAAGCGTCTCTCCCCTCACCCTGTCCGCAGCCACTAGTGTCTCTGCTATAAAGAGAAAGGCGGCCGCGGCTTGCGCCTTCTGCAGGGTGGAGGTGGGTTTGTACCAGAGATAAAAGAGCCATTTACTGGGTAATCCGAGCGGGGAGAAGAAGCTAAACACCATTAATACCTGAAGAGTGGGGGGGGGAAAGGGACTAAAAGGATGAACAGCAATAAAAAGTCCATTAGATAATCCACCGTCCCCAGCCCGGGCTTTTAAGTGCTTTATTTACCTCTGGTGCACTTGTGGCACCACTCGGGGTTGGGCCTGAGCATCCTAATGCATGCGAGCAGCAGGCTGACTTCATTCAGCCATTCAATTAACGCCAGAAAGGACCCACTCCGGAGGCCGCACGCATCACCACGGCGATGGCGTATTTAGAGAGAGCGATTCAGGAGGCCGTTAGCATAATCAGAATGGATGAACCTACCTCGGGGAGAAGAGACACGGCTTTTAATAGACCCGTAAGTGCAAGCGTGATGAATATTTATCGCGCTCTTCCTTGCAGAGGGGACGCAAGGAAATATTCCGCCAGAGCTGGGCCAGGCGGGGTGGGGACGTGGCGGGAAGCTGGGCTGCTGGCTGAACAGAAGGGCACTGGGCCGACAGAGCAGCCGGGACTGCTGTCTATATCCCCTCGTTCTTAGAGTTTGGGCCGTTGGTAAAGCCCACCAACGCGACCCGTAAGGAGGGGCAGGCAGGGCTTGGGCAGGGGTCAGGCAGGGCTCGAGCGAGCAGCACTACCAGAGCCGCAAGGGGAGGGGGGCTTGGGCAAGGGGCTTGGGCCCGCCCTGTGTGAGGAGCGGGGGCTCAGGCCAGACCCTCACGGTGTCCTGTTTTCTCTTTGGGAAATATGGTCATCCCAGTTATATCTTGCTGAGTCAGTGAGCCTAGTCCATGTGCCTCCTCTGTTTCTCCTCCAACCCCTTGTGGATTTTGGGATGATCTACAAACGAATAGGCACCGACAGCTAAAGCAACCGAAGCTATTTTCATTCCGAAATATCAGCGTCGACACGCAGACCTGCGCCGAAATAACTAAATCTGTTTGAATTCATGCCTTTTGTTACTTCGCTGCAAGTTTGTGTCTAGACCAGGCCTAGACTGTGAATTCTTCGATCAGGGCTTTTCCCATACAATGTGTATGTACAGCGCCTAGCGCCACGGGACCCTGATCTCACCTGCGGCCTGCAGGGATCATTATAAGAATAACTGCCTCCTGATAACCACAGCCTGCCTGGTTCCACTCTCAGCTGACAAGGGAACTTTGAACGCCAGCCGCAGTCTAATCTGCTCTTAAAAATCTCCAATGAGGGAGATTCCACTATCTCCCTAGGCAATTTATTCCAGTGCTTAACCACCCTGACAGTTAGGAAGTTTTTTCTAATGTCCAACCTAAACCTCCCTTGCTGCAGTTTAAGCCCATTGCTTCTTGTCCTATCCTGAGAGGTTAAAGAGGACAATTGTTCTCCCTCCTCCTTGTAACAATCTTTTATTTATTTCCTCTCTCTATATATGTCTGTGTTTATATATGTATATTTGTGTGTGTGTGTGTATGTATATATATATATATATTATTTTTTACTTTCATTACTAGAAATGTCAGCTTGTGCAACACCCCCTATGTTGTTTCCTAATATCTTTGACCTTTCATAAGCAAGACAGATGGCTTGACAGCTAGCGCTGCTGAAAAGCCCAAGGTAATCCTAGCTGGATTAAAGTTTTAGTCCATTTCATTTTCATCCACTGCTTACAGCAAAGCTGTACGTGGATATCAGACTAAAGACAGCAATTTGGGAGGCAATTTTCTTGAATTGCAGGTACAGCAGGATACAGGGAAAGGTAATGGCAGGATCAGGCAGTTAGATATGGCATAAACATTTGAGCGACTGGAAAGATGTATTGGTTTTTCTTTCATTCGCTTTTCTTTGTTTTTTTTTTTAAATCATTCATAATGGGGAAAAAAAAAAAAAGAAAGGCAGCACAAGATTTCACCTCGCCCAACAAAGGGCTACATTACCGGCCTCTCCTCCCTTTGGATCAGAGCCTGTTCCACCCGATCAAAGATAAACATCTCACCATGGCATCTGCTGGTTAATATTCAGGGACTCTGCCACCACAGTTGTCTCCATTTCACCATGGTTTGGAAGCCCCATCTCTGGAGAGATTTAATAGACCGGACAAAGCACTAGCCGGAAGGGCTCTACTCTCTGCCCCACTTGCTGAAGTTATGAGGCCCTCGTGGCAGCGGCAGAATCTGCAGAACTGATGGTCTGGTGGGTGGATGGGGTGGATGGGGCGGGGGGGGGGCAGTATCTTTCTAGCCCTCATGGTTGTGAAAAAAACACCGTGGCCAAGATTTTCCAAAAGTGGCTATTGATTTTGGGGGGCTCTCCGCTTTTGGGTGCCCAGCACACATTAAAGGGGAACCTCTGGACATCAGGACCCTCTGAGGTGTCTTAGTGTGAGCAACTAGACACTGAGGGTACGACTACACTGAGATAAAACAGCCTAGCTCAGGTGTGTCTGGCCAGGGTCACCGGACATGGGCTTGCGGGGCTTGGGCTGCAGGCCTGTAGATGTTTGGGCATGGGCTGGAGGCCAGTTTTCTGGGACCCTCCCCCTCACGCAGTCTCAGAGACCAGGATCTGGCCCGAGCCCGAATATCTGTGCTGTAATTTTATATTCCCGCAGTCCAAGTCCCACAAGCCCAAGTCAGCTGACCCGTGCCAGCCATGGGTCTTTTATTGCAGAGTAGATGTACCCGGAGTAGAAGTTCCAAAGGCAGTATTTACTAGGGCTGGTTGAAAAAGTTCATATAAAATATATACCCGTCGGACAACAGGGTTTCGTCAAAATTGAAATTGGTTTCATGTTGCGTCAGGTTGACATTAATTTCTACATCATCACAAGAATCCCATGACGCACCACAATGGCTCAGCTGCATGGCTAGACGCAGTATGTCATGGGAGACTCAGAATGACTGAGGAATTGGGTCCATAGGTGAGACTGGGGGCATGTACGACCCCGAACCACGACCCCCAGGAGGCTCTACAGCAGCGAAGCTGACACATAGATTAACGATGACCCAACTTGAAACAAATCTTTTCAGAATTTTTCATTGCATGGAAAGTTTCCATATTTTGAGTTGTCGTTCCAGTTTGGGGGGAAAAAAACAGATGTTAAAATATTGGAAGTTCCCCTGGGATGGAAATTCATTTTCCGATCAGCTCTGCTAGTCCCTTTTGGAAATCTTGGCCATTGAAAACGTGACCCGAGCTGAAACCGATGCCTGGGCCCTGAGAGCTGTGAATTTCCTGGCCCCACATTAGCCTCATTGGGGTGCTAATTTCAGTGACTAATGGAGATATTCAGATGCTGGTGTGAACGATGTAATTGCTGAACCATTTTGTGAGTAGACTGGGGGGGGGGGGGGGGGGGGC